>CM047431.1:22828467-23319089 GCA_026168455.1 Theocolax elegans | reverse complement strand
TTTCTTTAATTATTATTAAGGAAATCTCTTAAAATTATAGAATATGTATATAACATATATTTACACATATGTAACAGTTATTCTACGGTAATAATTATATATTTCATGTAGATATTTAAAAATAATATTATTTTCATTTCTGAGAAAACTGGAGACGCACAAAAAAACGGTTAAGAGTGTACTCGGGTTTTTCCAAGTTGAGATGTTTACGACTTGCAGCTGAGGGTGCATGCGTCGCGAGGCCTGCTTGCTATCTTTTTTATTACTTTCACATGGTGGAAATCGAAAGTATGCGTGGCTGATCGGGTTTCGGGTGGTCCGGCAATATCGGTATATTGTTTATTGCTTTTCTAACAAGAAATGTCTTTCTGGCGTGGGAAGGAAAAGAAAATGTGTCGTTTCGTTCACTGGACCTCTACATTTTTCTTATGTGTATATATATATATATATATATATATATATATATAGTAATAATAAAAAAAAATATTTGTGAAAAATTGTGAGGGACGTTACAGTAGCTTAGAGCTGACAGTTTCCAGAATTAAATTATTTATACTCATTCTGTTTGTGCGTAGAGGCTACGAATTGTGGCACACCATTGACTGATGATTAAGAATATTTACATATTCTGGCTCGTACAGACCGTGTAATTTATTATAACATAAAATTTCACGAGCGTATTACTCTTTAAAAGAATTTGTCATTCACACACAATTTTTATACACCTAAGCAGCAATGACGTACAATGTACATCAATTGCTTCATTTATCGCAAAGTGTAGCAAACTGGGGTCCTCTTTGGTCGCACTCAGGTTATTGTTTTGAAAATGAAATCGGTAATATTATTCGACAAATCCAAGCTGCTAAAGGAGTAGTTCACCAAATTTGCAGAAATTTATCAATGAATCAGAGTCTATTGACTTTAAAAAAACATATTTCCATGCAAGAATCGTCTAAAATTGATGAATTTACTGATTATCTTGATTATAAATATACAAAGAATACGTGTAAGCTACTTGATACAAGGTATTTTGGAAAACACTACAAGGCACGAAGCGAATGGATACAAATACTTGATTTGTCGGATGCAAGTCGAAGTTTTAGAAAAATAGTAAACTATTGTTGCTTATATAGATCATTAAGGATTCAAATTTGCAGATCCAATAATTCATACGCAATATCCACCGATGGCAATTACGTCCAACTAATTGATTTCATACTACACGGAGAAACATTTTCAGCGTAAAACACGGTGAGAGCTAGTCACCTTGCTTCTTAATGCAGGAGCAGCATAAACATCGACCCCCTCCACCGTCTAATACGCGACGCTTCAGCTACAGGAACGATGAACGACACTGTTTTTTACAGTGAACGATTAGTTTTGTCTGTTCGGTGTATAGGATACATTGAAATAGTTGGTGTCGCCACCGTCAAACAGCATGCTTTTCTAGTGGGCACCGTCTTTAACTATGAAAATGTCTCTCCGTGTAGACGTGCCAAGGAAAAAGCAATATACATTGTATCATATAGTTGCTACAGAATCTGTTTTAACAATGATAATCTACCATTGCGCAAAGTTATAAATATTTCTTGCGAACTAACAGCAATTCAAACTAGCAGTATTCAAGCGATTTGTGTGTATATAACTGTAAATAATAAAAATTATATATGTAGCGTACCAAATTTGAACTTCTATTAATTTGCAATAATCTTTGTACATACGTGTATATATGTTATATAAGATGTCATACGTCAAAATCTCATCTTATATCAAGATCAACAAGCTACTTGAATCTCTTAAATAATAAATATTAATTTCTGATTCTCAGGAGATGATTTTTAAATTTACCAATCCCACCCCTACTAAAAATTATCACGTGATCATCACGTGAATAACTACGTGATTATCACGTGGATATTTACGTGATAATCACGTGAGATTTTCGACCATTTTTTCACGTGATTATCACGTAGATATCCACGTGATAATCACGTGATATATGAAAATTTTTATTTTTTTTTTAAAAATGTAATCTTAGACACGGAGTTGATGGGATGCAATTTCACAGAAACCGAACTGGCAATTCAGTTTTGACAAAAAAATCCTTTATATGCCACATTATTAATATACGAGGCAAAGTAAAGGCATAGAATATGATCAAAGTCGCTTTTACCTTCCTACTTTGCCTCCATATAAGCCCTACGCGCACGCTAATCTATAGCGGGTAACTGGCAGCCACCTATCGGTCGTAACTGGTACTACCGTGAGCAAGTGCAGTAGTCATATTTCAACACTGTTTCAACACTGTTTCATCAAGAACATTTAAAAGGGGATTACCATGTTAATTTTTAATAAATTTTCGTATTTTTTTAAATTATCATAACTTTTTACAGAATTGAAGGTCATAAAAATGCTACAGACCATTTGAAAGGTATTGCTCCAAGCTTTCTTGTAGACTTTTGGATAAAAAAAATCAATTGTGGCGCACTTGCACTTTTTTAAGTTGAATATTGACATGTAGTGTATATAACATTCACCTTGAAATTAGAAATTCTAACCCAGAAAAATACGTTCTAGAGACAATTAGCAACGAATGTTACGTATAATGTTCTATAGTAAAAGTTGATAGATTTTGAGTTAAATAGCGGTGAACCCAGCTGTTGTTGAAAAAAACTTGGAAAAATTCACTTTTTGAGGTTAGAATAACTTGTGAGCAAATAAATTCCAGTATCTAAAAAATTTTTTCTGTATTCTGAGACATATTTGCAATGTGTACCCAAAATTTGGTGCATATTAAAATTTTGATCGGACCACTTCACGTGGAAAACATCATATATATATATATATATATATATAAATGTGAATTAAGTGGTATTTTTTTATGGATAGCTGTTGGATTATTATTACATAAGATTCGTTAGAATAAAATATATTAGCATAGACACGATCATCTCCTTAAATCTGTTATATTACTTTAAATGCTTTCAAATAAACCGTAGAAATGAATTTTAAAACTCTGATACCAAAAAAGCAATTAAAACCAAAGTTTAAACAGAAGAGATTTACTTATCAGTACTTTACTATACATTTTTTTAATTATTAAAATTTAATTTTAATTATTAAAAATTAAAATTTAAGTTACAGTTTTAATAATTCACAATTTAATTTACAGACACAGAAGCCCTTCGTTGTTATGAATGTAATAGTCACGATGACAGTAGATGCTCTGATGATAAACCTCCAGATACTTTAAGAAAGGAGTGTTCAGATCATGTTGAAGGTGCTAAGTATACTATGTGCCGAAAAATAAAACAAGTCATAGAATTCAGCGTGAACGGACGTAAGTATAAATTTGAGATGACATTGTAACTGTATATCGTCGCCTCTTACGAAGACTAGCACGCATTTTACGTCTTCCGCGAAAAGTAGTATGTTATCAGTTTCTTTATGGAAGAACAGCACGTTTAGGGTTTTTACCGCGAAGACTAAAACGTCTATGGTTTGCTCCGCGAAAACTAGCATGTATGACCTTTTCTCCGCGTAAACTAGCATGTTTGCTCTCCGCGAAGACTAGCACGTTTTGTCTCCGCGAAGACTAGCACGTTTTCTTCCCAAGTATTTTCAAATTCTAATGAATGCTTTAGATAACATTGGGAATTAAATAAAAATTAAAACATGAAAATTGATCAAGCTTAAATTTTACATTATATTAAAGTTATCTTTTTGAGCGATTTTGTAAAAACTCCCCTATTCTTGCGAAAAATACTTAAAACATATATATTTTATGATAAATATGTGTAACATAAGTTAATGCATCATATTACTGACAAAAAAATTATTATTATAATTACTAAGTGATATAAAAAAAAACCGATAAATTATAATGTCCGTCCGTCCGTCCGTCCATCCGTCCGTCCGACAAACATTATCTTGGCGTGAGAGAGACAGTGAGAGGAAGAGATAGGCAGACAGATAGAGAGAGAGAGAGAGAGAGAGAGAGAGAGAGAGAGAGAGAGAGAGAGAGAGAGAGAGAATGAAAGATAGAGAGAAAGAGAGAGAGAGAATAAGAGAGAGAGAGAGTATCTCTCTCACTATCTCTCTCTCTCCATCTATCATTCTCTCTCTATCTCTCCTTCCATCTATCATACTCTCTCTCCATCACTCGATCTCTCCATCTCTTTCTCTCTATCTTTCACTCTCTCTCTCTCTTATTCTCTCTCTCTATCTCTCTATCTCTCATTCTCTCTCTCTCTTATTCTCTTTCTCTTTCACTCTATCTTTCATTCTCTCTCTCTTATTCTCTTTCTCTTTCTCTCTATCTTTCATTCTCTCTCTCTAATTCTCTTTCTCTTTCTCTCTATCTTTCATTCTCTCTCTCTAATTCTCTTTCTCTTTCTCTCTATCTTTCATTCTCTCTCTCTCTCTTATTCTCTTTCTCTTTCACTCTATCTTTCATTCTCTCTCTCTAATTCTCTTTCTCTTTCTCTCTATCTTTCATTCTCTCTCTCTCTTATTCTCTTTCTCTTTCACTCTATCTTTCATTCTCTCTCTCTTATTCTCTTTCTCTTTCTCTCTATCCTTCATTCACTCTCTCTTATTCTCTCTCTCTTTCTCTCTATCTTTCATACTCTCTCTCTTATTCTCTCTCTCTTTTTCTCTATCTTTCATTCTCTCTCTCTAATTCTCTTTCTCTTTCTCTCTATCTTTCATTCTCTCTCCCTCTCTCTCTCCCTCTCTCTCTATCTCCCTCTCTCTCTCTCTCCATCTATCATTCTCTCTCTATCTCTCCTTCCATCTATCATTCTCTCTCTCTATCTCTCTTACTCTCTATCTTATTCTTTCTCTCTCACTCTCTTTATCTCTCATTCTCTCTCTATCTCTTTATCTTACTCGCTCCCACTCTCGCACTCTATCACTCTCTCTCTCATTCTCGCTCTCGCTCTCTATCTCCCATTCACTCTTTCTTATTCTCTCTCACTTTCTCTCTATCTTTCATTCACTCTCTCTTATTCTCACTCATTCATTCTCTCTCTCTTTCATTCTCTCTCTCTCTCTCTATCTCATTCTCTCCCGCACTTTATCTTTCATTCTCTCTTATTCTCTCTCTCTTTCTCTCTCTTTCATTCTCTCTCTTTCTCTCTCCCTCACGCTATCTCTCATTCTCTCTCTCTCTCTCTATCTGTCTCTCTAATCTCTTCCTCTCACTGTCTCTCTCGCTCTGTCTCATTTTCTTATTCTCCGCAGGATTGCCAGATGGCGATTTTTTCTCCTTGTTGCTCTTGCTTAATAAACATCAATATACGTAAGAGAGAAAAGGAAAAAAAATCGCCAACTGGTCACTCTGATTCTCCGTACGTCCGTCCGTCCGACAAACATCATCTTGGCGTCAGAGAGAATGAGTCAGAGCGAGAGAAACAGTGAGAGGTAGAGATAGGAAAACAGATAGAGAGAGAGAGAGAAAGAGAATGAGAGATAGAGAGAGAGAGAATGAGAGATAGAGAGAGGAGAGAGAGAGAAAGAGAGAGAGAATAAGAGAGAGAATGAAAGATAGAGAGAAAGAGAGAGAATAAGAGAGAGTGAATGAAAGATAGCGAGAACGAAAGAGAGAAGAAAGAGTGAATGGGGACAGAGAGCGAGAGCGAGTATGAGAGATAGAGAGAGTGAGTGATAGAGTGCGAGAGGGTGATATAGTGCGAGAGTGAGAGCGTGTAGGAATGAGAGAGAGTGAGGGATTGCGAGCAGGGTTGCCAGATGGCGATTTTTTCTCCTTGTTGCTCTTGCTTAATAAACATAAACATACGTAAGAGAGAAAAGGAAAAAAAATCGCCAACTGGTCACTCTGATTGCGAGAGTGACAGTGAGTAAGAATGAGGGACTGTGAGAGGGAGAGAGTGATATAGTACGGGAGTGAGAGCGAGTAAGAATGAGGGAGAGTGAGGGAGTGCGAGAGTAAGAGTGAGTAAGAATGAGGGACTGTGAGAGGGAGTGAGTGATATAGTGCGAGAGTGAGAGCGAGTAAGAATGAGGAAGAGTGAGGGAGTGCGAGAGTAAGAGTGAGTAAGAATGAGGGACTGTAAGAGGGAGAGAGTGAATATGAATGAGGGTTTGTGAGGGAATGAGAGAGAGAATGAGAGATAGAGAGAGAGAGATTGATTGATTGATGTATTTATTGGGCCAATTATGGGGTAGATACCCCATAGGCACTAAAGCGAACTGATACGTAGAATAAAACTTTT
Source organism: Theocolax elegans (assembly GCA_026168455.1). NCBI lineage: Eukaryota > Metazoa > Arthropoda > Insecta > Hymenoptera > Cerocephalidae > Theocolax > Theocolax elegans. Next base: position 23,312,853 of record CM047431.1, on the reverse strand, counting down.
TTAAAACTAGATAATAATATAATATTGCATAACAAAAATATAAAATAAAAACCATGACAGAGTAAAGAATTAAATAACAAAATAAAATATATGTACAATTGATTAATAGATTAATAAATTAAATCTTAAAAATAAATAACAAAATAGTTAAATAACAAAATAGTTAGCGTTCGTATATACCGCAATATAAAATAAAAAAGAATATATATAATGAATACAATGAATAAATAAATAAATAGTAACAAAAATGACGTATAATGACGCAATGAAATACAGAAGAAATGACAGATGAAATAACACAGCAATGCTGATTAAACTTAAACTTATATATCAAGGTGATAGAGAGAATTAGAGGCAGAGAGAGAGAGAGAGAGAGAGAGAGAGAGAATGAGAGATCGATTGATAACTATATTTATTTGCGCCAAAGTTGATACAACCGGATGACTTTAATCATATAAAATAGAACATATCGTCGCCTCCGAATAAAAACATTCTAACTCAGAAATCGCTTGGAAAATACGTTAACTCAGAATTCGCTTGGAGAACACGTTAACTCAGAAATCGCTTGGAGAACACGTTAACTCAGAATTCGCTTGGAGAACACGTCAACTCAAAAATCGCTTGGAAAACACGTTAACTCAGAATTCGCTTGGAGAACACGTTAACTCAGAAATCGCTTGGAGAACATGTTAACTCAGAAATCGCTTGGAAAACACGTTAACTCAAAATTCGCTTGGACAACACGTTAACTCAAAAATCGCTTGGAGAAGACTTTAACTCAAAAGTTGCTTGGAGAACACGTTAATTCAGAGGATGATTTATGGCGCCTCGATTTAAGTTGGCACCACTGCCAAAAATTTTTAACAGTTCAAGAATAAATAAAAAAACTTTCATATATTTATACACGTATTTTTTTTTTAATTTCTCTAAGCGTTCTTATTATACACTAATGCGTTCTCCTAGAAAAGGTGGAAAATTCTTTAAATATTTAGGAAAATCGTAGAAATTAGTGTTTTCGATCACTTTATGAAATCGATATTTATACGGGCTCTCCATAAATGTGTAAAAGTACATAAATTTATTTCTACTATAAAACGTAGAATAAATATTTGAAAGAATTGACATTGTGATTTGTTGGTACTTTATTTTTATGAAATTGCATTATTTCATAATTGTATTGTTAATATTATTTAAATATTAAAAAATTTGCTTTGTTTAGTTTTTGCGATTATCTAAAAATAATTTGTGTGGGAGAAAGTTCATCTTTATTCCCCCTTACGACGAAAAGTATAACACGAAAAGTATTTATATAAAAAGTATATGAAAATTATACATACATACATGATAAATAAGATATATATATATATATATATATATATATATATAACAACAAATATCAAAGAACCGAAAAAATTCTTTAATATTTATTACAAATTTTTTAATATTTAAATAATATTAAAAACAATACAATTATGAAATAATGCAATTTCATAAAAATAAAGTACCAACACATCACAATGTCAATTCTTTCAAATATTTATTCTACGTTTTATAGTAGAAATAAATTTATGTACTTTTACACATTTATGGAGAGCCCGTATAAATATCGATTTCATAAAGTGATCGAAAACACTAATTTCTACGATTTTCTTAAATATTTAAAGAATTTTCCACCTTTTTTAGGAGAACGCATTAGTGTATAATAAGAACGCTTAGAGAAATTAAAAAAAAAATACGTGTATAAATATATGAAAGTTTTTTTATTTATTCTTGAACTGTTAAAAATTTTTGGCAGTGGTGCCAACTTAAATCGAGGCGCCAAAAATCATCCTCTGAATTAACGTGTTCTCCAAGCAACTTTTGAGTTAAAGTCTTCTCCAAGCGATTTTTGAGTTAACGTGTTGTCCAAGCGAATTTTGAGTTAACGTGTTTTCCAAGCGATTTCTGAGTTAACATGTTATCCAAGCGATTTCTGAGTTAACGTGTTCTCCAAGCGAATTCTGAGTTAACGTGTTTTCCAAGCGATTTTTGAATTGACGTGTTCTCCAAGCGAATTCTGAGTTAACGTGTTCTCCAAGCGATTTCTGAGTTAACGTGTTCTCCAAGCGAATTCTGAGTTAACGTATTTTCCAAGCGATTTCTGAGTTAGAATGTTTTTATTCGGAGGCGACGATATAAAATAAATTAGACAACTAAAGAAGAATTAATATAACCGATAATACATATGTAAAATAATAATTCACGCTAAATTAAAATTAAAATAATCTACGTCGCAAGCATTGGACATAAAATCGGATAAGTCGCTATCCATCCTCATGGAGAAATTTTTATAATACATTTTAAAAATATTTGCATTAGAGCACTCTCTTATTCTAGATATGATATTATCCCACGTTTCCATTGCTAAATAAATAAACGAAGATTTGCACGCAAGATTCTTAACATTAGGTAGGTTAAAAACAGTATTTACTCGTTTGGATCTACGCAATTCAATGCCAACAAAAGCCAGCTTATCGAATAAATATTGAGGTGTTTGGGTGGCCACCAATTTATACATAAAATACCAAGGAAATATTTCCGTCGAACATTTAATGGAAGCCAGTTTAGCTGATCATAGAAAGGCTGCAATGCTACCTCACGTTTTAGATGAAAAATAAATCTAACAACGGTATTACACATGCGTTGAACTTTAATATTAAGATAAGATGAAGATCTAAAAATACGAGACAAGCATAGTCTAAAGTGAGGAATAATTAAAGCATTAGTCAGCAAAATTCGAGCACGCACAAGGAGACAACTGCCTTTGTAACGTAAAGAGAGAGAGAGAGAGAGAGAGAGAGAGAGAGAGATGGAGAGAATGAGAGATAGAGAGAATGAGAGATGGAGAGAATGAGAGATGGAGAGAATGAGAGATGGAGAGAATGAGAGATAGAGAGAATGAGAGATAGAGAGAATGAGAGATAGAGAGAAAACGAAAGTTAGAGTAATAGAGTGCGAGAGTAAAAGCTAGGTCCCGGTTCAAATCCGGGCTGAAGCTGTTTTCATTGAAATTTCGAAAATGTCTGAAGAGTTGAATTTTATTTTTCATACAAGAAATTATAAGAATATTGCATTTTTCAAGGTTTTCTCAGTGACATGTTGTTATAGTAACTTGAAGCTTTGTAAAATGATAGATAATTACATAACGGAGGGCAACTAACTCCTGTTTTTGCGTAAATTTGTTTTTATTAATTGTTAGAAGTAAATTAGTTGTTTTTTCGTCTGCTATTTTCTGGTGCGAAATTTGTATTTGTAATTGAGTATGATACCCACTTAAACAAGTTATCAATCGACATAAGAAGGTTTAAAACGTGTAATGAACGAAAAATTGCTGAAATGAGTTTTTGGTATGACATATTACCTGGTATATGATCTGAGATCTCCAGTGAGATTTTTTAATGGGGATATATATATAAGTAAACAATATATCAAAAATAATATAACAAAACAATATATCAAAAATTGTAAAAACAAATCGTTATTTCTATTTGAACTTCTAATATTTGTAATCCTAGTACATGTGATATTTTAAATTCTAATTGGAATGTTATAATTAATAATTTATTAATATGAATCGATCTATTATGAATTATATAAAGTTTATCAGGTATATTAATGTAAATAATAATATTAGAATTAATTATTGGGAGTAACAAAAATTGTTAATGATATAAATAGTGAAAATGATCATTCTTCTATTAAATATTATTTTCATTCTTCTATTAATAATATTTATTTAATTACTAGTACTATAAATTATTTTACTAAATAGTTTTTAAAAAGTAATTTTTTGAATATTACATTACATGTAATTTGATGGTAAAGAATTATTATGTTAACAATACTATTTAACTGCGAGCGAAGCTTGATCAATTGAAATAAACACCTATTAAATAAAAACCTTATTTAATAACACTTTTTTTATTCAAAATCATGTGGTCATTAATTAATAAAAAGAAATAGCGAGACGTGCTAGTTTTCGCGGAAAATTGAAACGTGTTACTTTTCGTCCAAAAAATTAAATGTGTTAGTTTTCGCGAGCAAGCGAGTTGTGCTAGTCTTTGCGGAAAAATATCAAACATGCTAGTTTTCCAAATAGAAACATTAAACGTGCAAGTCTTCGTGGAGTATGTTCATAGTTGCTAGTTTTCGCGGAAGAAATAGTTGTGCTAGTTTTCGTAAGAGGCGTCGATATGTACAATATATATCTTTGTAAATCAGCCGATTATTCGCTATAAAGTACTCAATTCGCTCAAGTATTCTAAAAAAATTACTTAAGCTCAAGACACTGAGTTAAATGTTTGAATGAATATGTAAAAATATTATACTACATGTAAATATATTATTTACAAACAATTATTCTTTATAAGATATCAGTATAAATCCTATATTAAAATTATTACTTGTCCAAAAGTTTAATTTGTAAAAAATTATGAAAAATTGGGAAAAAAAGAAATGAATATGTTATACGCAAGCATACTGTTAATAGGCGTGAACCGCACGGCCTTTATATATATATATATAGCTTATACATAGTAATTAGTACCGATAACGGCCGTAAGGTGGGTACCCCCTTATCGCGCCGTTCCCGTTATCAAGATAAGCGAGCGCCGTTATAAGTATAGGCCAGTTCGAGCATACAGCAGCTCGCTTTCTCCCATTGCGGGAGTACCCCACCTTCCGGGGCAATTACTGTACCACCTCTACAGTTCTTGAATAAAGGCGAATTTAAATTAAGATCACTTGTTGGTCATAATTATTAGCACCTTCTTCCTATCCCATCCATACCGTACGAGCTCACCGAGAGGATTACATCAGGCTCTCCCTCGAGACTTCGCCGCCCGAATCACCCAGGAGTACCGGAATCGGGCTGATGCCGCCAGACCACCCACAAGGAGGACTAGACTACTCGGACCGCCAGCAACAGCAGTATCCAGACGAAACGACCACTACATCGATTCACTCCTTTCAACGGTGCGGTACGACTTACATCCCGCTGCCACCTGCAGGGCGTCTCCCTCTTCGTCCGAGGACAACTCACCGTTAAAGCGGCTCGTGCCTAGGTTGGTCCATCTTGACCAACCCTACTAAGAACTTCGTAAAGTGAGCGGGGCTCACCGGCGGTCATCCGACCGTCCGACTCTGGCCACGAGTTTCTCAAGGCCAGGGCCAGGCTCGTAGAGAGCTAGTTGAGGGGTTAGTGCTGTGTCCTCCCTCAGCCAACGCAGAAGCCACAACGACAGCGGCGCAGCGGACCAGCATCTACTTGGCCTTACTGGCCAACATACCGTCGACACCGGACTCACCAGCGTCACCCGACGCACCGGCTTACGACAAATAGATACATATCAATACGTTTGGCTCCTAGGACAATCAATCACAGTAATGTAAAGCAATACCTCGTGACGAGTGCAACTACCGAATTTTGATCAAAATTGAAAATATTTTTAATTATAATAAAATTAAGGAGGAGAAACTGTTGTAGGGTAGAGTGTAAATACATAAATATATATTGAATTATATTATTTCTATATCTATATTATATATTTAAACATGTATAAAAAGACTTAGATAACTTTTTATAATTTATAAGAAAGATAGAAATCTTATTTTTTATTGAATTCAGCCTAAATGTTATTTCCCCAGTAAGGGTATCCTACCTTATGGTCTCCTCTTGGGAAACAGTTCTCACCTGGGATCTATAGGAGAAAAATGAATTAGTTTTCAGTAGAGATACCGCCCTATATACTAAATGGAGTAAAATGTGTGTATATACATAAGTGGTTCCAAATTTACATGTGTTAATTTTGAAAATTATAGGATCTAATACTTACAGTAATAAATTTAATTATTAATATATGGGTGGTTCTCTGTGACATCGAAGATGAAAAAAATAAATATTGCTATAACTGTGGGAATATGTTTTAGAGGTATCCAGTAGTTCTCCTGAATTTTTTCAGATTTTTTCTGGGCCATTATTTTTAGTTACAGAGAGTTAAAGTTGACATTTTAGCACTTTTTTGCATTATATGCCCATTTTCATGAATTTTTAGCTCCCAGGGGATGCATTTTTCACTAAAAACATAAGTATGACTTTTTTTGTAAAATTTTCCGAGCTTTTCATTAAAAGTACTTTTAAAGACATAAATGTATGCTGTCACATTCTTGTAAGCCATTTAAACCTTAAATAGTGAAAATCAGCAATTCTGCTCCGGACTCTGGTAACCTAATAATGTCTAAAAGATGTCTTTTTATAGTCAGAAACTGCCTAAAAATTTCCAGAGTGGGTCTAAATCATTAAGATCACTTATGATCAAAATATCCGGGAAAAGTGCCCGACATATTAATAGAAATGTATATTTGTTGCCTTATAACGATGAATCTAGTAGCATGATCATTGCAAAAAAAATTATGCACTTACCTTGGAATGGTAGAAAAGTATCTCCACTTGTTTCAGTATCCATCTAATCCCTTGTAAGCTGCTAAAAATACAAATATTATTATAACATTATAAAAAATTATTTTTTTAACATTTATAATGCTGGATTTTTAGTTTTACATCCCTTACAAGAATTATAATACTAATCTGAAGGATTACTATAAAAGTATCAACATTATTATTATTATTATTATTCAGCAATACATTGTTTAGATTTCACAAACTTGTCACTGTCACGTTATCATATTATTCATAACCGATTTATTTATATATCTTTTGTATTAAATACGTATATTCAGTTATTGTAATAATAATGTTGATACTTTTATAGTAATCCTTCAGATTAGTATTATAATTCTTGTAAGGGATGTAAAACTAAAAATTCAGCATTATAAATGTTTAAAAATTAATTTTTACATTTGTATAATTATATTTGTATTTTTAGCAGCTTACAGGGGATTAGATGGAAACTGAAAGAAGTGAAGATACTTTTCTACCACTCCAAGGTAAGTGCACAAATTTTTTTGCAATGATCATGCTAATAGATTCATTGTTATAAGGCAACAAATATACATTTCTATTAATATTTCGGGCACTTTTCCCGGATATTTTGACCATAAGTGATCTTAATGATTTAGACCCACTCTGTAAATTTTTAGGCAGTTTCTGACTATAAAAAGACATCTTTTAGACAGTATTAGGTTACCAGAGTCCGGAGCAGAATTGCTGATTTTCACTATTTAAGGTTTAAATGGCTTACAAGAGTGTGACAGCATACATTTATGTCTTTAAAAGTTTTTTTAATGAAAAGCTCGGAAAATTTTACAAAAAAAGTCATACTTATGTTTTTAGTGAAAAATGCATCCCCTGGGAGCTGAAAATTCATGAAAATGGGCATATAATGCAAAAAAGTGCTAAAATGTCAACTTTGACTCTCTGCAACTTAAAATAATGGCCCAGAAAAAATCTGAAAAAATTCAGGAAAACTACTGGATACCTCTAAAATATATTCCCACAGTTATAGCAATATTTATTTTTTTCATCTTCGATGTCACAGAGAACCACCCATATGCAAACAATTGCATTATAATTAATTTTTAATACTATCAAGGGGCGCGCTCGCGCTCCCGACGCAAGTATATGATGCGCGGCTAGTCTTATATTCAGCTAGTTCTTATATTAAGCTGTAAAGACTTCATATTCACTCGCATTATTAGCTGTCAACCTCAGAGAGAAACAGAGAGAGTGAGGGAGATATATAATTCGAATCGGTTTTGAGGCAGACTACACGCGTACTTATTTCTTTTCTTAATTAAATTTAATATTGTTTTCAAAATAAAATTTATCGGGCTTTGCGAACCAATATGCTTTATTAAGCAAGGTTTTTACTCTTCGTCCACTATGGTTGGTGGAAGTCCCAGAGTAAACCTTTGAAATTTATAAAATTGGCGTTTCGACCACAGCACTCTAGCTTTGGTCTCCTCAGTAAGGAGCTAGAGGCCTTCCTTAGACGCCCGTCGCAGATAGAAAGCGACGACAAATGAAAGAAGTGCGGCTATATATATGCCTTGTTATCGACTGTTTCTCTAACGGGTAGAACGAACAGTCGTATCCTCCTGGTGGTAAGAACTCCCACCAACCAAGAGCGCGACGTTTTTCACCCGAAGTCGCGAGTTTTAAGAAAAACAAAAAATTAAACGTTCGCTACAGGTTATTTCAAAATAAAATTTATCGGGCTTTGCGAACCAATATGCTTTATTAAGCAAGGTTTTTACTCTTCGTCCACTATGGTTGGTGGAGGTCCCAGAGTAAACCTTTGAAATTTATAAAATTGGCGTTTCGACCACAGCACTCTAGCTTTGGTCTCCTCAGTAAGGAGCTAGAGGCCTTCCTTAGACGCCCGTCGCAGATAGAAAGCGACGACAAATGAAAGAAGTGCGGCTATATATATGCCTTGTTATCGACTGTTTCTCTAACGGGTAGAACGAACAGTCGTATCCTCCTGGTGGTAAGAACTCCCACCAACCAAGAGCGCGACGTTTTTCACCCGAAGTCGCGAGTTTTAAGAACAACAAAAAATTAAACGTTCGCTACAGGTTATTTCAAAATAAAATTTATCGGGCTTTGCGAACCAATATGCTTTATTAAGCAAGGTTTTTACTCTTCGTCCACTATGGTTGGTGGAGGTCCCAGAGTAAACCTTTGAAATTTATAAAATTGGCGTTTCGACCACAGCACTCTAGCTTTGGTCTCCTCAGTAAGGAGCTAGAGGCCTTCCTTAGACGCCCGTCGCAGATAGAAAGCGACGACAAATGAAAGAAGACTTCTTCTTGAAAAATGAAAGAAAGGTACTTAATCCTCCAACTATTTCGGGGATCTCCTGAACGCTTGGTGTGCTTATCTTTCTCTCTCTCTCTCTCTCTCTCTCACTCTTCACTCACTCGTACTCGCTTTTCTAATAATTGGCGGTAGTTCGGATCTCGTCGTGCCGTGTCGACCGTCCGTAGAGCTCTGGCTCTCGGCGTGCTCGAGTGCCGCGATCGTACCGCGCGCCTGCGCAGTACGGACTTGTACGCGGTACATCGCATCGAGCGAGCGAGTCGATTACCGCTGTATTCAGGCTGTAGCGGTGCACATGTGCTATAAGTGTATGTTGACCTGGTCCAGTTCATGTCTCGGAGATGCTGTATACTTCTTTCTAGGTAACTATTACCTCGTTCCTTCTTGCGTTATTCACTAAGTTGTACGGTGTGAGTTTCAGGTACGAACTCACCTGCCGCCGCATCGCTGCTCGTGGCCGACTTACCCCTCTCTTCTCGACGACGTCAACCTCGGTTACTGATAGCCGCTCCGTCTACGGCTCTAGGTAAATACTTGGTCGTGAGGTTTACGCAAATATGCGTATTTGTATACGTGCTCATTCAAGAGGTCGGCTGTACACGTTGTTTGTTTGGAGCAACCTAACCTCAATCTGTCCTATGCGGTTCCTTTTGACAGCTGTAGTGTCTACATACAGCTGGACACTAATTTCCTTTATCTTTTGTCTTCTGTATATAGCTGTGCATCCTCTTAATGCCTATCTGTATTTATTAGTTTATTCATTTACAGCTGCTTACTAGTTGGCGTTGGAGGTTCTCCAGCTTACTGCCTGGATACTGACTCTTCGCCTTGACTGCTGTCCTGTGAGGCTATGGAGGGTCCTGGAGGCTTCGTGGTAATCGCTTCCCTTAGTATATCCTGCCTGCAGTGACAGACCCTCAGGAGCCCACCTGATATGATCTGAGCTCGCCCAAGGTCCTCAACGCCAGGACCACCTTATTGTTTATATGCCGTGCTTGGGATAGGGTTTTAGTATGTGAGGGTAGGTAGGATTTAGTTGGTGTGCGGGTAAGTAGCTAGGGAAAGATGTATGGGTAGGTAGGTGTAGCTAGGGACTCGTATAGCTTGTACGGGTAGGTAGGTGTTCGCTAGGGGTTCTATAGCTCGTTCTTTGATATGTGTAAAACACATTGTCACAAACTCTATAGTTTCTTACAATATTGACTGTAATTATTACACTATATTAAAATATTTTATTTACATTTTAAAATGTATTCAATTAAAACTTAATTCAGTTAAGGTATTCTGACTTCTTTTTAAAATGCTACTATCTTGATCTGAATTTTTTTAATACCACATTGACCAAGTAAAGTTATTTCAAAAGAGAACATAATATTATTTAAGTGTATCCTCTATCGTTCTCCATTTTTATAATTATTGTACATTCATTTTTTATTTTCTATAATACTATAATATATGTATTCGATTCATTGGTAAGTGTAATATACTGTGACGGAAATCGTCACACAATCTATTCACGACGAATAGAATAATTAATTTGAATATTATTCGAACTTGGTAAACGTAAATAATTTGACGATATTGGATGTAAATGAAAACATACGTGATTACTTCTACACATAAATGTACGATTCTCGAAGGTATTTAAATAATAACTTATTTATCATTATTCGAAACTTATTTATCGTTATTCGAAATAAAATTATATTAATTATATAAATTGTATAAAATTGTATAAATTACAATATATGAAGTATTATTTATTATAAAAATGAATTTAAACTAAATATTAAGTATTTACAAATAACAAACATTTTTTTAGTCTGACATTGTTAAAATTTCGACTACTAATTATAAAATTAAAAATTTTCATTTGAGATAAGACCTTTCTATTTATTGAATATCGATTGGAGCCATCGATATTAGAATTATCTAATAATTGAATGTAAAACTTTCCTGGTAATCCAGGAACGGTGTTTATTATTGAGTGGAGGTGTTGTCGAGGAGTTAATTGTTGACTGCTACGGGGTCCTCTGTTGCAGGAGGCGAGGTCTCCTAGGTGGTCGGCTACTCCAAGTCCGCTGCATCTGTAAATAGAAAACAATATTAATGTGGGGAAGTATAAGTAATGGGGGGAAGCAATTTATGGTTTTATGTACGAGTCAATGGATACTGATACATCTTTTGACACGGTACAAAATAATATAATCATTTCACTATATAAATAATGAAATGAAAGGTATTAAGAAACATTTAAAAGACTGTTCATTCATAGAGAGAATGAGCAAACAATTGTTATAATTGATTTATTAATTAATCAAGAGGAAGTAAGGATTATTGGGAAAGGTTTTTTGCTTAATAATTAAATTAAAACCGAGATAACGGAGAGATAGTATGGTACCTCGGGATTAATACTCACTTATTTATGTAGTTTTGCATCATTGTTTATTGCAAATATGCAATAAACAATGATATAAATATTACCCTGGTTGTGCCATAGTCCCTCGTGGAGCGTTGGTGGGGGAACTGGTAGTCCATCCTAGCACGGCAGTTTCACGGGAGTATACATACGCGTACACACACTATACACGCGCAGAACACCCGCGGAACGTTTATCGTCGTCCCCACCGGTGGGGATCGCGCGCACGCGGTGAACCGGTCACGAAGCACGTTGTTTACGTGCTGGTTTATGACAATGGTATTATGACAGTAATTCTGTAATACACGTATATTTACTGTAAAAATGGGACAATGATAACTTATGCAAATGAGTTGTCATTTTTTAGACCTGTGACATGTAATTACATGGAGATAAGTGAAATAATGACTTTCGGTTACGGAGGGTAGTTTCCGGAAAAGAGATAGTCTAGCATCAGTAGTTGAATAGGAGAGTTGAGTTTCGAGTTATCATTTTTTCAAGTAGATAAATAAGGGATCATCCAATTATCCATATGTTAATTTATATGATTTAATAGATTATTCAACGGATCGGTAAGCAATCCAATTATTATTGTGGCGTTCAATATTTGTATACAAAGTGTTTGTTGGTCAAACGTGGTTTCGGTTTCCGGGAGTGTTAGTGATTTTCGATCATTGGGTTCGTGGGGTTTGTTTGTTAATTACGTTGCGTTACGTTGGGTTTTTTGCGCGTTATTAATAATTAATAGTTTTCCGAAAATCTCTCTCGTGGTAGTGGTGACAGTGGGTTCAGTAAGGAATCCGCTTATTAATTTATTTTTCCTAACGCAGTGAGCGAAATTTGATTTTCGAGGCCTGTTTTGCGTGGACAAAATACCACATTCCCTCACTAGTGAGCAAAATGCTTTGGGAGTGGGGGAATGAACTATTTTGCCCACTCAAAAAGAAAATGATTAAATTTTAATACAATTATTTAATTTTTCTTTATAATATAATATTAGGATATAGAGGGAGAGAGGGAGAGCGGGAGAGATGACAGAAAAACAAGACATATAACGCAGTCAAAACTTCTTATATTAGGCTCGCAGAAATGGCACTATGTTTTTTCGTACATGCTACAATCAAAAGAATTTTCACTCTTCTTAATTTCAAATTTCTCCCACCTTGTCAGGAAAAATATTATACGCAATAACTAAGAAAAATCTATGTTCAATGTCTCGTTCGACGGCCCGACTCGGAATCACCGAGTTCGTCGTGTTGAGCCGAGCAGCGAGTCCGCGCGCATGCGCTTGACACAACAGTCCCATCTCGTCCGCTTGACTCGGCCGATCCGACGCGCGTATACTGTGTGTATAGCGCAACTTCTCTCTTTCTCTCTCTCTCTCCTTCTCGCACCTTACAATCAACATGCCATTCTGGAAGCTCGACATTAATAACGTATACAGGATCAGCTTGAAAACCAAACAAGCAGTAAATGTTCCTTATATCAAACTCAAATTAATGTCGAATTTGTCTTTATTTTAATATCTATTTTAAGTGCGGTTTACTGGTAGGAGCTCGAGTACAATAATATACAGACTTGGTATAGCTCGGCGTTATACATAGCTGGTCATCATCTTCAAAGCTAGGCTTTCAAAGAGCTAGAAGGACTACCAAGGTGCTAAAAGGATTTTTAAGGAGCTGCAAAGTTTTCAAAGGAAGTAGAAAATTTGCTGTGATAGGGTTTGTGTGTGCGCGCATGTCAATAACTAAAAGTCCGAACTCTTTCCTCACGGTCTAGACTATCTGGATTCCGAGTAAGTTTTACAATTAATTCCTATAAGCTACGGGGCTTTGGAATAATTAATATACACTATAAATATAAAGTAAGTATGTGACATGCAGTTAGAACTGCCATGTCACAATTATTATAGCTTCTTTGATAAACATAAATGTCTTACCACGTAATTTATGCATGGCGGGATCGACCATCGTAATAAATGTATCAAAAAATTAACAAATTGAAAATTTCATACATTTCAGGCGTTATTTGCAGATTATAAGGTAGATAAAAAATGTTTTTCACTAAAAAAATTACTGGTTTTAAGTGCAACTACCCACACAGCACAGAATATTACGTCAATATTACGGAAATATTTCATATCAAGATTCGGAATATTACAATAATATTAGAATGAAAGATTACTGAAATATTGTTATGTCCGCGAATTTCTTATTTTGTAATATTCCTTGAAATATTACATTAATATTATTATAATATTTCAGTGTAATATTTTAAGAAATATTTATGTAAAATTGATGAAATGTTTCAAACATACACTTGCATAGGACCACTGAAATATTACCTTAATGTTTCTAGAATATTTTAATGAAATTCTTAGGAAATATTTCTGAAATATTGATGAAATATTTAAAATACTTACTTCAATAGGTGTAGTGAAATATTACAGTAATATTTTTACAAAATATAACAGAAATATTACATGAAATATTTACAAAATATTGTTAAAATATTTCAATTAATTGAATTTCTTAACTTAATTATTTGCAATCCCAAGAGCCGTGCTATTGATTTATATTTATTAAGTATTAATACACATTATTTTTTTTCACATATTTATCGCAGAAAAAATTTTTACATATTTCCTAACCTGGGTTCGAACCCCGTATGCACGCATCAAATACAAACGCTTTATCCATTACGCTATTCGCAACGCCTATCGATTATGTTTAAAACTTGCACATGATGATCTGATGTTTGATTTGCTATCTAATGTGTTTTTAATAATTATACAATTTTAATGAAATTGACAAGATTTTACTATGATTTGGAAAAAAAATCTTGTTAATTAAAAATCTTACTTCTTTGTTATCATAAAAATATCGTTGAACTATTTTATTGTTATATTTCTATAATAATTTCTCTACGATAGAAAGCAAAATTTTTCTGCATTATTGATATGTAAGTTTTCTTAAACCTTGTACAAAATAAAAATAAGATATAAGACGACGATTTTTCGATTTTGGCGATTAAGCAAAATATGTGAAATAATATTGTGAATCTTAATGTGAAATATTTCCATAATATTTCACAAAATATTACACTGGAGCATTACGGTAATATTAATGAAATATTTCACTGGTCCTATTGAAGTAGGTATTTGAAATATTTTATCAATATTGCTCGAAATATTAGATTGCAACAATCGATTTCGATAAATAAACCAAGATGTTAATTAATGGCGACGTTTCGATGACTTTTGTCATCCTTCTCTGGTTATTCTACTCGTCAATGATTAGTATAGCCTGAGGAAGATGGCAAAAAATTCGAGCTTACATTTAAACCAAATAGAAGAATATTACAGAACGATTTTTTTCTAAATAAAGGACTGCAAACTGTATATGCACTATCCTTTCCAATTCTGATATTATATTATTAATTAGAAAAAAATTTTACATTTCAAAAATTTGTATACTTATATATTTAGAAATTGGATTAATTATGCTAAAAAATTGTATTTAATTCTTCATTTAATGTGATTCTTTATTCTTGTTTAGAAATAATTATTTACTATAAGAAGTACCTTTTCACGGGACAAAATAACATAATTCGTAGTTAGATACATTTTTTTTAAGTGTAAAGAGCAAACTGCAGAAAAAGATTTCGTTTGAAACACTATTTCGGAAATAGTACTACTTAATTGTGCACAATATATTTTTATTTAAAATAATTAAGTTCAAATATAGAGCACGGGTATCTAAATTCGGACAATCGTATCCAAGCGTAGCTCCTTTCGCGGGAGAGAAATATCTACGAATATATGGTTAAAAAATTACTAAGAAGGGAAGTATATGACCTCCGGGAAACGGATCTCGTATGTCTTTTATAATATAAAAATATGAAGAAAGCCAAGTTATCTCTTGCCAATGGCCACTTTTACGGAAGTTATTCGACATCCAATAATAATAGCAGTAAAAATTACTTCCAATTCGATCGCTTATAACTCGGAAACAAATAAAGATAAACAATCGAACCAAAAACCAGAAGAAAGTTGAGTTCAAGTAGATATGGTTTGAAAAAAAAGAAGCTCAAATTGCTTAATTTGAAGCAAAGTTATGAAGAAAATAAGAAATTGAAGAAATTTTAACCAAAATTTAATATGAAAAATTTATTGTTTCTTTTGGCCTAATAATCTTCAATTTCTTATTTTCTTCATAACTTTGCTTCAAATTAAGCAATTTGAGCTTCTTTTTTTTCAAACCATATCTACTTGAACTCAACTTTTTTCTGGTTTTTGATTTGATTGTTTATCTTTATTTTTTTCCGAGTTATAAGCGACCGAATTAGAAGTAATTTTTACTGCTATTATTATTGAATGTCGAATAACTTCCGTAAAAGTGGCCATTGGCAAGAGATAACTTGGCTTTCTTCATATTTTTATATTATAAAAAACATACCACAGTTAGGATGAGATCCGTTTCCCGGAGGTCATGTACTTCCCTTGTAAGTCCAAATTTTATAAATTCAACAGATCTTTATAGCCTGGTAATAACTCTTAATAACAAAATAGCAAAATAGCTCATAGTGGTAAAGAGTCAGCGTTCGAATCTTAAGATTGAAGGTTCGAGTCCCACAGACAGCAAATATTTTTTTTTAATTTTTTCTTTTAATTTATAAGCTATGGCCAATCTATTGGCAACAGTTTAAAAATTGTAAGATAGTAACTATTGGCAATATGTTTGCAATAATTGTTGCCTATCACTTTGCAATACAGTGGCAATAGTATATATTTTTACGTACGTACAATATATCTTAATAAGTAGATTCTGCTTAAAAATAAAATGTTTTAAGTCTGTTATTATATACATGCTGTCAGATTAAATTTAATATGTTAACTTTTAATATCCATCATATTCGCATATATTAACATTACATATTTTATTAGTTACATTATTGTTACACTATTATTACCTTTGTAACAGTATTGGTATTCTCTCAATAGGGAAGTACTTGACCTTCGGAAACGGATATATCTTATCTTAACCTTGGCATATCTTCTGGCATATCTATTAATTATCATTAATTTTATATACAATAATTACAAACGCTTCTAGAAATCCCGCAGATTTATTGTTCAATATTTTACATACGCGCGATTCAGTAAATCGTCGCGAAACGCTAAAGAAAATATAATAATAAATTCGGGTTTGACTTCACCGGTACCGCTAATCCTCGTACTGTTTACTAAATCAATTAAACTGTCGATCTTTGCGCGGCTATTCTATTTTACAATATTTACGAAACGTCCTATTATCACACTCTCATACCTTACAACAACACCGTGCTTTCTCACTCACCGCAAGTCGAAAACTCTCCTTTTTACGAACTAATTATCTCTTTCGTAACTTGATGTCTAACCCTTGAATTTTGGGTGTCTCTCGCTCCAACTGATCATTCAATAATTATTCGATCGCCTCAATACTTGGACTTTCTTTCAATCTTACGGATCTCAAAATGGCTTCTTTGTTAACTAATTTTATCTCAACACGTCTGTTCTATACGGCGGTTGGGGAAGGAGTCTCGTCCTTCTTCTCCGATTCATATTATCCGCTACCGATAGTGGAGCTAGTTGTTCTCCCTTTCCGCTATCATATCTGCAAGATCGATGGTAGTAGATGTATCGATAATCGTCCGTAACGCCACCTATTTTCCTTCCAATTCCGCTAGCGTACGTTCGCCATTTTATTTTATCCGCTATATGTACGTATTCGCCAACGCCTCCACCAATGCATCGGGACAGCTGTCTATCTCCTTTTCTCTTACATAGGTACGCATGAATATCAGACCGTTCGTAGTCGTTCCCCCTCTGGCGCGCCGCTCTCACTTATACTCGACGTGCGCGTGCAGTGTGCGCTGTCACTCTCTTACTCGACGCACGTGGTCATCATCTCTCTATCTCTCTCGGCTTCGCGCGCGCACGCGGTGATCGGTGCCGTCGGCAGTAAGCCGATATTCGTACGG
Source organism: Theocolax elegans (assembly GCA_026168455.1). Taxonomy (NCBI): domain Eukaryota; kingdom Metazoa; phylum Arthropoda; class Insecta; order Hymenoptera; family Cerocephalidae; genus Theocolax; species Theocolax elegans. Next base: position 23,295,595 of record CM047431.1, on the reverse strand, counting down.
TGTCGCCGGGGGACGGTGTATCCGATTAATATACACATGTACGCAGTCTGTCCAGTGCTATGTGTTCTTGTTAACCGTCAATCCTTCCCTTCTATCCATCATCCTCAACAAACCTAAATATTCCCTATTATTCTCGCATAAACTCTCATTCACGATTTCCGGGGAATGAGAGTGGCTCGAGCCGTTATTTACAAACTACCGCAGTCCTAACCTCACCTGTCACTTCTCTACATCCATCTCTCTCACACCATCTCATCTCTTTCCATCGAAATTGTAATTATTTGACTATTACTTATTTTATAAATTAATTAAGTGAGGCTTGCCTCACAAGTGTTCAACTTTTTTATAGGTCTTCAATTATTTTTTTAATGGTTTTAAAGTTTAAGTCTGAGTGTGCGTACGTGCGTACAAGCAGACTTTTTCTATTTTAACTCCACTTATCTCTATTATTCGACAAAATAAATATTTTTTAATGAGTAAGACTGGGGCTATCTATCGTCCAGTAGATGTTGCCCCGTCGACCTGGGGGTAAAATTACTGACCTGGACATCTTCTACAGGAAAAAAATATTTTTTTTTTAATTTCGTAATGAACCTTCCAGTAGATGATGCCCTGCTGAACTGAAGAACTCCTCTTTTTCAGTCGTAACACTGACCAGGTCGAGAAACTCCAGCGTTGTCGTAGCTGTCAAGTCCTTTACCTGGGCTTTTTCTCCGAGGGCGACCTGCAAGGTTTGTTGGAAATCTTGCCGCGTCACCTGTTTACCGAGTCGCAGCAAAACACCACCCTGCTTTGTTTTTCGTATCTGTCGTACGTCCGTCTTGATCTTCGTAGGATCCACCTTCAGACGTATGGTCTGTAAAAAATTCTCATACTTCTACCCCTCCGTTGGTTTGATCAAAATCGTGCTTCATGGTGTGGGCTTTGCCCGATCTGAATGCCGGTTTTGGTGAGTGGTGGATTGCCAGGTAGCAGTTCGTCCGTCCGTGTAATAGCCGCTGCCGTCGTTTTTTTTCTTTTTATGGACGACCGTCGACCAAGTTTCTGTCTAGGGTACGTCTTGCGTTTCCGCGACTTTTCTGGTGTGGGGGTTTGTTTTTCCCGTTTTCTTTTCTGTTTTTGCTAACGTGTGGGCTCAGCCATACATACGTCTTTGGTGTTCGTTCTCGGCTTGCGGAGCAATTTCATTCTTCGACTGATTCATTTATTTCGCTCATTCCGCTTGTAATGCGGCGACTAACATTCTTTCGGACGTTAGTTCTCTCAGTCATCCTAGCTAGGCTGCTGCGTATATTGAGCAATTGTTCATACAGCTTGCTTTCTGCAGCTACCCGACGTGTCGAGCGAGTTTTCCTGGCACAGTTACCGCCACGCCAGCCAGGTTACCTACCGGCGTGATGGAGGAGCTGGGAAGCCCCCGTGACTCTCCTGAGTCGGATGGCGCAGGCAGCACTCTAGTACCTGCAATGTTAATTAAACTTTTCATTATTTATATATTTTTAATAATCCCCGTGCCCCCTGTATGTGTATGTTTGTGTAAAGTGGTTAGATAGCCACCAGGCGGTGGCTTGCACGGTACGTCCTGAGCTGTCCCGATAACTTAGCTCCCCTACAGTCCGGTGGCATCAACCGTTCCTCCCTTACGACTCGCAGCAAGGTCCCATCCGATCGCCAGTCGACATTACTACGAGAAGCGAGATTTGCGTCGTTTCCAACGTTTACCACTGCAAAGGGCAGCCTCCCATGGTGGCTAAGCCGGGTTCGGGCCCAAGAACTAGTGGCGGCCCAGGAGTGCGTACTGGTGTTAACGGCAGCACCATCCAGAGTGCACGAGCCTGTAGTCACAAGCAAGCTGTCTGTTGATCGCTCCGCCACCCAGCTGATAACACCTGCTGTGTTTTCGCTCTCCCAAGCATTGAACGCAGTGCAGTCATGCCATACTCGGAGCACACCCGTTTATAGGAGTCCCCCCATTCACACAGGTCGTTCTCGTTTATAGAGTCGCCTTTCAGTCATGTCCCGCTTGGAAAATGCCCGTTTATAGGACTTCCTACTGCACGAGGACTAAGGACTCGATTACCCAATCAAAAAATTAAATATTTATTATACATATTTTATTTTACTTTTATTCTATAAATAGTTTGTATAAAAACATATTATGGCGATTACTCAGGTAAATTAGTAAATATTTATCATACATATTTCATTTTATTTTTATTATTCTTTTAGTAGTATGTATGGCGATTACTCAATTAACAAATTAAATACTTATCGTACATATAGTAAATATTTGTCATACATATTTTATTTTAGATTTATTATTCTTTAAGTAGTTTGACATCAGAAGGGCTATTGACTCACGTTTAATCACTATTTTGGTCCTGTTCGATTTCTCCAAGACATTTGATTTAGTACCGCATGGTCCTCTATTACTTAAATTACGTGATGTGTGTTGTTCGAACACTGTGTTAAGTTGGTTCTATCACTACTTAGTTGGTCGTTCACAGGCCGTAGTGGACGAGTTGGGAGTCTGTTCCGATTGACTTGAGGTAAACTCGGGCGTACCGCAGGGCAGTATCTTGGGTCCTCTGCTCTTTTCGATTTTTATTAACGACCTCCCTAATGTACTCGTTTTTAGTAAATACATGATATATGCTGATGATGCCCAGGTTTACTCTTTTCCCCCGGGGGATTTTGAATTGGGTATACAAAGAATCACTCATGAACGCTATTGCATCTTGGGCCTCCATAAATGGTCTAAATTTAATTGTGAACAAAACCAAAGTAATGATCCTGGGCAGTAAAGCATATGTCTCGCGTATCGATTTAGCCACTGCCCCGCGAGTTAAGCTTCTGGATAGCTATCTTAATTATGAAAATCAGGTAAAATCACTGGGTGTCTGGCTACTACCTACTCTGGACTGGTCCAAGCACGTTTTGGCCATTTCTCAGAGGGTTCACGGAATCTTGCGTTCACTCCGTTTCCATCGACGGGCTTTCTCCAGGAATACCCGCAAATATCTTGTAGAGGTCTTAATTTTTCCTCATTTTGATTACGCTTGCGCGGTTTATAACGACTTGGACCAGACCAGAAACTTAAAGCTCCAGAGGCTTCTCAATGCGTGTGTTAGATTTGTTTGGGGAAATTTACGTAGGTTCGATCACGTGACACCATACAGATTGGAGTTGGGATTTATTACATTAGATCTTTATCATTCAGTATCCTGTCGCATAATTCCCCTCTTTATCTTTCTGATCATTTCACTCAATTCAGTAGCTCATCTGATCAACGTACTTCATCTCGTCATCCTCCTAAACCATTGACATATCATCCACCTCGTACTGAATCGCTCCATAAATCTTTCGTAATCACTGCATCTAAATTATTAAATTCACTCTCTATCATGTCGTTCGATCCATCTCACATAAACTCGTTCAAAAAATTTGCCTTCTCTCATTTTCTTAGTCTTGACTCCGCAGCTTGGGAGGAGAGAGTTGCGACTGAGGGGATGATCCGTCCCCAATTTAGCGAAACGAGCGTAAATTGTGATTAAATTGTGATTAACTTTATATTTGTTATTTTAGCTTTATTAATTTATTTTATTCATGTACTTTTATTGCGCTGCGTTCTTTCCATTGTTATTTATTTAGTTTTCTTATCTATTGTTTTATATCTACACTGTTTTTATTCATTTTTATTGCTTTTACCCATTGTTATGGTTATTATTATCATTATTTTTATTTTTATTGTTTATGCTTATTTATTTAATTCTGCGGCGTCTTTTTATTGCGATTTATTTTATTTATATATTTTCAGTTTCATTTTTCATTCTTATATTCTTGGCGACTTTTGTTATATTGTTTTTGTTATATTATCTTTATATTATTTTTATTATGTTTAATTTTGTAATTTTTTATTTTTGCGTTTAACATTGTATTTATTTTTGTGTAAACAGGGTTTCTACCCTTATAACCCAATAAAATATCTATCTATCTATCTATCTTTCTCTCTCTCTATCTCTCATTCTCTCTCTCTCTCTCTCTCTCTCTCTCTCTCTCTCTCTCTCTCTCTCTCTCTCTCTCTCTCTCTCTCTCTGGTGAGTTTAGTGGACGCTCATAGCTTCGCGCTTCAAATATAACGTAAATTTTCTTGCTCACGCTCTTTCTACGAGTTTCAGCCTAGAGGAAGGGATTCCCTGGAGTGGCGACTGTTATCCAATTTAATAACAGGTACTTATCTCGCCCTGGAATCCTTTTAATTCCTCTAAGAAAATTGGATTGCTGGAGAGGTTAGGTTGTCCACTGGCAAATTGGCGGCTCCTCGACGTTTTTGCACAGTTAAAGCAGCGCCTCTACTGGCTTTCACCGGTGTTAAGGGGTCAACCTCGTAGAGCACATCTCATCTTCCCCAGGATTCTTCATTTTAACACCGTGGAGAGATGCTGCCGGCTTCGCGCACCACCTGCTTTATTTGCAGCCGCAGATCCGTTAAGAAGGACCTGGCAGAGGTATGCTCTCGTTGCGGCAATTTTATTCATGCCAATTGTTTCGCGATCCTGCCGGACTCAAACGAGCCGCGCTGCTGCCGACTGGCAAAGACCGCTGCCTTACCTGCGACTACTGAGGGGGCAGCACCTCCCGGGACAACGCTTTCCCTAAACGTGCTCGCGTCAACCGCCGGTCTGCCTGCTACGACCCCCACCACTGGGACGGCCAAGCGCATCGCCTCGCCCACTTCGCCGCCATGTGCGCAGGTTGCTAAGCAACCTCGCGGCGCCGCGCCCACCGAGAGTTGCTCCGGCCTACCCGCGCAACAGGCTAATGCCGTTGACATGTCCGCTCTACTATCCGAATTCGCGAGCCGATTAGAGGCAAATTTCGAGCGCACAGTCTCGCGCATCGAATCCTCGGTGCAAGGGTTAGCCAGCGAGATTCGCGATCTTAACGCCCGGGTTGCGCAAATGGAAGCGACGACAGAAACACGATTTTCCGGTGTCTCGAGCCGCCTGGGAGCCCTTGAAGCAGCAAACGAGGAGATACGTGGCAGATTAAATAATGCACAGACTGTTCGGTCTTCGCCTGCGGGGTCGTCCTTGACTGCCTCTTCAGATACTTGCGAATTGCTAATTTTAGGCGTTCCTACAAATCTTGCGCTATCTGAGGAGGAAGTCGTAAATAAAATTCTATCGGCCATTGATCTCCCACGTGTCAGCGCGCACGTCATTAGTACGCGCCCTTGGCTTGCTTCGAACAAGTCGGGAGCTACAAAATCGGATCAGGCGAATTCGACCGCAACTGCAAGCGGCTTTGTTAATAATATTTCTAGTTTTAGTCTAGTTGATAGTGCTAGTAGTATTAGTAGAAACACTGTAAGCGTAAGCAAAGGCCTTGTTTTTCGGGTTTCCTCCCCATCAATTAGAGATATTATTTTGGAAAAGGCTCGCCTCTTAAAGGGATTATCTGCAGACTCTCTCTTTGGTGCGGGAGGAGGCTCATCAATATTTTGCGTGCACTCTGGCCCAGGGAGTTGCATGTCTTATTTAGTAAGACACTGCGACGTTCCTTGGACTTGGGTTTTGCTAGGCCTTTGATAAAGAATTACACGGTATTTTTAAGAAAAACGAAGAAAGGGCAGCTTTTCCCCATTTACTCAGAATCCGATTTGGAAAAATTTTCACACATTAATCCATCTCCTCCTCAATGAAGGTCAACTGGTCAGACGTCATCACCTACTAATAATTCATTCTCCATTTTTCATGTAAATATTAACCGGCTAAAAACACACTTTTCATCCATTGAATCACTTATTCATCCATTAAATCACGATATCATTTCATTTTCAGAAACTTTTCTCACGGAGTATGACTCCTCCAGCTTGCTAGACCTCCCTGGCTACACATTGCACAGATTGGACCGGGTGGGTAAGGAGGGGGGGGGGGGTGTGGCTGCCTATTTCAGGAGTAATCTTGATATTAGGCTCGTGGCTCACTCTGACCCTGTCTTTTCGAACACCCCGGAATTTTTGATTTTTCAAGTTAATAACAAGGTTAGTTCGCTGCTATTTAGTGTCGTCTACAGGAGGCCCACAGCGGCCTACCCATCACAATTTTTTGATACGTTAAATAAATTTTTACATACTTGTGACCAGGTAGTCATCACAGGCGACTTTAATATTAATATGTGTGGTAGGGACGGGGCGTCCGCCATGCTGGAATCATACATAGCTTCACTTAACCTCTTCCTTATCAAATCGGAACCTACTCATCATGCGCATTTCACCAACCATTCATCTCATACCTGGCTGGATTTATTTATAACGCGTAATCCTCCGCCAGATTATTCTTATTTTAAGTCATCAGTTCCTTTTGCAGCAGGACATGATTTTATTGTATTGACTTTTGACTTTACGAAACCGTTGTTGGCGGTAAAGAAAATCTGGTCACGGAACCTCGCTGCTATTGATCCGCCAGAGGCAGCTGCTCTTTTCTCCGTTACTCTACATCACTTTTTAGCTCACTCTAGCACTGCTACCGAGTCATCATCACCTTCAATTTCACACCCATCAACCTCGTCGTCTGGCCGTTCACCTTCTTCCTCTCAACTCACGTCAATGCCTTGTTCTTCAACCGCCGCTAATATCAACATCCTGATCTCAAGCTTGGTTTCAGCTACCCTACATACTTTTGACTCCCTCGCTCCCGCCAAACTCATCACCATCAAAAATATCAACAAATCATGGATCACACCTCATATTAAGCGTAATATTAAATCTCGTAACATGGCATATAAAAGATACTTGGCCACGGGCCTGAGCTCAGACTATCAGACGTACAGAGACTTGCGCAGTCTGGTTAGAAACGACATAGATTCTAATAAATTCTCGTACTATAACAATAGGATCAATTTAGCCTCTAACGCGGCTAATATGTGGAAGGAGCTCAGGACCATGGGCCTCGTATCTAAATCGTTTAAATCACCTCTAAGTATTTTTTCACCCGACCAGCTCAATATCCACTATGCTTCCATTTCATCTTCACCCATTCCTTTCACTCATACTCAATTTCAATCTCTCATTTCATCAGTAATTTCGCCCTCATCCTACCCATTAATTTCCTATCACTTTACCCCTACCACATCGCATAAAGTCCTCACTACTATTTCAAAGGCCACCTCCAAGGCTACGGGGTATGATGGAATCTCTGTTCCAATGTTGAAATTATTATCTACTCAATTAGCTCCGCATCTTACAGATCTGTTCAACTTATCTCTCTCAACGGGAGTTTTTTCGAAGCCTTGGACTAGGTCTCTCCTTTTTCCTCTAGCAAAGTCAAATAGGGTGGTATCGCCGTCGGATACTAGGCCTATTGCAAAGCTCTGCGAAGTCTCCAAGATCTTAGAAAAATTAGTTCACGAACAACTTACAGATTATCTTAATGGTAATAATCTAATTATAGAGAGACAGGCAGGCTTCCGCCGGGGGCATAGTACCCAGACGGCGTTGATCGGTGTATTGGACGATGTTAGGAGAGCTATAGACAAGCGAATGATCACCATCTTAATTTTATTCGATTTCTCGAAAGCGTTCGACTCGGTGCCACATGACCTAATGCTCTGTAAATTACGCACTTTGGGTTGCTCGGACACGGTTCTTTCGTGGTTCTACTACTATCTGGTTGGACGTTCCCAATCAGTTGTGGATGAGCTGGGGGAGGGTTCGGCCTGGCTTGACACGTCTAGGGGGGTGCCGCAGGGCAGTGTCCTTGGCCCACTCTTATTTTCTATTTTTATTAATGACCTCCCGCGGGTGTTAAAACATTCCAATCATATGATTTTCGCGGATGACACCCAAATCTATCACTCGTTCTACCCAACTGATTTTGCTCAGGGTGTACAAAAGATTTCGGAAGACGCTAATGCGATAAACAACTGGGCGAGATCAAATGGTCTAAATTTAAATGTTAAGAAGACGAAAGTGATGATTTTGGGAAGTCAGGCTTTCATCTCGCGCATTGACTTTGATTCTGCCCCGAAGGTTTCGATTGAGAATGAATTACTTAACTACGAATCTGAGGTCAAATCTTTGGGCATATGGATTACACCCACACTGGACTGGTCTCGTCAGGTCGCATCTGTGTCACAGCGAGTTCACGGAGTTCTTCACTCCCTAAGATTTTTTAAAAGAGCGCTTTCACGTCCAAACAGAAAGAGACTCGTCGAAGCTCTAATATTCCCGCATTTCGACTACGCCTGCGCTGTGTATCACGATCTGGATGCTACCAGAAATTTGAAACTAAAGCGTCTACTAAATGCGTGCGTTCGTTTTGTATGGGGTATTATTCCATGGCGGGAACATGTGACACCGTACCGGCTTAAGTTAGGTTGGCTGTCGGTCGAGCTTAGAAGATCCCTTTTTATTGCTTCATGTGCATACAATATCATTTCCCATAATTCCCCTTCCTATATATCTAGTCATTTCATTATTCGTGACGCTTCATTTCCTGCCCGTTTTTCCTCACGTCTCCCTCCTTCATCCCTTTTTTATCTTCCTCCTCGGACTGAGGCTCTTAACAACTCATTTGTTATCACTGCTTCTCGCCTCATCAACCATCTTCCATTCACAAACTTTGATCCTCTCCTCTTTAATTCTTTCAAAGCCTCACTCCTATCGTATCTTACTGAGCTCGACCGTCAGACTTGGGAAGCGAGAGTGGTAAATGAGGGAATCGTCTGCCCTTCCCTGCCGGATCTTTGATCTTCGATTTTTGATTGGATGTGCGTTTACTTTTCGTTGTTCAATGCGATTTCTATTTTTTATTTTTTATTTTTCTATTTTTTATTTATGTATCTATCACGTCTGTTATTACTTGCGAATATTTTTTATTTTTTGTTATTGTTATTATTTGTATAGAAATTTTAATATTGTTATTGTTACTTGTTATTTTTTGGTTATATTATATTATATACGTATTGCGGTTCAGCATATTGTTAAAACTCATTAAAGAGTTCATGTGTGTATACGGGGTTTCACCCCAATTTACCCAAAAATAAATAAATCAAATCAAATCTCTCTCTCTCTCTCTCTCTATCTCTCATTCTCTCTCTCTCTCTCTCTATCTCTCAGTCTCTCTCTCTCTCTCTCTCTCTCTCTCTCTCTCTCTCTCTCTCTCTCTCTCTCTCTCTCTCTATTTCTCAGTAATTTCAATTGCAGAAACTTTTTATGGAGCTTAATATTATACACACACCAATATATATATATATATATATATATATATATATATATATGGGCTATTTCACGTCAAGTGGTACGATGAAAATTTTAAATCGCTCCAAAATTTGAAAATAGGCTGGAAATATCTTCCAGAAGATAGGAAAAAAATGTTAGGTGTAAAAAATAATTTGCCTGAGAGTTATTTCACCATAAAAAATGGGAATTTTTCAATTTTTTAGGAAAATTTCTATTTTCAAAGCCATTTATCTCAAAATCTATTGATTTTTTTGAAAAAACATTACAAACAACTTTTGTTCAAAATAATCTTTAGAACTTATCTACCTGGGTTACAATTCTTAATTTTAAAATCTCGAAGAGATAGAACGCCCGGAAATATTGAATATCAAAAAAAGGCGACCACGCCACAATCGATTTTGATCTAACACCGCTCAACAGATCACATTTTTCGAGAGCTTTCGAATGGCTTGGGTTAGATTATTGGCCAAGATCGCTGGTGTAAGTTATGCCTCATAAACCTCATAAAATCACTAATTTTCATGTATTTTAGGGCATAACTTACAACAGCGGTCTAGGCCAATAATCTAACCCAAGCCATTCGAAAGCTCTCGAAAAATTTGATCTTTTGAGCGGTGTTAGATCAAAATCGATTGTGGCGTGGTCGCCTTTTTTTGATATTCAATATTTTCGGGCGTTCTATCTCTTCGAGAATTTAAAATTAATAATTGTAACTCAGGTAGATAAGTTCTAAAGATTATTTTCAACAAAAGTTGTTTGTAATGTTTATTAAAAAAAATCAATAGGTTTTGAGATAAATGGCTTTGAAAATAGAAATTTTCCTAAAAAATTGAAAAATTTCCATTTTTTATGGTGGAATAACTCTCAGGCAAATTATTTTTAACACCTAAAATTTTTTTCTATCTACTGGAAGATATTTCCAGCCTATTTTTAAATTTTGGAGCGATTTAAAATTTTCATCGTACCACTTGACGTGAAATAGCCCATTTATTGTAACGGGGTGGGTACTGGGGATATGTAAGGCCCACGGTTAGGCCCAATATGTCCCAACTTACCAACCTTAAGTGTGCAGTCCCACGATGCGGCCGGGAATCCCTTTGATTCCCGTGCAATGCCGTTAACAACGTCAAACACTCCGTTTGACTTATATACCGTGTGTTGGGCCCTATGCCCAAAATTGCCAACTAGGATAAACACCGGAGAGGGCGATATTCGTAGGCTAGGACATTAACTGGTAAAACACTATCAACAATCGATATTACTGTTAATCAGCAAGAAAGATCGTCTCGCCGAGTCAATTTATTAACTAAACAATTAAATATTAACAAATTAACTATAAATTAACTTTAACAATTTACGGGGAGTCGTACCGATGACTACCCCCGAGGTCAGCGCGAAAAGAATCAGTTAAAATCTATTTAACTGTCGATACGAGCAACCGATCCGGATATGATCGGCTGCTTAACCTGATGGCATACGTCACACCGTGTGACGTATGTATCTCTGACGTAGAGAGCTTTGACGTAGAAGCTTCCTACGTCACGCGCGCCTTCTCTCGTGAAGTAGCTCCCGCGAACCACCGACCTGTCTATCCGTGCGGGTATTGTCACGAGAGGGGGGAAAGGAGGAACGCTTCCTCACCTGGACCGTACCAGGTAAATCGGGATGCTAAATATTAAGTAGACACGCGGGTCTAAATGTGGTGCACCACTTACCGCTTCTCTAAATATCGCGTCTCGGCGGGAAACGACTGGGCAAAGGAGAGACAGCTCGTCCTCGTGCTTATCTCTCTCTCTCTCTCACTCCTACGGTCGGGAAGGCGGTCGACTCCTGGCTTCCTTTTTTCACTGCCCGTGAGACGTGCTGCTCTGCACGCCGACGTGGAGGATGGTGGGGAGAAAACCTTGCACCCACACACTAAATGCACCAGTCTTTTATCTCTTTATCACGTAAAAAATCTCTCGGCAGTTGTCAACACGATGTTGTTGCCGATCGCGCGCGAACTCTCTCTCGGTGCTCCCAGCTGGGCGTGCACGATTCTCGCGCGTTCGTGCGCGCGCCGCGCTGTATCTCCTCTTTCGCGTTGCTTACCTGATCGGTAACTCGCTTACCGTTACAATATATATATATATATATATACACGCATAAGCGCAAACACGCACGCACCATTGCGCTAAGTCTAGGGAGCAGATAAGAAAATGAATTTATAATTATTATAATGAATGTTGAATCTCGGCAGCGCTACAAAGTACTTTTGCGCAGGCCGGTTGCTAAAGGGATGCATTAGGCTCTATTTTTAAGGCGCAAAACCGCAAAATTCGTTCGTGTTACAAAAAAAAATTTTGCATCTAAACATTCTGACGTAAAATTTTATGCTGTCAGAATCCCTTGTAAAAATTTTGGCCACATTTAAAGCAAAAATGATACGACCAACGTAAACGAAAAAAAGTACCGAAATTTGAGAAAAAAATTTGTTCTCGAGTTTTTTCAGAATTTTATCGCTAATATAATGTATACTCAAAAAAATATAATGTACACTCAACATGTGAAGAAAGGCGAATAGAATAGTTGCACTTTAAACCAGTAATTTTTGAGTGAAAAATTTGTGACTTTTTTGATACATTTACGATGTCCATATAGATCCCGCCATGTATAAACTATATGGTAAGACATTTATGTTTATCAAAGAAGCTATAATATATAAGTTACAAGGCTAATAATGTAACAACCGCCATTCGAAAGTTCTTGAAAAATGTTTTTTTTTTTTTTTTTTTTTTAAGAGCCGCGGTGGCTCATGGGTAGAGCTCACACCGAGGGTCGTGGGATCGATCCCAGACGTGTACCTCTGAAAATTTTTTCATGTGCATTTTTCGAACACCGCGACTCAGTGGCTCGGCGTGTCACTATAATGTGACGCCAGTTCAGGTGCGCGTGCGTTTCGTGCATTTGTCAGTGCATGAGAGGCACGGGCATCTGAACTATAGGGAACGTTAGGGACGCGAAGATGTAAAGAGGATCACGGTGGTTTCATCGGGAGGACAGGAAACTGTAATTATTAGACTAATTACAGTGACCGATGATATCTTCCGATGGACACAAGCACCACTGTTTCAACTACATGTGCTTTGTTTACAGACACACCGTTCACCTCCGTTGCTGATTAGCTCTGGCAGCATAAATAGAGCAACGTTAAATAACATAAAAAAAAAAAAAAAAATGTTATTTTTTGAGCGGTGTTAGATCGAAATTGATTGTGACGTGGTCGCTTTTTTTGGTAATCAATTTTTTTTATATTTCGGGGTGTCCCATCTCTTTGAGATTTCAAAATTAAGAATTGTAACCTAGGTAAATAAGATTTTTTCAAAAAAATCAATAGATTTTGAGATACATTACTTTGATAATAGCAATTTTTAAAAACAATTGAAAAATTTCTATTTTTCATGGTGGCATAACTCTCAGTCAAATTATTTTTAACACCTAAAAATTTTGTTCTATTTTCTTCATTTTCGCGTGGTTAGGCGGGATTGTTTGAAATTTTTTTTCTTGTTGTAAGTAAACCTTTCTACGAGATATGTAGAGATAATTGAAATGATTTTGGAATTCGCTGTAAACTTATCTTATCTTGCATTATTTAAGAGATTAACAAAAACTTTTTTTATTACGACCACACGAATAATTCTATATGTACTTATATATGGACGATTCTCTGTAAAATTAGAAATTCATATCCCAATCGTATAGCTCTCTATTGGTGCTCATTGACACTTTTTTAAATAAGGTACTTTACTTATATTATTTCAACAAGTAAATTACAATAATAAGTTTTTTAAAATATTTTAATTCGTAACGCACAAGTACGTATTTAAACGTCATTTATGTGTATATGGTTACTATTAAATAAAATTAAATTTTTTTCATCTACCCTTATATTATAAAATTTATATAATTGCTATTACTAGTGTGTAATCTCCGTGGTTATGAAAACTAAAATTATAACTCCACGTTTTTAATTTAAGCAATTAGGCATTCACATAGCATATATTTTTTTAATAGGATTGCAAAAAAATGTATCAGTACCTGAAAGTAATTTTTATACAATTTTTTTTATTTTTAAAGTGAAATTTCTACTTTTAAATGGAATGACCCATATGTAAACGTGCTAAAATATACCCTCATATATTTACACTAACATGTAAGCTGATGATCTGCTGTGTTCTCTTTCTCTCCTTTAACGGCCGAAAATATTATTTTTTATAGTCTGAAGGCTACCCCTTTAAATGAGTTTAAATTCTATCTTGTCTCCTTTGTTGATGTAGCTCCGGTAGTTGTTCACAGGCCGGAGTATGGGATAAGATACCACAGGCTGAAGTAGTAAAGGCTATGTATCTCTTAGAAACTTTTCTTGTTTAAAAATATTCCGCGAAGCATGGAAGAGAACATAGACTATTGCTATCTCTAAAGAAAAAATTAGCTCCATCTACTGGATCTAATTTTTAATTCATATCTTTTTTGCCTCTCCTTTCGAAATTATTTAAGAAGTTGTTTTACGTATAAAGTTTCTTTAGTTTGTTTCAAACTAACGGATTAATAATACTATACGAGCTACTACTATGCATTTAGCTTTCGGCCTCATCGCAGCACAGATAATGTACTAATGAAGTTGACTAAAGATATTAACAATGGATTATTCAAGTGTTATATTACAATTGTTATATAATTTTTTGAGGGTCAAAGGAGAAAAGGTTCTTTATTACGGATGTCGTGTATATTTTGAATTTTGTGTCAATCGGATAGAACTTTTGTTACTAATCGTATAATTTGCTTTACATTCTTTTATGTATTACATTAAATTTAGTATTTCATAATGTTTATAGTGTAAAAAGTCTTATGAGGTTAAATAATACATTACATTGCCGACGATGGACGGCAAGCTGTCGACTGATGTATATATGTATATGATGGAGGTTGCTGTTGTGACAAGGTATGTAATACCTGTCAAAGTAATAAGCGAGCGAGTCCCAATATAAACTAGCCTACCTACCCTCACATCTCTAAGCCTACCTAACCTAACCGAAGCTCCCCAAATCTCCAATACTTCTCTTGGCTCCTTCCACGTAGCACAATAAAGCAGCATATCAGGAGAGGCGATACCACTTCCAGGAGGCTTCGCACCAGGACCACGAAGCAGCCTACGATGGCCCAAGGTGCCAGATGGAGCAGCACGAGCAGCAACAAGACATCCAGGAAGCTGTGAAACAGTTAGATAATTAATAAGAATCCTAATTAGAAGGAAACAAGGAAGCATGTAGTGCACATAGTAACTGACAGCTACATGCTAGGAGAGGATTGGAAGTGAGGTTATGGTAATCATAACATTACCATAACTCTCAGTTAATAATTAGTAAATAATAAGCAGCACTCCCTCGGGAGATAGATATTCACCTGAGAAGCAGCCAGAATCCCCGCAGCAACGCAGCACCGACGTAGAGCAGCAATCACCGACCCGACGCGCACCAGCTGAGCAGCCACCGTGAGAGCGAGAGAGAGAAAAGACTCGAAGATCGGCCGTCCCGTCTGCACCTGTAACAGAGCAGACTCATTAGCCGATACATTATATAACACGGAGGAACGATCATATAGACTTACCGGGTTAACAGCATCACCGGGAACATCGTCCTCTCCGTGGGAAGCAGCAGCCCCGGCAACGTCGTCCGCCTTGATCAACATGGCCGCGAGCACTCACTACACGAGGCGCGCGAGACGACGGCGGCCGACGGGCGACTCGACGCGAGAAGCTGCGCGCGCACGTCGGGCCCGAGCAGCGAAGCGGCGAACGAGCCCGAGCTCGAGAGAGCTCATCGGGACGCCATCGAGGCAACACCGGCAAACCGACCGATTATTATTTCGAGAGTTTAGAGTGTGTGTGTGTGCACTAGAGAGAGAGAGCGAGAGCGAGCAACCGAGAGAAGCAGAATCCGAGGAGACGACCTCCACGTTGTAAGGTGGGTGCACGCCTGCACTGGTAATTAGTATTCCTCTGACCGTAAGTGTGCTTCCCCTTTTTTCCCTCCCCCCCCTCGCGCAGCAAGTAGCAGCAGCAGCTCGCACTATAAATTCGCCGCGATCGTACGCGGCTGGCGCCCAAACCTATTTTATATATATATTTGAATAAATATTATTTTATGTTAATATAATTGTTTATTTCGCCTTGACGCCACGCCCTAATCCCCAGCGTGACCGTTACACTGTTTATCATCTTCTCTTAGCTATTGTTACCATCAGTGAGTACTTTAGAAGTGATTGCCCAGGTTACCATTGTAATTACGCGACTGATATCGAAAATCTTCTTTCGATTTTCTGAAAAAAAATAATTTTCAAATTGATTTTGTCATAAGTGATCTGAAACTATACTTATTATTATGTCTGCCACATAAATGACAGAATATGGTTTCTCGAATATTTTGATGGATTACAAATATGGTTAACATTAATGATAAAGAACGACTACATATTGCTTAAAATGGTGAAATACTTTATGGCTGTTGAGTATGGAGGTATTAAAGTGATCAATGCTTGGCGCATTGACACGAAATCGTTCTCGCTCCATGGACATTTAAAATATGCATTTTAGACGGATTTCATAGTCGTATTTTAGAAACTATGCAGTACCTACTGTCTATCTGCGCAAAGAAAAGTTAGAATCTTTATTGTAATTGAGTGAATGAAGCAATAATAGTACACGTGATAGTATACGTAATTGTACCATAAAATAATAATAAAAGGCGCGAATTCTACGAGCTGAGCCTCATATCGTAACACCACTAAGAGTAATGCTCCATAGAGTTCCAAACGAGGCACGAAAATCTGTTTGAAAGGAGTGGATTGCAGTTTAGATGACAACAAAATGAATTTTACATTACCTTCTTTGTCAATTATTCGTAAATATAAGCACACTGCAAAGGCATGATCTGGGGTATCAGAGAAACCATGTCACTTGACAACTTTTGAGAGTCCTATCCAAAGAGGCATAATAAAGTTTTGAAGTTGAAGTTAGATGTCGATAGGAGTCTCTCATTTACGCATTAGATGAACAAGGAAGGGGTCGTCCCATTCCAGTCTTAAGTGCCACAGAAATTGCATAAATATTTTAAATGATACCGTAACTAGAGAGATTCGGACCAGCGGATCGTAAAGTTAGGCAATTAAAGACAAAGCAAATCTTTTTGTAACCTTTCGTTAATCAGAAACCATCAAGAAGTAGTTGCCGGATAATGCCAAACAATGAATCAGTTTCTGCTGCTCTAGAGGTACGTCAAAGAGAATAGTTGGATGATTAGCCACCGATTTGCTGAAAGGACAGCTTCATGCCTTGGGCAGCTACTCCATTTCCGATTTGAGACTAACAGAAACATCTTCTCCATATCTCTTGAGAATACGTAACGAAAACTTTGCCAACGTAACATTTATCAGCATATTATTTATCGGCAGTTTTAAATATAGTTTGATTGATCCGTCAGTTTTGAAGATGCCGTGATGAGGCAAAATAAACGATTGTTAATTGGACACAGACAAATCGAGTATTAAAAACTTTTTCATGGAAGAGTGAGATATAATCTTGATCAACAATAAAATTAAAACCAAATATCGTGTATGAATCGTTTAACGTTGAAAAAGAGCCCGAAACCATCTCACATGAGTTCGGGATAAATTTCTGCACTGACAATCATGATATAATAAATATCGCGAGTAAAATGAGGAAAAATTGTAATCGCCGCTCTAGACTTGGTAGTGCGTTTGACAGAGGCTCCCATATGAGACATAAGCTCAAAGGCAGATCAATGAGTGCTCCGGCGAAACAAGTACGATTTTTTTCTGATAATATGAAAGCCTTTGCCGTCGCAAGTAAGTCAGGTCGAGGTTGTAAAGACTAGTAAAGAATAGCCCGCCTAACACCGATTTCCCGCGACTAGCGATTCTCTCTCTCTCTCTCTCTCTCACTACGATCAGATTTCATGAAATTCTTTCCTTCTTGTGCTGTTCGACGGCGATTCTCGCTGCCCCCGATCCGCGGCACAAGCTACTCTCTTCCTACCTTGCAGTTTACATACAAGTTACGCAAGGAACTCCCGTCAAGCTTGCGATCGGGAGAGACCGATCTCAGTGAGATCGAGCGCTTCCGGTTATACTCGGTCGTACATGAACTCTCTCTCGATATACCGTTATATACCTCTCCTCGGATACCCGAGCAAGTGGGGAAATACGCCGGTTTAGGGATGCGTCTTACACGCTCTTTTTCTCTTTCTCGCTTACACTTACTTAAAAACTCTCTCTCTCTCTCATTCTCACTCTCTCTCTTTCTCTATCTCTATCACTCTCTCATTTCCAACCTCAACCGGCTCATGTTTTGCAGGGACACCGCTCGTGCGCGAAAAAATGCTCAACAACTTTCCTTAATTTAAAATCGGCGAAGACAAAATCATACGTTCTGTCACGCCCGCCATTTGTTACGTGGTATTCGCGAACTTCGGATAAATTTTAATATAATTAAGATTAGTTTTCAGGCGCCATTGTACCGCGACAATAAGTTTTTTGCGCGGGCGGAAGTATCGGAAGTCAACCGGATCGAAGTACTTACCTGCGTTTGACGTCGCCCCGATATCCGCTGTTCGGGTACCCCATCCTTACACTTCACACACTAGGTCACATCACTCCTGCAAGCCTTCACACACGAGGGTGATCCGGGTGCCGATAACCTGTATGCCTCACGCGATTTTCACTCGGTCTCACTCGCGAAAACTAGCGATTGCACCCGGAAGGTTCATCCTTCTCGATCGGCTGATCAGGACATACTAGTGAGGTAGTTGCTTCATTTTCCTGAAAAAGGGATGAGAGTGGGAAAACACACACACACTCTTGCACTCTCATCGCTTCCTATTAACGCGCGCGTAATTGTACACTGGAACCGAAGCAAACAAGTGTCATCGGTTGGCCTTGACATACCAAAGGTTCCGATGACTTACAGTTATATAGAGTTTAAATATTCTATTCGCCGCGAATAGATTGTGTGACGATTTCCGTCGCAATTGTTATCTAGCCCTAAGTTAAATACGGTACGCCGGATCAGATAATTGAACATGCATTATTTTGTATTTTATATTGTGTTTGGTAAAAAACATTGTATTTCTGTGGTATATACATTCATTCATTCATTCTCACTCGTCTAAATCCAAGAACACACCTTATGCATTCAAGGATCGGTATACCGCAGTACAAGCCATATTTTTGGGACGTCATGGAGGGACATTGTGGTGCCAAGAGTGATATAACCATATCACCTCTTCGACTATGTATTATACACGCGGATAAACGAAACCCACCGACGATACGTTAATGGACGATGTGCTGATACGTATCTTACACTTTTTTTCTAGGTATTGCAAGTGCATATATTTCAAAATTAGTACGCATGCACGTAAGGACATATAGATAGACAAGTATAATTTGGTTTATTTCCTACAGGATAATATAATAAAAGTATTGAATTTATAAAAGTATCATTTATTTATATTCTTATCATTATAATTATGACGTAATTTAAAATAGAATACAAAACTTTCTATTTAATAATTTTTCTTTGTTCGTTAATTATATGCTACATTTGATCTTTACTTGTAAATTTATGAAATCCTTTTAAGCACAAGGGTGTCGCGAGAGCACACAGTTATCGTACATTGATATATTTTCTCTGAGGTACTGATAAGCTTTAAACCATCAAGTTGCTGCCAGGGTATTATTAATTAATGAGTTTTTTAGCATAACGCCTGCAAATATCAATAAACCAAAACAGAATAATTATAATTAATTTAAAACCACTAATTTAAATAAACCCGATGAAAAATACTTACTATCCGGACAAGACTCCTTGTAATTTTGTTAATTTATATAGATGTACCTATACATTTTTTTCGTTATTGTTTCACTTAGTGTGTACTTTACCATTGGTTTTTTGACAAGTATCCACCATTGTAAAATTCTTCTTGTGATAATGTAAATGGTACAGCTTTTAAAATATTGTCATTTGCCTTTAGAATCAACGTTGCCCATGTGAAAAACCATTAAATGGTTATACTTGGATTATTCCAAGGTGTTACAATTAATATAAGTTGTGTCCACACTTATACAGAGCATCTATATACATTATAATAACAACTGTTAATTTACACACTTTATCTATTTAACGAAACACCTATTTTACATTACTTCTTTATTTAAAAACCATTTTGCTCCGGGATGCGCGTGATTGATATATTTTTTATTTAGTGTCAACGATTTGTTTTCTTTATTTAAATAATATTCTAGTATTTCTATATAACTGTCTTTTTCTTCCTCCGTGTCTTCTACTAGCGTGATTGTCATTTCCATCTTTTCTTTATTGAACAATGGAACAATGTCGTCAATTTGCTGCGCTTTCTTCATTGTTTGACGTTTCTTTTGTTGGTTTGAAAATGACATATTCCCTCAGTTCATCGCGTGCTTTTGGTAACTTTATTAAGATACCATTGTTACCTAATATCCATTGATAATCTACACTTTATTCTAAATTACCCGCAGTACTAGTGAGGGGTTCATGTAAAGTCGAACAGTGTATATATTTTGATCCCAAAATCTGAGATAATGCGTGAGAAAAATGAAATTTCGCTGTCCTTAAGATCATCTAGTAAATTATAATCCTGTATTATATTTTCCTGCATTCTCGTAGTGTTGGGTGATACAATGTTTGGTAGTACACTATTATTCATTACAGACGGACCACACTCCAATTGATTTATTGCAGCCAAATTCGCAATTTGTGTTTTGAATTAATTTGCTTAAATCAACATTTAATAGCGTAATCCAATCTATGTCCATATTAATATCACATTCGTTGACTTTACTTGTTGATTCCATTCTACTTTTTAAGTCACACGCAAAATAAAAAAAGAAGTTTTTGACAATCGTACGAATTACCGAGTAACCGAGAGATTAATAATACCGAGAGATTAACAGTAGTTAATTGTATTATTTAAAAAAAATGATTTTTAATCAATATTTTACTAGTACAGATGGACGTATACCTATAGGGTGTACAAATGAAGCTGATAATTTCAGGTGAAAAACTACTTAGATTTTACAAAGAAGTTCATAACAGTATCTTTATTAGAAATTTTGTGGAACATACATAGGTAAGAATAAGTTTATATGTGCTTATAATAAATCCCAGATGGATATTTTGCGTACCTACATGGAAAGTACAAAATCTTGTTAGCACCCTATTTAAACAAAATAAATGGTTGCATCGATAAAGTTTATTGTAAAAAAAAAATCTGTTCACGCCCATGTGTAAAAGGGAACCTTTACCTATACCATTAGTGAAAACCAGACGGATCTCCTTTGTACCTATATACTGTGAACGAACGTTGTAAACATCTAGAACGAACAATATATGTACATGACTTGTATTTACATTGTATTTACAAGTCATGTGCATACATACTCTAAACATTTAGATCGAGATCGTGTCGCAGGTATCGAAACCCTCGCCGACGGACCGAAGTGCACCGGTGCACTTATATATAATATTAATACCCGCGGTATGGATATATTCCAGCGCGACGAAAACGGAAGAACCATGGGTCCAATACTCGGTGAATTTATATAAGCCGAGACAAACCAGGCAACGGTCAAGAGGTATCGTGGGCCAGGACTGAGCCCAGGTCGTTCCACGGTATCTGGCGTACTCGATACCAACGTAAACATGACGGGACGTTAGGCGATGTTGTGACCTCAACTGTCACACGTGCGCAGTAGACGACGACGACGCGCGTTCGAATATCTTGTGCAACTAGCCAAGCGAGCCCGAATGCTCCGCAACCCTACAGTGTAGGGCCTACACCCGTACACTGGGGAACACAGCATCGATGGTGACGATCGTGCGGCACCGGGCGAGATGCGCGAAAAGAGGAAAATCACTCGAGCAACTAGAGTGTTGCACGAGCGGCAACCGTGGGAGAGAGGACGCGTAACGAGGGGAAGCGTGCGAGAAGAATAGGGGATGTGAAATCGAAGATGAAAAAAATGAATAGTGCTATAACTGTAGGCATATGTTTTAAAGGTGTCCAGTAGTTCTCCTAAATTTTTTCAGAGCTTTTGGGGCTATTATTTTAAGTTACAGACAGTCAAAGTTGACATTTTAGCACTATACCATTTTCATGAATTTGTAGCTCCCAGGGGATGCATTTTTTACTATAAACATAAATATGACTTTTTTGTAACAATTTCTAAATTTTTCATTAAAAATACTTTTGAAGTCATAAATGTATGCTGACACACTCTCGTAAGCCATTTAAATC
Source organism: Theocolax elegans (assembly GCA_026168455.1). Classification (NCBI taxonomy): domain Eukaryota; kingdom Metazoa; phylum Arthropoda; class Insecta; order Hymenoptera; family Cerocephalidae; genus Theocolax; species Theocolax elegans. The sequence goes on along the minus strand of CM047431.1, from coordinate 23,273,962 downwards.
TTATTTAGTAAAAATCAGTAATTCTGCTCCGGTCTTTGAAAACCAAATACAGTTTAAAAGATGTCTTTTTATAGTCAGAAACAGCCTATAAATTTCCAGAGTGGGTCTAAATGATGAGTTAGTTAGCATAATTATTGCAAAAAAATTCATGCAGTTACCGTGGAGTGGTAGAAAAGCATCTCTACTTTTTTTAATACTAATCTAATCTTGTAAGCTGTTTAAAAATACAAATATTATTATACAATTATAAAAACTTAATTTTTAAACATTTATAATGCTGGATTTCTGGTTTTACAACCCTTACAAGAATTATGACACTAATCTGAAGGATGACTATAAATTTATCAACATTATTATTATTATTTTAAATTGTTTACTTTAAATCGCCCGTGCATGTATTTATTACAAAGTATTATATGAATTTAAATCGGTATTTCCAAGCTAATTTGTGTTGCTTAATATTTTTTCAAATATTGCACAAAACCCTCTTTATTAGCAACTTACTTGCATATCGCTAAGTCTTAAATGTTGCCAGAGGTATTAAAAAATTAATTAAGGAAAGATCAAGAAAGAAAAAAATCAACATGCCCAGGTCGGGATCGAACCGACGGTCTCCTGCTTACCGGGCAGTTGCCTCACCACTTGGCTACCGGGAACCCGACGATTCCATGCACCTTGTACCTTGATGTCTTTATTTCTCGATATTTCCTTTAGACATCCCCCCTCCCCGCATATCAAATTTCAACTTTAGCATTCTATTTTAAATTATTATTATTATTATTATTCAGCAATATATTATTTGAATGTTCCAAACTTGCCACTGCAAATTAATCAAAATTAATCATTGCAATATCAGAACTGATTTATTGATTTATTTTTTTGTATTAAATACGTATCTTTAGTTATTATAATAATAATGTTGATACATTTATAGTCATCATTCAGATTAGTGTCATAATTCTTGTAAGGATTGTAAAACTAAAAATCCAGCATAATAACTGTTTAAAAATTACTTTTTTATAATTGTATAATAATATTTATATTTTTAACAGATAACAAAAGATTAGATTGGTACCGAAAAAAGTAGAGATGCTTTTCTACCACTCCAAGGTAATTGCATGAATTTGTTGCAATGATCATGATAACAGATTCATCGTTATAAGGCACCAAATACATTTTTAATAATACTTCGGGCACTTTTCCCAGATATTTTGATCAAAACTGGTCTTAAAATGGTTTAGACCCACTCTGGAAATTTATAGGCAGTTTCTGCCTATAAAAAGACGTCTTCTAGACAGTATTTGGTTTTCGATCGCGATTATTAATTGTAAATCGGTGCCAGAATTGTTATAAATCTTTTTAATCTTTTTATAGTAAAATATAGCTGTTGCTAAACGTTAAAATCGTGAGTGTTATTATTGATATATTGATATTGTTCCTTTACTTTAAAGACCGACGCACAGTGGTTCCAAATGCGAAAAAAATGGGCAAAATTCTCGACCCGGCATGCATTTTATCGTAGGGTTTTTTTTTCTGTGCGAAAAAGTATCTTTTACTACATAGAATACGAAACCGTGCAGGCGAAATCGCTAAAAATAAAGGTACTAAAACCCGCTGGAAGCGAAACTCGAATAAACGAGTTTTTGAGTGTTATTTCTTATATAACTTCATTTTTTCGTGTTTAAAAGCACCTTGAAGCCATGATTTTGATTAGTATTATTGTTAGTAAACGTAGGGTAAGGTGTCCCGCTATAAAAATAGTGTAAATAATAATTTTGGACTATCAAAATCATTTTTTCTTATGGAAATGTGGAAAATCCCTATTTTCATGCGCTAAAGCACACTGCTTAATACCTATATCGTGTGCGTACGAGCATTTACGCACGTGTATTTATGACTCTGTTTGTTTACGCGTGTATGTGTGTGTACGTATGTGTGTGTGAGTATGTATGCGTGTTATTTTTGTGTTTCATTATTCGCTTGTATGTCAAAATCCTCGAAAGCTAGCGATTTTTGAAGGATTAATTAACAATAATTAATTACCTAAGCCTGTACATTTATTGCATCCTACAGATACTTTTTTTTACACCTTTGGGATTGTATTTGTGTATTTATAGCTAATGCACATATTTAATTTTTATTAATTTCATGTCTAATTGTAAAAATTCCCAAAACTCCGTAAATCTTGGAGGCTCAATTAACAATAATTAATCAACGAGTACTTTTTTTTAGATTCTTAGAACACTTTTAGTTTTCATTATTTTCACAGTTATATATGAAAATTCGCGAAATCTAGCATAATTTGGTTTTTTAGTGATATTCAATAGCTTAACTGTGAATCGGTTTTAAAACTGCTGCGCGCGGAGCGGGACTAACCCAATTCCCGCTCCCATCTACCAACTTATTTTTAGACTTTTTAATAAATTTGTCGGTACAAATCAAAATATTACCAAAGTTTCTTTCAGTTTTTATGTTGCTCAATAGCATTTATTTGCAAGAAAATTATTTAATGTATTGTATAATTACGAATATTGAATAAAAAATACTGTTATTATTTTGAACCCAATAACCCAATACTCCCAAGGATCTAAAAAAAAAGTACTCATAAGTTGCAAGAAATATGCAGGGTTAGTTGATTAATTATTGTTAATTGAACCTCCAAGATTCACCGGATTTTGGGCATTTCTATAATTAGACATGAAATTAATAAAAATTAAATATGTGCATTAGCTATAAATACACAAATATAATCCTAAATGTGTAAAAAAAAGTATCTGTAGGATGCAATAAATGTACAGGCTTAGGTAATTAATTATTGTTAATTAATCCTTCAAAAATCGCTAGCTTTCGAGGATTTTGACATACAAGCGAATAATGAAACACAAAAATAACACGCATACATACTCACACACACATACGTACACACACATACACGCGTAAACAAACAGAGTCATAAATACACGTGCGTAAATGCTCGTACGCCCACGATATAGGTATTAAACAGTGTGCTTTAACGCATGAAAATAGGGATTTTCCACATTTCCATAAGAAAAAATGATTTTGATAGTCCAAAATTATTATTTACACTATTTTTATAGCGGGACACCTTACCCTACGTTTACTAACAATAATACTAATCAAAATCATGGCTTCAAGGTGCTTTTAAACACGAAAAAATGAAGTTATATAAGAAATAACACTCAAAAACTCGTTTATTCGAGTTTCGCTTCCAGCGGGTTTTAGTACCTTTATTTTTAGCGATTTCGCCTGCACGGTTTCGTATTCTATGTAGTAAAAGATACTTTTTCGCACAGAAAAAAAATCCGTACGATAAAATGCATGCCGGGTCGAGAATTTTGCCCATTTTTTTCGCATTTGGAACCACTGTGCGACGGTTCCGAGGTGGTTAGCCGTTGGGGTTCCCTCTGAGACGCAAAGTTGTGAGGAAATATTGCCGGGTAATCTTGATCATTTGGTATTTATTATTTAGTTTGTTGTTAATATCGTCAGGCGCCCAAGTAAATATACCTCGGCGATATAGCCATTTTCAGCCCTACTATGACGCAACCCTCGTCAGTCTTTTAACTATTTCAATTATTATAACCGACGAAATGTAGCGTCGCAATATTTTGTACTCTGATAAAAAGAAAATAAGTGGGAGAAAAATAAGGGTATAGAAAAGAAAATCTGAAAATAACCAGTTTTTTTCCGTGTGCTGAGACAGTTGTATCGTACATCGAAAGAATCTGTATTTTGATTGTGTGAATTTTTGCTATAAAAAAGTGTACAATGATTAAAAGTATTAAAAGAAGTTTGTGCTCCCTTATTGTACGAAAAGTTGACATTTACGCCAAAGGCATCCACCAACTCGCCTCTGGCGTAGGGGTTATTTTATCGTATAAAACACATACATATACATGCTGTATCGTATAAAACACATGGACTTTTCGCGGTTAGTGCGTGAATTTAATTTTATTGTCAGTTGCTGCAGATTTCGCAAAATCGCACATGATCATCACCTATTTTTTTGGGGAAACGAACTAGCTGTAAGAATTGTCAGAAACTTCATCATACGTATTAATATGCAGGGGTTATATACATCAAGATATTTAATGATGGAATACGAGGATTTCCAAAGTAAGTTATTAATTTTATAAATCTATGTGTTATATAGACAAATACATTTTATTTATACAGAATAATGTTGTATGTCTGTCCCATGTGTCTATTTTAAATTTAACTTACAAGTACATGTATACATATAAATGTAAGTAATGTATTTTTGAATGTGAAAATTATTATTATCAAACTTACACCCAAATAATAAAAATTATCAAATCCGTTAATGTGTAAAATCTCTTTGTAAAGATGCTCAAAAATAGTATTAATTTTGCGTATTGCTTTATTACTGACAAATTTTTATTTTAAGGTTCATTTGTAAATTTACAAATTTTACACATTTAAAATAATTTTTATAATATACATTTATTTTTTTAAAGAGTAATACTCGTGAAATTTTATGTTATAATAAATTTAACGGTCTGTACGAGCCAGAATATATAAATATTCTTAATCATCAGTCAATGGTGCGCTACAATTCGTAGCCTCTACGCCAAACTGAATGAACATAAATAATTTAATTCTTGAGACTAAGTAAGTTAAATTAAAAATATTAATGTGGAAATGAAAAAATATTATTAAGATAGCTTTAAATACAAAGATAAAGAAAATGTATGACAAAATTGTAAATATAATACCGTTAGAAGACTTTATCACTTACATGTATTAGAAACCAAGCAAAACCCCCTAGTGGATATATGTGCCCCACTCAATAGTATTGTTCTTGGTCTATTTCGATATTAATTCAATTTTCAATGTCTAAGGTAGATTGCCAGTCCTCACTGACGAGACTAACTGGCAATTGTGGTCGAAACATTTATTACATTTATAATTTAGCTATACATTTCCTTTATCTTTGTATTTAAAGTTATCTTAATAATATTCTTTTATTTCCACATTAATATTTTCAATTTAACTTACTTAGTCTCGAGAATCAAATTATTTATGTTCATTCAGTTTGGCGTAGAGGGTACAAATTGTAGCACACCATTGACTGATGATTAAGAATATTTATATATTCAAGCTCGTACAGACCGTTAAATTTATTATAATATACATTTATGTTTTAATTATGTATTGTTCGTTAAAAATGTGAAATTATTTATACAAATTTTTATTAATCATTGATAGGGATATTTTCATGAAAATAAGTTTTGATTAAATTGTTTTGTTCTCATAATTGTATAAAAAAAAGAATATTTAACTATCCAATTTTTGTAGCATAGATTCGTATTTTAATCATTTTTCCTTTCCAAAATACTAACTAATTAATATAAAAATAATTCCTTCAATTAAATGTACGTTTTCATCGGTGACTACAAGTTGTGCATGAATTCAGTTTTTACGTTAGCTAAATTTTGATCTAAATGTAATTTACTTGGTGGTTCGCTTTTGCTTTTAATCTTTAAAAGTGTAGACAAACCAAGAAGCTAGATATTTTAAATCATTTTTTTTAATTTTTACACAGTGATCTTTGATTGCAAATTATAATATTTCCATAACAAATAAATCTAAATAAAATTTTTATTGCTTGATTTTTTTTAATCGATCTGGCGGAGGCAATGGGAAAAAATCTTAAACACAGATTTTTTAGCAACGTTCCGATGGCGTGGTCTGCCAACCTCTTCAGGCTGTTTACTAAAAAATAACAATTTTCAAATACAGAAATTAAAAATCCCACACTGGCAATACCGTAATACAAAATAAATAAATCAACGGGAATTAAAGTACCCTTAATCGGATTAAACCGATATGTCCAGTGGTTAAATGTACATAAGCAAGTTTGTATACAATAATGTGTTTATATATAAGTTGCAAAAAGTAAATACAAGAAACGTCAAGCAATTGTCAGTTAGGCATTTTATTTTCTTAGAATTAGTAAATACGTTCTATTTAAAAATCTAATATCATCTTTCCTATTAATGTTATTATTATCAAGTTTTATGTACACCATCTCTGAGATAAGACGATTATTATAATTACCTTTGCTATCAACAATCTTTACGCCATCCTAATCAAAATCATGTTTAAAAAGAAATCCATGTTGTTTTTCTACCGATTGTGGATGTGTCGTATTTATTTAATACATAAATTATGTAGTTTACATAACAATTATAATAAATAATAATGTTTTTTGTGCAAATTAAAATATTGTTTATCCTCTGGTAGCAACCAAATAATTAGCACTAATAACATATTTAATTTTGCTTTTAACAAATTAACAAATTAAGCAAACTAGCATATAAATAATCATTTTTTCCTTCCTTTTCACTTGCTTTTCGATTAATTGCACAATTATAACCCCACTTCGCAGCAAACTATACATCATTTGTACGCTTTCCCCTATTAGCAGCCGAAAACCTAAATACCCGATACATTGATATTACCCTTGCCTGATTTACCTTATTTAGGATTATTTCTCCCCTGCAAGCAGATAAGCTAGCTTATAGAAAACTTTAGATTTAATTTTTTATTTTTACGTTGAGCTGTTAGCATTGTGATGCTGGTTTTAATTTAAATAACACAAAAAATATTATGTAAATAATATTATATCCGGATTCCCAACATCATCGAAAAGAAAAACAATTATTAGTTTATTAGTCCTGATTACCCGGTGGACTCACCCAGAGGAAGTTCCGTTGAATAAAATAATAGTTCCGGATAACTATTAAACCGCGTAACGAATATTAACACCCTTAACAAAATTTAGATATAACTAATTATATTACGGGATCTAATAATAGATCCCGTGGCACCACTAACCACGAGAGAGAGAACGTTAATTTTTAAATAAGGAAAATAAATAATTTACTTTAATAAGAAAAAACGCGCACTGAATTTATCCTTCTTGTCCCCACTAAATAAATCAATTATTATTTTAATAATTAAAATAACTCACCAATTCGATGAAACGAAATCAATAAGATAATTAATATAATATAAATAATATCTAAATATACTCCTTGGATGCTATTCCGTTTGGAAATTTATATATATCTATATCTGTATAAATTGTGAGTAATTATTCCTCCTTATGAAAGTGATAAATCTACGTATACTCCTTAATCCTTCTTATACCAAAAATAAATCCTTCTTTATAATAAAATAACCAAGATAAATCTCCGAAATCAAAACTACAGAAAACAACACTCTTTGTGCGATCGATAAGATTAGAAGATCGATAGGATCAGAAAACTGAGTCAATACTGTACTTTTCGGTGGGTAGAATCAGAATGGCGATGATCCGTTTTTCCGAGTCACGCCAAACTTCTTCCCCGATTTTCCATCTCCCTCAATCTCCTAATATCCCTATCTGTTCTCTCTCTCGTTACCTGCGAGGGATACGGCAATATTATAATTCTCCAACCCTTCCGTATCCGTCACAGGTGTAATAAAGCTACCCGTATTTACCCCACTATAAATAAAAATGACCACTAATTTGCATAAGTTATCATTGTCCCAACTAGTATTTCGACTTTCCGTATTTAAGGTAACTACAGTCATATAACGTAATATGCTGTTATATTTACCCATACGGAAGTCTGATTCTCTAATAAAGTCATCTATTGATTGGTTCAATAGATCACTAAATTATTCTCTAGTTAACAGCGCTAAATTCAAATATACATTTATCTCCGTACTCTTATACACATGTTCCCCCACTATCCGCGTTCCAAATTCCCTATACTATATGCGCGCGATCCCCGTATCGATACGAGCGCGGACCGCGTGTTCAGTGTGCGCGCGCTTGAATCTAGATCGATTCAAGATGGCGACAACTGAGCGCGGGCCGGCACGTAAACAACGTGCCTCGCGACCGTTTCCCCGGGTGTGCGCGATCCCCACCGGCGGGAGTAGTACCCGGGTACTACCGCGGAGTGATGCGCGTCCGGAGGTGCGCGTATACACCAGCAACGACTCTCCAGCCGACGCCCAGTGATGTTGCTACATCACATTACCCCCCCCCCCCTAAACTTTACTTACCCTGGTAAGGATAGTTTATTCCTTAAAATACTACCTTCAATAACTCCCGAGATAACGTGACACCCCAACACATAAAAAAAATACACGGTAATAATAATAAAAAAAAACTTACGTGAACTTCTTATGAGTCATCCTGCTCCAGTCATTAATCCCCTTCCTTCCTTGGTTTTCTAAACCATCCCTACTTTTAGTAAGGATACCTCTACTAACTACCCTGCTACCTTACAGTCCTTACTACCCTTCACTCCCCTAGGTGTAACATACCTGATCAAATCTTTCACGTGCACCTTATTTATTTTCCCTTTGGACTTATCAGTCCTATCAATAATATACACGGTGGTCGATAATACTTCTAATATGGTATAAGGTCCTTCGTATTTAGGACACAGTTTTGCCGAAAACCTATTCGCGGCGTTAGACAAATAATGAGTCCTACAAAGAACCCTATCTCCCGGGAAAAATCTGACGTCCCTCCTACCCTTATTAAAAACCTTAGCTTGTTTTTCCTTCGCCTGTTCTATATGCTTGGTGACAATATCTCTTAGTATATCTAACCGTTGTACCCTATCGGCCCAAGCTTTTTCATCACCCTTTTGAATTAATTCCCTTGGTTCTACCTCCCTACGTAAACTTTTAACAGGTCTGGGGTGTCTCCCATAATTCAGGAATGCGGGTGATACTTTTAAAGACGATTGCATCGCGGTATTTATCGCATGCCTAAATTCACTAAGGTGTTGATCCCAGGTCCTGTGATCGTTCTTAACAAACGCCGCAATCATAGTTTTCAACGTACGATTGCTCCGTTCTACAGCGTTTGCTTGAGGATGGTAGGGTGGAGTGGTGACATGTTTAACCCCATATTCCGCTAAGACATCATTCAAAAATTTATTCTCGAATTCCTTACCATTGTCAGTAAGCAAATAGTCAGGAGTCTCCCACCTAAATAAGATCAATTCCTCAAATGCTTTTGCTACTGATTTACCATCCGCGGTTCTTAACGGTTTCAACTCTATCCACCGAGTAAATAAATCTTGGAAAACTAACAAGTATTTACACTGACTCTTACTAGGTGGAAACTCCATCATATCCGCTGCCACCACTACCCAAGGTCTCTCAATCACCCTACTACTAAGCAATCCTTGTGGTCCTAACTGGGATACTTTATATCTCTGACAAACATCACACCCTACTACGAATCTATTGACATCGTACCATACTCCTCTCCAATAATAGTCCCTAATAACCCTGTCATACGTCTTTTCTACCCCTAAGTGACCCGCCGAGGTTTCGCAATGCGCATCCCTTATTACTCGCTCTCGCTGTTCCTCTGGGACCACTAATCTCCAATCTTCGTCCCTATTTGTGACCGGGTCCAACAATGGATCGTTACGATATCTATATAATAGGCCGTTTTCTACTCTCCATTGCTGGTAACGGTTAGAAAATTGCTCGACGTTCTTGAGCATATTTAAATACCAAGTGTCCCTAATCTCCTGAAAAGCAGCCACTGTATCGACCTCACCTGGATACATCCTAGAGAGTGCGTCTGGGACTTGATTGAGAGATCCTTTTCTATGGACTATCTCAAAGTCCCATTGTTGCATCTCTATAGCCCACCGAGCGAGACGACCAGTAGGCTCCTTAAGGTTCCGCAACCATTTCAACGCACTATGATCCGTGATTGCGGTAAATGGATATCCCTCTAAATATGGCCTCAACTTCTTTATAGCCCAAATTAACGCCAAACATTCCTTTTCCGTTGTGGAATAATTCCTTTCCGCTGCCGACAAAACCCTACTAATGTAGACTATGGGGTGCTCCCCGTCTTCCTGTTACTGAGTCAGCACCGCTCCCAGTGCATAATTACTTGCATCACACTGCACTTTGAACGGTTTGCTGAAATCAGGGCGAGCAAGAACGGGTGCAACAGTCAAAGCTCTCTTTAATGTATCGAAAGCTTCCTGCTGCTCCTCCCCCCATATCCATTCTTGTCCCTTATGCAACAACCTTACTAATGGTATTTTTAATTCGGCCTCATTCTCAATAAAACGCGAGTACCAGGCGATCATACCAAAGAATCTTCTTAATTCTTTGATTGTCCCGGGTACTGGATAATTAACCACTGGAGACACTTTATCTGGATTTGTTCTAAGTCCGTCCCTATCTAAAATAAATCCTAAATAAGTCACCCTACTACAACAAAATTCGCATTTGTCCCTATTCACCGTTAACCCTGCATCTAATAATTTCCTCAATACCAAATCCAGATATTTCAAGTGTTCCTCGAACGACTCGGTGACGATGATTATATCGTCCAGATATCCGAAAATGAAAGGTTCGAATTCCGGACCGAATATCGCATCGATCAACCGCTGGAAGGTCATGGGCGCATTCGTCAAACCGAATGGCATCCTTTTAAATTGCCATAGACCCGATCCTGGCACCGCAAAAGCCGTATATTTTCGACTAGCAGGCGCCATCTTAACCTGAAAGTACGCCTGCTTCAAGTCGATTTTGCTAATATACCTGGCCTTGCGAATTTTATCCAGAATCGAATCCATTTGTGGCAAAGGATACGCATCCCGTTTTGTGACCGAGTTCAAGTCCCTATAGTCCACACAAAATCTAATTGATCCGTCGGACTTCCGTACCAAAACTGGTGCACTGCTCCAGTCACTTGCCGATCTTTCTATAACTCCCAACTGTAACATCTTCCTAACCTCCTCATGAGCTGCCTCCAACATCTTGGGCGAGATGCGCCGTGTTCGATGTTTGATTGGAGGAGCTCCCTGAACATCAATTGAATGTTCAGTAAGGTCTGTCATTCCTAACCGATCGGCGTTTATGTCTGGAAGCAAATTGTGCACCAATTTTTGCACTTTGTCCCTTTCCTCATCCCGTAATTCAGAGATGCCAGCGCATTCCCCGAATATTATAGGATGGTTTGTCCCTTTCTCACTACTATACGACCTCCAAGGACCTTCCCTAACACGCCACTGATCCTGTCCTAACCTATCATCAAAATTAAAAAGTTTGCCGAAATCCATCCCTAATATCATATCCGATTCCAAGTCTTTCAATGCCCTGCAATTAATTTTCCCTACATGTCCGTCAATCTCTAAATTGATTTCTAACGTCCCTAACGCCCTCACTAATCCACCATTGACATTTTTAATAACAACATCAGAGGACTTTAATCTATCCTTAAACTGTTCCGCTATCCTTGACCCTACTAAAGACAATGTGGAACCAGAATCAATTAACGCCCTATATTCCTGTCCTCCTAAAACAACTTTTAAATAATGCCTATTTTCTATATTAGATACTGATACACCTTGTTTCGGTTCAGTTGGTCGATCTGGTGTCTCCTTGTTGCCAAGGAAGGTCTTTGGACTCTTTTCCTTTTCTTTTTCCTCATTATTCCCCAAAAGCAACTCTACACCCTTGTTAATCAGATTTAGTCTATCGTAACCCTTAATCTCTTGATTATCCTGTGACCTTCCTTCGCTAACTTGAGTCCCGCCACGATCAACTTTCCCCTTTTTGGCTAATAATTCAATATCTATTCGCTCTGCTCCCTTTAATAACCTATCCTCAATTATTCTAACTCCTGAATCATTTTCTGGATCGTCCCTACTGATCGACCGTAAATTACCCTTAGATCTTGGAATCGCACCCTTAGACCTATCTAACTTCCCTACTTTTACTTTGGGAGACACACCCTCTATATTGATCCTATCAATATTCTCCCCCGCCCTTACTTCTAAATTTACCTCTGGGAAACAGTAACTTGGTAACGCCCTATCGGTCCCTACTGCCGTGATTCGAGAGTCAGGGGACCTTTCTGAACTCCCGATTTGCCGTTTCCCAACATCCCCCTAAACTGTGTACAATTCGGACAATCGTCGAATGTCGTCCCAACTGTTTTACACACTTGACATGCTAACCCCTCAGTTTTGCGAAGGGAGCAGTTTCGTATGTTATGTCCCGGTTTTTTACAAAAATAGCACCTCCTATTGGGACACTCGGAACTCCTATGCCCTACCTTCTGACACTCGAAACACGGACCGTGAAAAGCTCTATTCTCGTCCCTATTTCCATTACTAACAAATCTATTCGACTCCCTAAATTCCCTATTATCTGGTCTATTCTGTCACCTATTCGACTGAAAATCCCTACTATCGGGTTGATTCTGCCACCTATTCGACGGAAATTCCCTACGATTAAAATTCCGATCATTATAATTCACCCGTTGGCCATCAGCTGGTGGTCTTGACCAACCAGTCTGCTGCTGTACCGGTGGTCTCGCATTTTGTTGTGGCGCCTGCTTGGCCACAACCATTGCAGCTGTGATTGGCTGCTCCTGCGAATCCACCTGCACTTTAGCCTTAACCGCGCTTTTACTCGACCCCTTATCTACCTTCGTCGGCTTCAGCTTGTCTTTCGACCCAACTACACCCTGTTCATTTTCTTCCACCTTAGCCACCTTACCCTTTACTCTCGGCCCTTGGTATGCGGCTTCTGGAATCCAAGTCCTTTCCTTAGGTGGCGGAGGAACGTAACGGTTGTCTAATTCTTTCTTCCGTTCGTATTTTCTCCCCCACTTCTCAATATCGTCCAAACTATCGAGATATTCGTTTTCCATTGCCTTACGATACTCCGGCAACAGATTACGAAATATCAATGGAACCAGCTGACATTCCGACGGAGGTTTCTTAAAATGCCCTACTATAAGTCTAATACACGATAAATAACTAGCTATATCCTCTCCCTTTGCCTGAGTCCTTCTACGCAATTCTTCCATGATATCCTCTCTATCTAATATCCCCATGAATCTATGTCTGAATGCGCGTTTAAACTCTTTAAGCGTCTTAATCTTTTCCTTTACTGATCGAAACCACCTAACCGCGGTTTTCGATAGCGTACAAGGAATCGCGCTTAGGAACTCTGTATCAGAATACGCTGTTCCTTCATAGCAATCTTGAAGTTGAGCCAAGTACTCCTCCGGACCCTCCTTACCTTCGCCAGAAAAGTGTATTTTCCAGTTTTGCAGCATTTTAACACACTGCATACTGCGCAACTGATTCACCCCTCTCTGACGTTGGCTGGTCTTATTAGACCTCGGAGTTTCCCAGACTCCCTCATTATCACTATTTCCGCTCATATCTGTCCCAACTAACTCCCTGTCCTGATTCTGATCTACCTGTCTACGGATTATCTTTTTTTCTTTATGGACTCTCCTACTTTTGCATATTTCTTCTTCTGAACTACTACCTGTGTCGGTTTCCTCAACGTAATAAATTCTTTTCCCCTTATTGTATAAAAACTCGCCCTTTGAGAAACCTAACTTCTTTGGCCCTAAGTTATTACATCGCTTGGGAGTAGATTCTCTTTTTCTCGATCCTAATTCGTCCGCACTACCATTTGTCGCTTTACGCTTTGATTCTTCTACTAATGAATTCTTTAATTCACTATATTCCACTAAATCTCTACTATTATTAATATCTCCCTCGGTTTCAACCCTTTCTGGTTGACCTAACTCTTCTACCTGTTTACTAGCTTGCAAGTTTTGCAACCTTGCATCTACTATTTTTATTAACGCGCTTTCTAACTGATTACCCATAACCTCCCTAATAATGTCGGTTACTAATATCCTCAAACTCCCTACATCTATGTTACTCCCTACTACTTCGCTTCTATCCGTAGTTACCGTTTCCTTTGATTTCCCATTCGATTTCTTACGCGCACCCGTTTTCTCCTGATTCTTTTCACTAATCTGAGTTTCTTTCCCTACTTCCACTACCTCCTGACTAACACTTTCCATTATTTTGTCTTCACTCTCCTTTATTTGTTTCCCTTTTCTATTACATTCCCCTTTGTCACTATTTTCCTTACTAATCTCATTAATGGGTTGTTCTACTTCTGTTTCATCTGCCCTTGTCGGTATTTCCCCCTCCCCTTCGTCATCCGTATACCACGGTACGTTTAAGTTAACATCTATTTTCCTACAGTCCGCCCTTAATAACCTATCTTTCAATGTCCCGAATGACCCTACTGTACTTAACCCTTGTTTTTCCAATAACTCCTTAATTAATTTAGGGTCTATTTTTGAAATCTTTCTAGATAATTCCCTCGCCCCTGTAGACTGTTTAAGGATATTTTCCATTCGTTCCTTGTGACTACCCATTTTACTAAATTCCGATACGACAAAAGCAACAACGCCAAAATACTACAAACAACCGAGAGAATAACTTAAAAACACGAACAAAAAAAAAATAAAAATGACTTTAATATTAAGCTTTAATCAAACCCAGCGATCTTAATTCCTTCGTAAACTGAATTAAACGGGAACTCTTCGGTGCACGGGTCCGATCTGACCAGATAAAGCCTCGCGCCAAATAAATAAATTTTCCTAAACCCCACTGTAAATCACGAACAAAAAGAAACAGAAAAAAGAGAAAAAAAAATGCACATCCGCTATATAAATAGAAATAAATATTGGCAAATAAAAATAAATATAAATTATAAAAATATAAATTATAATTATTATTCTGGAGATTACCGTTTTGTATATCTTCCTAAAAAATGGAGAGAAAAAAAAACAATAAATAAATAAATAAATCCTTATTAAATGGCTGGTAAAACAAAAAAGAAATTTATCTCCTTGTGGTGTCCTCACGTCCAACTCCTGATTGCTTTTACAAATGGTCAATTCCAATACATATATTCAAAATTACCATGAATAATAATTTATATACGTCCCAAATATTAGAACATAATACAATAAATAAAATAAATAATTATCTCCCAACTATTTTTTTATTTGGCACGAGGCAATGTCACTGTCTACCGCAAAAATTGTTAAATTGTCAAATAAAAGTTTTATTAACTTTGATTCGACAACCAACAAATCACCTTTAAAATAGCAGCAGCCCACAAAAAGCGCTTGCAAAATAGGTGATAGCAACAGACAGCAACGACAATAATTATTGCAATAATAATAAAAATAAAATAATATATCAGTTTATCTCCCACTAGAAATGGTAATAATTAAATTTCAACGCGGCCAGTTAAACGTTAAAATGGCAGCAAACGAATTTTCAATTTTCCAAAATGGCGTAACCGACGCCCAAAATTTCTCTCTCTCTACCCCACTGAGAAATTTTTAAAACACTCCCTAAAATATTCGTTAATTCAACTTCCGCCGATGTACAAAAAAAACCCGTTAAATTTGCTAACAAACCGAAAACAATTTAATCACTTAATGTACAATAAAAACACACGTTGGGCGCCAAATGTGATGCTGGTTTTAATTTAAATAACACAAAAAATATTATGTAAATAAAATTATATCCGGATTCCCAACATCATCGAAAAGAAAAACAATTATTAGTTTATTAGTCCTGATTACCCGGTGGACTCACCCAGAGGAAGTTCCGTTGAATAAAATAATAGTTCCGGATAACTATTAAACCGCGTAACGAATATTAACACCCTTAACAAAATTTAGATATAACTAATTATATTACGGGATCTAATAATAGATCCCGTGGCACCACTAACCACGAGAGAGAGAACGTTAATTTTTAAATAAGTAAAATAAATAATTTACTTTAATAAGAAAAAACGCGCACTGAATTTATCCTTCTTGTCCCCACTAAATAAATCAATTATTATTTTAATAATTAAAATAACTCACCAATTCGATGAAACGAAATCAATAAGATAATTAATATAATATAAATAATATCTAAATATACTCCTTGGATGCTATTCCGTTTGGAAATTTATATATATCTATATCTGTATAAATTGTGAGTAATTATTCCTCCTTATGAAAGTGATAAATCTGCGTATACTTCTTAATCCTTCTTATACCAAAAATAAATCCTCCTTTATAATAAAATAACCAAGATAAATCTCCGAAATCAAAACTACAGAAAACAACACTCTTTGTGCGATCGATAAGATTAGAAGATCGATAGGATCAGAAAACTGAGTCAATACTGTACTTTTCGGTGGGTAGAATCAGAATGGCGATGATCCGTTTTTCCGAGTCACGCCAAAC
This sequence comes from Theocolax elegans, assembly GCA_026168455.1. NCBI lineage: Eukaryota > Metazoa > Arthropoda > Insecta > Hymenoptera > Cerocephalidae > Theocolax > Theocolax elegans. The sequence continues at coordinate 23,257,791 of CM047431.1, read as the reverse complement.
TTCTTCCCCGATTTTCCATCTCCCTCAATCTCCTAATATCCCTATCTGTTCTCTCTCTCGTTACCTGCGAGGGATACGGCAATATTATAATTCTCCAACCCTTCCGTATCCGTCACAGGTGTAATAAAGCTACCCGTATTTACCCCACTATAAATAAAAATGACAACTAATTTGCATAAGTTATCATTGTCCCAACTAGTATTTCGACTTTCCGTATTTAAGGTAACTACAGTCATATAACGTAATATGCTGTTATATTTACCCATACGGAAGTCTGATTCTCTAATAAAGTCATCTATTGATTGGTTCAATAGATCACTAAATTATTCTCTAGTTAACAGCGCTAAATTCAAATATACATTTATCTCCGTACTCTTATACACATGTTCCCCCACTATCCGCGTTCCAAATTCCCTATACTATATGCGCGCGATCCCCGTATCGATACGAGCGCGGACCGCGTGTTCAGTGTGCGCGCGCTTGAATCTAGATCGATTCAAGATGGCGACAACTGAGCGCGGGCCGGCACGTAAACAACGTGCCTCGCGACCGTTTCCCCGGGTGTGCGCGATCCCCACCGGCGGGAGTAGTACCCGGGTACTACCGCGGAGTGATGCGCGTCCGGAGGTGCGCGTATACACCAGCAACGACTCTCCAGCCGACGCCCAGTGATGTTGCTACATCACAGCATAATTGCGTTAAGTATCGAGCCGCAGATTTATTATCAAACTTATACCACCCTCCTTCTTAATTATTAATAGAATAATTAGAGTAATATTAAATATAGTGGCCCACTACAAATTAGGTAGTAAAATAAATATTGATAATGTATCACAAGGTGCAGCAATAATTAGGCGCATCATAAATAATACCGCCGATGGGAAAATCACAATTTATTGTAATCAATTAGAATTGAACATCGACGATGCACAATTCGGGATTGCATAGCGCGATTTGTATTAATTAGAAATTACGGCCCCTCAGCAGCAGAAGAATAACCAGAAGTACATGGACGGCACTTGGACGAGTTTAGTCTAATAGAAGAAGAATCTCTCCTGGATCTCTCCCTTACACAATCCGAGATTACAAATTTCCCTCCCCCTTCTCGAGCAGCAAGAGCAAGAAATATTACATCTGGTCGGATGCTATATGTGGAACTGAAAACCGAACAGTCTCAAGGACGGTACCAGGATCCAATAAATGAGAGATTGCTACATCTAGCATACCGTCCGCAAGTACAATCAACAGCAGCAAATGCAGCAAAGATTTTTATGGGAACCAATTATTCCAGAAATCTTATACACTTCGCCGAGCACAACGGTATCACTATTGGAAATAAACTCAACGTCGTATTACCTAATTATCACGCTTACTCCAACGATCCCGACAAATGAAAATTTATCGAATAACCCTTTCATACCGAATACAACTTCCGCAGCAACACAAGAAACCACCGCCGGTTGTTAAGAGGATTTGGTCGCGCAACCTTGCACAGGTCGATCCTCAGACTGCTGCTACGCTTTTCTTCGATATATTTGATCGTGATTCATCTCACTCTCACACCACTGCCACGTCGTCTCTCACTTCGACATAAACATTTCAAACAACTTCGCCTGGCCGTTAACATTCACTTTCAACTTCGATGTTTCCCTCTCCGTCGTTCCCTTTCCTTTCCAACAACCTCCTTCCCGACCTCGTTTCATCCATGTTACATACCTTCGATTCACTCGCTCCTGCAAAACTCAATACCATTAAGGGCTTTAATAAATCATGGATCACCCCGCCCATAAAACGCAACATTAAGGCTCGCAACATAGCATATAGAAGGTACTTGGCCTCTGGCATGAGCTCAGAATATCTAGCTTATAAGAACTTCGTAATTTAGTTAGTAACTCTATTGACTCCAGTAAATTTATGCGCTACAATAATAGAATCAGATCCGCATCTAATTCTTCAAATTTGTGGAAGGAGCTCAGAAACATGGGTCTTGTTACTTAACCTACTCCATCGCCTCTCAACATCTTCTCACTTGATCAGCTCAATAATCATTACGCATCAATTTCTTACTCAGCTACTCATTTTACCTTCACTCACCTCCAATACTCATTTCATCCTCTGATACTTTACCTTCTTTCTATCGACTATCTTCTTTCTACTTTACCTCTATTACCCCTCATAACGTCTTATCAACTATCTACAGGGCTACTTCTAAAGCTACGGGTCATGATGGAATATCCGTTCCAATGTTGAAGCTTCTAGCTCCCTTAGTGGCGCCCCACCTAGCTGAAATCTTTAACTTATCTCTCACAACTGTATCCTTCCCAGAACCCTGGACAAAGTCCCTTCTCTTTCCTCTAGCTGAGACAGGCAGGGTTGTCTCGCCGTCTAATACCAGGCCCATTGCTAAGCTTTGCGAAATTTCTAAAATTCTTGAAAAATTTGTCTATGAACAACTCACCGAGTATCTGAACAGATGTAGTTTAATCATTGAGAGACAAGCGGGCTTCCGCCGGGGGCATAGTACTCAGACAGCTCTAATTGGTGTTTTGGATGACATTAGAAGAGCCATGGATAAGTGTATGATGACCGTTCTCATCCTGTTCGATTTTTCTAAAGCGATCGATTCAGTACCACACGATACTTTACTCTTTAAATTACAATCACTGGACTGTTCTGACACTGTGATCACCTGGTAGGACGCTCGCAGGCGGTGCAGGAGCTAGCTTGGCCTGTTTGGAACATCTAGGGGGGTTCCGCAAGTCAGTGTCTTGAGCCCGCTACTATTTTTGATTGTTATTAACAAACTACCGCGATTCTTATACTACTCTAATCACATGATTTTTGTGGATAACACCCGCATATACCACTCATTCTACTCTGTTGAGCTCGTTCCGAGAGTTCAGCAAATTTCAGAAAGCGCCAATCCGTTTTATAACTGGGCGAGGTCGAATGGATTGCAATTGAACGTTAAAAAGACAAAGGTGATGATCTTGTGCAGTCAGGCCTTCAGTTTGCGATTTGACTTGGACACTGCCCCGAAGGTCTTAATAGGTAGTAATTTTCTTGACTATGAGTCAGAAGTCAAATCGCTAGGAGTTCGAATAGCACCTACTCTGGATTGGTCACGTCAGGTCGCGTCGGTGTCCCAGCGTGTTCATGGGGTTCTTAAGATTTTTTAAGCATGCGCTCTCGCGTCAGAATAGGAAGAGTCGCTTGTTTTCCCGCATTTAGATAATGCGTATGCGATCTTTAACGACTTAGATGCTACTAAAAATTTAAAACTCCAGCGCCTACTAAACGCGGGCATTTACTTTGTGTGGGGAAACATTTCCTGGCGTGAGCATGTAACACTTTACCGTCTCAAGTTGGGGTGGCAGTCGGTCGAGCTCAGGAGATCTCTCTTCATCAGTACTTATGCGTATAATATCATTTCTCACAAATCCCCATCCCACATTGCCTGTCACTTCATTCTATGCGATGCTTTATTCTCATTCCAATCCTCTTCACGCCGCCCACCTACATCCCTTTTTTACCTCCCTCCTTATAGAACCGAAGCCCTAAACAATTCCTTCATAATCACTGCCTCTCGTCTCATTAATCATCTACCCTTTACCAATTTCGACCCACTCCTTTTCGCTTCCTTTAAATCATCCTTATCATCGTATATCTCTGAGCTCGATCGACAGGCCTGGGAGTTGAGGGTAGCGACTGAAAGTTCTAAATAACTCCTTTATTATCACGGCCTCTCGTCTCATTAACCATCTCCCTTTTATCGACTATGACCTGCTTCTATCCACTTCATTTAAATCCGCATGGTCATCTTATCTTTCTGAGCTCGATCGTCAGGCTTGGCATGAGAGTGTTATTAGTGAAGAAATTGCGGGCCCTTCCTTACCAGATCTTTAAATTACTAAGACTTGATGTAACTCTTTTTTTGTTATCTTTTATCAACGTTTTATCTATTGTATGGCTCAAATCTTATCCATTGAATCGGTACTTTCTGTATTTATTAAAATTTTATCGTATTTTATTTGTTATATATTATTTATATTTAAAGTTGTTTTTATGTTATGTTATTTTATTTTATGTTATTGTATTTTATTATTTTACTTTAATGTTATACTCGCTAACGCTCGTTCGGCGGCATTTTAGATATTGTGATATCATATGTGTAATATTACAGTAAATACACTTAGTTTATATAATGTAACGGAGAGGTATTGTTTACCTTACCGTTTGACGAATTCGAGCAACACGAGCGAACAGTATCGTAATGTTCGCATCGGCGCGGGCCGGCGAAATTTGGCTCAACTCGTTTCGTTGTGACTACGCGGGCGAGATCGACTTCGCGCGCGAAAGATTCGCGCACGCACCTGATTAGATAGGTGAGGGGGAGATTCGCGCGCGTTGCGAAGAGATATAGCCGCCTTGTTAGGCGACAGGTGTGATCCCCCCGCGTCCCGTGTTCAGCTTCGCCGTGCTGTATTTTACCGTGCATTTCGTGTGTGTATTTCGACTGCAGGCCGACCCTGCATTTGCAGTGAGTGGTGCAACACCGTGAATCTGCCTACAGCCACACAACCTCGGTGCACTGGCGAACAGACAATCCGTCCTACACCGCAGGGAGAGTTAGAGAGAGAAAGACAGCGACCGATCGGCTGCTCGTTGTTTACCAACGACTATAGCAGCTTATGAAGTAAGTGGTGCCACTTCACGCGATCGTGTTTTATTCGCAATTAATAAATAATCTTATTGCGTTATACCAGTCCCGTTGACTGAGTATATTATTTTAGTTCGCGATATTTTTCCCCCCTTTCTCTACAAGTCGGTCGTTTACCGACTTGTAATAATAGCGTAGACCTCGACAACGATTAGAGATTTTGTTTGTTATTTATTCTTTATATTTGTTTCAATAAATTCAATTTATCATTACATTTCAATTCGGTATTCAAGTAATTAAATTTTAACCCACGTACGATTCCTTCCGTAATCCTAAGAGCTCGTATATTTCTGGTTGACAAGTGCTCGACGCGATATCCCTGTTTCGCGGTCAATTTCAGATTTGATTTTTACCTGGTTGTTATCTGAAACAGTAACTCGATTTCAGACTAAGACTTAACAGATTTGGCAGAGCGGACAGGTAACCGCCGCCGCAACGCGGGAAAAATACGTTTTCACCACACGTAGACCGAAAGTACCACATTCCCTCCCGGCACCGAAAAAGGAATGTGTTATTTTCGGCCTACTGGTGGTGAAAAATAGTATACATCCCACGGGAGGTAAAATGGTCACCCCATAGCACATGTTTGCCACCCTCGCCTTCGGCTCAGGTGCCAATTTACATGTGCTATGAACTGACCAATACTTTACCTCCCTAAGTGTGTAATATACTATTATTTAAATACGGTAAGTTTAACCGTACCACTGAGCAGCCGCGATATTAAAATAAACATCCGTGTGGCAACCAAACTGTTACAATAATTATAAAGATTTGTGTTTTATATTCATTATAAAGTGTACTATATTAAATATGTTGATATTTTGGTATACTACTTGTATTAAGTCAATGTGTAAGAGAAAATGGCGGTCTACCTTGCCGATATAACTCAAAAAGAGTATTATAATTTTTTTATGAAAATGTAGTAATTATTTTTAAAAAAGGGGCTCTGTAACGGTATAAGTTAAGGAAAGATAAGTATACTGTTAAATTTTGGCGCTAATAATGATAGAAATAAAATACAGAAAGAAAATAAAGATGGCAAAGAGTAAAAAATAAGAATATATATTCTATCTATGTAAAATGATCATTATAGGTTACTATAAATAAGGTGTGTGTGCGTATGTTCAGAAAGAAAGTGAATTATGTCCACATATTTTATATGTTTAAAATGCACACACATAAAATAATTTCCATGGGGGGGGGGTTGGATAAACCGATTTTATTACAAATTAAGTATGTTGTTATATTATAAAAAAAAGTAAGTTAGCCATAATTTTGGTCCTCTAATTAATTCGAAGCCGATATGATCAATGTTAAAATCAAACATAGGTATTTTTCATCGCTTTCTTCACATTTTTTAAAGTATTGCCAAAATATGTCAAATTTCAATTGTTTTAAACTCTTTTTTTTTTAATTTTGGGTTAATTAAAAAGATTAAAGGGTTAAAGTTATGGTGTTTCAAAGTCATACGAAAGTACAAAGAAATTGTTTATTTATTAATATTTGGACCGCTGAAACTCCGCTTTATAAAAAAAAAATTACTACAAAAATTTGGGGTGCATTATGCTGGCGAGATCACTTGAGTGATATTAAAAAAAACCTACAGGAACATTTAGCTACTTTTTAGCTAATTTTTAACCAATTCCAATCGTTTATAGCCGTTACCGATGACTTTTTCACACCGCGGCATGCCAGCTTAATAGTTTACCTGGCCCAACTCTTTAATAACTCTGGTTTTAGTAGAGCTACAAATCCGTGCTATACAGCTCAAAATTTTTAGCCTGTCGAGTACTTTCAGATAGGCTATCATTAATTTCTCCCCATTTAAAATTAACCCCTTTTCATCCCTTGAAAACACTAATTTGACTAGAACTATTATATTTTCAGAAAATTAACGAATTTACCGCTGGACTATGATAAAGTAACCTAAAATATAATTTACTAGCATCCCCCATCGCGGCTTCGCCCGCACTGTAATTGCATAGAACTCGAAATATTAGAAAATAGCATAAAGATACCATATTTCAGTTTTCATTGGTTTTAAATAATGCTTTTAAAGAACTTCACGGTAGACAACATTTTTTGTTTGTGAACTGTTTGGTAATAAAAGAAATTGATTTTCTGATGTACCTGTTCTTCACACAGCAACATACAATTGACCGTGTGAAAACAATCAGATCGCAAATCAATCCTAACGTATTGAAATGTCTGACCTTGAGCCTTATTAATTGTAATAGCAAACGATACCTTAATTGGGAATTGAAGTCGCTTAAATTGAAAAGGTAAATCAGTAGGGATCATTGGTATGCGGGGTATAAGAGCAATTTCTCCTGCCGCTGGGCCTGTAAGAATAGTCGCTTCAATAATATTATTTCGCATGGCTTTAATTTGTAGCCGCGTACCATTACACAATTTTGGAGAATTTATATTGCGCAATAGTATTATTGGAACCACGATTTTAAGTTGTAGGTTGTGTGGTTGAAATCCAGCTGGATTAAGAGAATTCAGAAATTCTTGTGAATTTTTTTCCATATTATACTTAAAACTTCTAATTAAATTATTATTAAGATGAAAAACATTCTGTAAGGTTTCAATTAACTCTCCACTTAAATTTGGAACAATATTCGATTAAAGTCATAACTGATCAGCATCGGAAAGAAAGTATATTTGTAAAAATTGGTGATTATTATTAGCCGCCGGCAGTAAACTTCCTATGCTATGGTAAACTTGGCCTTGGATTTTAAAGTTGGCATAAAATTCTCTTCCACAACTTGTTTCGCTCCAAAAGAAGTCATTTGAAACAAAGTATTATATTTTCTAGCATTATCAAGAAAATGTTTTGATTGTGGATGCAATCCTAAAATTAAATCTTTTAGAGGTTGCGGTGGTTCATCAAATTGTAATAACGAAATTTTACCTCCAGCGCAACACCTGCCAGGCGCTTCATCTTTCCATTTCTTAGCACAACAATGAGTACATATTTTATCCATTGCACCAATTTTTACATTTTCTAAATCAATATAATTAATATGAGCATCATATTCAAATGCAGCCCTAGGTGTAGAAACACGTCCATTGTACATAGAACAAATACGCTGATCATCGAGTCGTTGTAATCGCCTGACTGATGATTCGCGATGTCTTTGAGAAGAAGTTTTTAAATGTTGTTGTAATAAACGCATTTCTCTGATTGGGCTTATTTCGCGTGCTCGATTATTAGCAGATAGTGCTCTTAATTGTGGCAGTCAAGCTTCACGCTCATCGAAGGTTTCATTCGTTCGAACATAAGCCATACGCCTGGCATTGGATGTTTTCCGAGATAAATTAGATTTCGGCATTGTACACAAAATATATTTATCTTCTATACAAATAAATTAAGAATCAATAGTAAGTAAATAATAAGAATAATTAAGAATTACAAATAAGAAGCAATATTAAAATTTACAAATAAAACCCTAAAGACAATGTGTGGTGATCTCAATGGTAGACACAATTGTCTAACATAGACTCATAGGCACCAAGTTTTAAAAAACTTGACATTTTAGTAGCTGTAAATTCTTCACCAGTATCATGAACGGCGCAACGGCCGATCACTACTTTGTAAAGTTTTAAGTGACACAACAATTAATAGGCAAATGATTTCGATAAATCAAACAAATAATTTAACGAAAAATGGAACTCGTTAATTCAATACTTAGAATCCAACGAAAGCTTAACGTTTACGAAAAATAAATTTTTATCGTAAAACTCAGGTGACTCAAACGACCGAGTCCGGCTGATACATATGTACTTAGTAGCGATAAATTTGTCGCGTGCAGCGCCAGACCGTCAGCCACCTATCGGCCAGCGCCTGAACTACCGTGCATCCTGTAAGTGTAAAAACTTTTATTTTTTTAACAATGAAGCAAAACGATTTTTTATATAAAATATAGCCTATGACATTTCATAGTACATAAAGAAACTACAGTTAAAATTTCGTTACAATCGATTGTGTACTTTATGAGATTTTTGCGCACAAACAAACAAACGCTTCCTCTTTATATAATAGTAAAATTACCACTTCAGATTCTGTTCATCCCCCAAGCACCGTTTATTAACCCTTACTACAGGCTAGTTTAATACATTAGATGGCCTCTTTTCTAATTCTGGTTCTAACTGAGCTATAAATTCGTGCTGCGACTCAAAATTTTTAGCTCATCGAGAACTATCAGATAGGCTACCGCCAATTAATTTCATTAAGACAATGTATAAGGGAAAATGGCGGTCTACCTTGCCGACATAACTTAAATAGAGTATTATAATTTTTTATACGAAAAAGTATTAATTATTTTTAAAAAAAGGGCTCTGTAACGGTGTAAGTTAAAGAAAGAAAAGTATACTGTTAAATTTTGACGCTAATACGATAATAATTGTCTAAGACAAGCTTTCCGGCAAATTGGCGGAATGAAAATCTCAGCTAATTGTATTTCCTTTTGCATAAAAATTTGTCACTATATTCCATTTATTATTTTCTATGCTATTACAGAGAGTTTTACTCAATACTTTTGAAAAAGTTTAATTACATTTGAATAAAAATAAAGAAAGAAAAAACAAAATAAAATGATTGGAATAATGATAGAAATAAAATGCAGAAAGAGAATATAGATGACAAAGAGTAAAAAATAAGTATATATATTGTATCTTTGTAAAATGATCATTATAGGTAATTATATTTAGTTGTTGTAATTTTATATGAGTAATATTACAGTAAATACACTTGGTTTATATAATTATAAAGATTTGTGTTTTATTGTACTTGTAGTAAGGCAATGTGTAATGGGAAATGGTGGTCTACCTGGCCGACATAACTAAAAAAGGGTATTATAACTTTTTTATGAGAAAGTAGTAATTAATAAATTTTGAATTTTATTATCATTATAATGGATGTTATTATAAATGTTGGTATTATGACATTGTCAGATAAAAAAAAGCAATAGTTTTGAATTTTATTACATAAATAGATTGACAATATGAGGTTAAGGGTACTGTAATTTTAAATAATAATGTGTTTACAGAATACATAAAATATAAGCATGTTATATACCCTCATAAATTATATTTTTCTTCAATGACGGTGGTAAAATTTTTTATAAAGTGGTACATAATAAGTGTCATCTTGTTATATATAAATTTAATTTGTATGTGAATGTAGTATTTAAAAGTGATGGTTTTTATAATGCATATTTAAAAATTTTGGTATTCAGTAGAATATATATAGTAATTGTTATTATAAAATTGAGTGTTATGAAAATTAATCATTTTTTACGTACGATGGGGGAGTGATTGTATCTAAATGGCGGCTCTGTCGAAATATTTTATACATGATACATGCAAATATAATTCTAATTATAAAATTTTAACAAATTTAAGTTTTTAAATAATAATTTTAAACGCCTGTTTATACGTTATTATAAGAATTAAACTTTTGGTCGGTGTGTTTGGGGAAACTCTGATCCTTTTTTAAAGTCTGTAAGTTTTGTCAAACTGCGAGCTATATTGATTTGTCGAGTATAGTTGATGACATTGGAACTGTAAAATAGGTAAGGTATACATTTCAAGAGTCATATTTTTTTTATTACAAATTCCATTTTGTAACGATATAATTAATTACATGGTGCAGTATATATTGTAACCTGTCTGTTAATACTTTTTTGATGACGCTCAATGCAAATATTTATTATATTACGGCAATCATGATATTAAATTCGTTACACAGGTTTTCAGAGCATGATTATCTAATGGGAATTTGGGTTTTAGTATTATATAATTTTAATTGTTTCTGAAGTTTTGTTATATTTTCCATTTTTTGAGTAATTGATGTAATGAGTATATACTTCTTTGTAATCATTTGCAATATTATATGTTGCAGCCGGTTTTTAATCATGTGAATGATTTACAGCGCAAAACAATTATCAATTATTTTACATATTTACTTTAATGGTTCAGTAGTAGTAATATTTCAATGTTTTTTTCTTATATTTAATTTTGTTATTTATTATAACTAATGTAATGATTTGTCATTTACAATATGATACGTTGCAGCCCGTTTTCAATTGTATTTTAATGATTTTCAGCGCAAACAATTATTAATTATTTTGCATATTTACTTTAATCATCCAATTGCTGTAATATTTTAATGTTTTTTTATACTTCAATTTTTATTTATTTATAAAATTTATATGAAATGTGTATAAATTTTCGTCTACACATATACAATACTTCTTTAAATACCATATTCTTAGTGTAAATTTTGTGTTTATTTTTTAATTTATCGTTTTCTATTTTTGCATTGTTTAACAGTAATATTTTTAAATTTTTTTCTACTCTTAGCTCTTGAAAGAGCTACGTATAATTGACCATAGCTAAAAACTGGAGAAGGTAAATAGATACCAACTTGTTTGTATGACTGTCCTTGTGATTTGTTAATAGTCATTGCAAAACCTAATCGAATGGGAAATTGTTTTCTGCGCATGTTGAATGGTATATCTTCTTTAGATGGTGACAAAGTGATTCTTGGTATTAAAACTAATTTTCCAATTTTTTTCCGCTTAGAATTTCTGCTTTAATTAAATGTTTCATAAGTTTTGTTTATAATGTTTCATAACTTTTGATCTGATACCTGCGTCACGTATTTTTATGTACACACAGTCATGTCCTTTATAACAATATTTAAGCAAGTATTTTATACATTGGACTGTTGAGCATACTTCGACATTAATGTGACAATTAAATTTTAACAATAAATAAGGATTATATGGAACAACAAACCGATTATCAGCTACTCTATTGTGGTATTTACCTTTATAATTGATTTTTTTGCTATCATTTCTTCTTACATATAACGAATATCATGATGAATTAAAAGTTGTTTTATTATTAAATTTTTTTGGAAAACTTTTCGCACATTTTTTTGCGTCTTTACTAATGCAAGGTAAATTCATGTTTTGTTCTCCACAGGGTCCATGAATCATAAACTGTTTTACAATATTATACAACCGTGGATAGATATCTTCGTTTGGAATTTCTGCGTTTATGAGTTCATCAACTTTTTCGGGAGTATTAATTTTATACTTTTTATCTAAAAATAATAGCATATACATGTGAGGAAGTCCACGTTTTTGAAATTTCATATAAAATTGCAAACACGAAATATTGTTTTTCTTATATTTACATTTCATATTAGGAATCCATCCATATCCTCCATTTGGATAAATAAGTGGGTATGTCATTGGATCGGTGTGTTTACTTATGAAAGGAATACTAATTGGATTGTCATATTATGAATATATAACTATATCTCGCTCTGAAGTAGGCAGTCCATTTTTTCCTACAAATACCATTGCAACTTCATTACAAGTAGCTTCATTATATATATTTTTATCAAATTTTTGATTCCGTTTTATGCACATGGTAACTGTTTGCGGTATAGTACCACTTTTAAAACACCGTTCTAATTCTTCTTTTTCTACCTCATACATCATTTTATAAGTTTTAGCATAAGGATTAACATTTCTAATTAAGCTATCTAATTTACTTAACAATTCTAATTTTGTATCTAAATTATTTTTAAAACTTTTTCTTTCAACTGTAGCTAATTGATTATGAAGAACATATAATTGCCCATATTTCCGAGCTTCATTTTCATTTAGATGTAGAGCAAAAACATTATGATATATTTGACCACATATTCTAAGAATTTGTCGTCCACTACCAGATAACTTATCAAAATTAGCTCCAAAGCTTGCAAAAGCTAACGCATTATTAAATAGCCGAATATTTTTGCGAAAATTAATACTATCTTCCTATATTCCTGCAGCTAATTGCTTTAATTCTTCCGGATAGGGAGGCATTTTCATTAAGTCAACGTTTCCTTTGTGACAACAATTAGAAATTTTTTTACGTAGTGTATATTCAAAAACAAAATGTTTAGCAAAAAAGTATCTATTGATCGTCACGAACAAACAGTTGTTAATATAAGTTACATTTTTGCCGACGTTTCGGACGTTTTTTCGCCGTCCCTTTTCAAGGCTAAAAAAATAATACATTACAGTTTAAAAAAATATAAATAAATACAAGTAACGAGACATTTAACTCGATGTCACCAGAAAATTTCACACACTCACCAAATTTATACAGAACTCAAAAAAGCAACATATCAATCGTGTGGTTACATCTCGCAAAAGATACTCTCTCATGTATATTGTTACAATTTTAATCTATAAAAAACTCAAACAAATCAAATTTAATTCTCGCATTAAAACAATAACCCCTAACAACACAACCCAAAAAAAAAATATCTTTCAACTAATTTATACTATCTATGTTGTCGCTATCAGAACACTTGTTAAAAAATATACATAGGACCTCCCCGAAAGGAGTCCCAAGTCACAATTAATATTCATAATGCCCACAGACACGTGCCTAACCTCTTACCAATACATTCGCAATTATACATATATACATATATATATATTTGTCCCGTACATCAATAAAACTATCCGCAAAAGGAGGGGAACACTCTGTATTGCGAGGCTAAGTCGAGTCGTGTGCTCCCGCGTATCAGACGAACATGCGCCGCGGAGAAGTGGCACGTCGCGTCAGTCTTAATACAACCGGGATTCCCCGGAGAGCTCCGATACTTTATGCGAGTCGCCCAATCTCCTCACCACACATAGTACACTAATACCGAGAGGCAGTTAAGCGGGGAATCCCGGTTGTATTAAGACTGACGCGGCGTGCCACTTCTCCGCGGCGCATGTTCGCCTGATACGCGGGAGCACACGACTCGACTTAGCCTCGCAATACAGAGTGTTCCCCTCCTTTTGCGGATAGTTTTATTGATGTACGGGACAAATATATATATATATATGTATAATTGCTAATGTATTGGTAAGAGGTTAGGCACGTGTCTGTGGGCATTATGAATATTAATTGTGACTTGGGACTCCTTTCGGGGAGGTCCTATGTATATTTTTTAACAAGTGTTCTGATAGCGACAACATAGATAGTATAAATTAGTTGAAAGATATTTTTTTTTTGGGTTGTGTTGTTAGGGGTTATTGTTTTAATGCGAGAATTAAATTTGATTTGTTTGAGTTTTTTATAGATTAAAATTGTAACAATATACATGAGAGAGTATCTTTTGCGAGATGTAACCACACAATTGATATGTTGCTTTTTTGAGTTCTGTTTAAATTTGGTGAGTGTGTGAAATTTTCTAGTGATATCGAGTTAAATGTCTCGTTACTTGTATTTATTTATATTTTTTTAAACTGTAATGTATTATTTTTTTAGCCTTGAAAAGGGACGGCGAAAAAACGTCCGAAACGTCGGCAAAAATGTAACTTATATTAACAACTGTTTGTTCGTGACGATCAATAAAGATACTTTTTTACTAAAGATTACTTGGACGAACGATAAATTCATTTAAACAATATAAAATGTTTAGCATTACAATGTTTATAAGTTTTTTTTATTATTTTGGATTTATTTACTAATTTTATTCATTTTTAATTAAAATACGTTTTTTTAATTTTTTAAAATTTGTACCTTTTTTTGGTATTAATTGGTTTATCATATACGTTAAATTTTCCTTCATCAATTTTTAATTTTTTAAGCAATATGATTGGTATTTCTATGTATTGTCATTTTTCATACACATGCGTCTTTAAATTTTTTTGTAAATGGTTTTGTACTAATTTATCGATATCATTTTTTCTACTTTCGTTTAATATTTTTCCATTTAATTTTTTCTTTACATTTTTTTTACATTGATCAGTATTTTCATTATAATAAATATGTTGTTTTCGTAATGCTTCTTTTTCTCGTTCATTTTTTATTTCGTCACTATTTATTTTTTGTCTTTTCATCATGGTTTACTGTTTCTTCTTTATTTTTTTCTACTATTTTGCCATCGTTATTATTTTTAATCCTTATATAAAATTCTATTTTTCGCAACGCTTCTTTTTCTCGTTCAGTTTTTATTTCATCACTATTCATTGTTTGTCTTTTCAACATGGTTTGTTGTTTTCTCTCTATTTTTTTTTCTTCTATTTTGCCGTCGTTATTATTTTTAATTCTTATATAAATTTTTCTTTTCACAACGCTTCTTATTTTCGTTCAATTTTATTTCATCACTATTCATTGTATGTCTTTTCAAGATGGTTTGTTGTTTTCTCTTTTTTTTCTTTTATTTTGTCGTTGTCGGCGTCGTCGTCCACAACGTCGTCGTCGTCGTGGTTGTCGTCGTCGTTGTCTTCGTCCACGACGTCGTCGTCACAGTGTTGTTGTTATTTTTGTTTATGTTATTGTTTTATCAGAATGTTATTTTATCATAATAAATCGGATGTGGGAGATCACGATATTGGTATAATTTTAAAACCCGTGGACAATTAATGGTTCGTTTGTTACCTGACAGCGGCTGGCTACATAGTATGTTTACACCTACTGCCTGACACGTCTTACATGTAACATGTTGCACGCAAGTATTCCATAACCGCTGACTGACCGAGCAGGGCAGGCGTGAAACGGCCTACTGATTGTCAAAAAAAATAAATAGCAAAATTTGGTTTTTAATAAACTAAAAAATTTATAATATCATACAATCTTGTTAAAAGTTTTGATACAGGAATTTTCGATATCGGTAAATACGAAAATAATATTTATTTAACAAGATTCAAAATAACGTATTCAATATCGCGCACTGAAAATTTAAAATACCAATTAATCTTCATTAAAGTTTTTATACAGGGATTTTTGAGGTAGGTAAACACGTAAATATTAATTATTTTCAAAAATTCAAAATGCGTATTCAATATGGCAGACTGAAAATTTCAAATATAGAACAATATTGATTTTAAGTTTTATACAGGGATTTCCGAGGTCGGTAAATCCGAACATGATATTTATGTAACAAAATTCAAAATGGCGTATTCAATATGTTGGATTGAAAACTTAAAATGCCAATCAATATTGATGAAATTTTTTATATAGGGGCTCTCGATGTCGCTAAACACGAAAATATTATTTATTTTATTGAATTCAAAATGGTGTATTCAATGTGGCGGACTGAACATTCAAAATTACAACCAATCTTGATGACAATTTTTATATATGTGTTCTTCAGTTTAGTAAATGCGAAAATAATATTTATTTTATAATTCAATTGGCGGAATGAAAATTTTAAATATCCACCAAACATGATGAAAATTTTTATACAGGGGTTTTCGATGTCTCTAAATACGGAAACATTATTTATTTCCAAAATTCAAAATGGCGTATCGAATAGGGCAGCCCCATAATTTTAAATATCAAACAATCTTGTTGATAATTTTTACATAGGAGTTTTTGAGGTCGGCAAAAACACGAAAATAATATTTATTTAACTAAATACATAATTGAGTATTCAATATGGCTGGCTGAAAATTTGAAATTCTAATTAATCTTGACCAAAGTTTTTATACAGAAGTTTCCGAGGTCGGTAAATACGAAAATAATGTTCATTTAACACAATTCATAATGTCGTATTCAATATGTCGGACTAAAAACTTAAAATACTAATCAATCTTGATGAAAGTTTTTATATAGAAGTTTTTATGGTAAGAAGGCAAGAAAATAGTATTTATTTTCAAAAAATAGAAATGTCGTATTCAATATGGCGGACTGAAAATTTAAAATTTCAAAAAATATTGATTTAAATTTTTATACAGGGATTTTTGTTGTCTATAATACGCACATAATATTCATTTAACAAAATTCAAAATGGCGTATTCAATATGGCGGCCTGAAAACTTAAAATACCAATCAATCTTGGTGAAAATTCAAAATAAATTAATTCTTATGTCGACTAATTGAAAATAAAAAACAACTACTTCGGTCTAACATGTATTCTATGACTGTACTAGAGTCTTTCTATAGGGCAGTGTCACCGCATCAATCCGCAGTATTTCCTGTCCTAGAAGCCTTCGTCATTTAAGTTTTACATCCCGTCGGTTTCACTTGTCGGCGATGGTGCCTAAAGGTCTCCGATGTATTCGAATTGTGAAGGTCATCGGCGTAGGTGACCTAACGTTCGAACATTTTGTGAAGGATAAGCTTTCAACAATCCTTTCACAAACTATCCGAAGGGATAACGTTCGTAAATCCCCTTGAACGAGAAATAAAGCGTACAAACAATAGTTTGGCGGAGGTATTTTTAACATCTCAACCAACGCAGTCTTCAGTTCGGATGTATACCACAACTCGACTTACTGACTTTATACGCCGGAGTTTTGATGAAAGGGACACCCTTCTGTGAGACATGCCAGTAACTTATATCGTCTGGATGACAAACTACTTCGATCCAGATGTGCTCCAAGGCGGGCCTCGACAGGTCCGCCTTGATCTTTTAACGTTACACGTAGTACACCCCGAAGGGTATCTACAATAATTTAGCGGCCATCCCTTCATCCCTAGGTAGAGTCTCCATTGACGAGTTGCCCAGATGAATAGAATAATCGTCAACGGCATATTTTCGAAATACTAAGCGTGTTAGTAAACCAAGAAATATAGTATGTTAAACAGTTGATCGCCGACACAGGCTCGACGAAACAACTCGATTTCGAGGCGCAACAAGTGGCAATCCTCTTCCTCCACTGACGCAGGAGGTAAAATATATCGGACTCTCGGAATTGGGGGCCGGGTCACTCATCCTCGCCTAACTCCAGGAGACCTGGAGCAGGCTCCCGCCAACCACTTCGATCTAACAGTGAAAAACAAAAAAATATAAAAAATATAAAAAAATATAAAAAATGTAAAAAATATAAATAACATAAAAAATATAAAAAATATAAAAAATATAAAAAATATAAAAAATATAAAAAAAATAAAAAATATAAAAAATATAAAAAATATAAAAAATAAATAAAAAATGGGCACACGCTCTAACTTATAATCACCCCCGTCGACTAATAAGGCTGATCTGAAAAAAACTGAATTTATTAATCGATGGCTCCAGTCCGAAAGGTCTTATCTCGCGAAATAAAATAGAAAGGTCCTATCTCGCGAAATAAAATAGAAAGTTCTTATCTCAAATGAAAATTTTTAATTTAAAATTAGTAGTGGAAACATTAATTATGTCATACTAATAACATTGATTTAGAAATTAGCAAAAATGTTTATTAAAATAAAAGGTTGTACAATTTTTGTTAATGTATAATTTAATTATAACAAGTGTTTTTATACAGTACCTTTAGGAACTATTTTTAATCATAGAAATTTTTGTTTGTAAACAGTAAATTACAATTCATTAAAAGTCACATTCTTATGTACGATGATACATAAAAAAATAAATAAATAAAATTTTATTAATTACAGAAATTGTATAAATTGCAATATATATGAAATATTATTTATTATAACAATGAATTGAAGATTAATGAATTTAAACTAAATATTAAGTATTTACTAATGACAAATATTTTTTAAGGCTGATATAGTTAAAATTTCTACTACTAATTGCAAAATTAAAAATTTTCATTTGAGATAAGACCTTTCTATTTTATTTCGCGAGATAAGACCTTTCGGATTGGAGCCATCGATTTCGACTTGAACATTGGTATACCAACGTATTTTAATACTTTGAATATGAAACAAATAGTGTTGCGTTTGATGAAATTATTTTAATTTATGTATTTCAAAAATATATTAACATACATGGTTGAAATACATTTGTATCTAATTAATAAAATAAAAATATAATGTAAATAATGTAAGCAAAATAATGTATTAAAATTTTCTTGTATATTCTTCATGTCAGTCTCTTTAGTTATTCACGTAAAGTTATTCATAAACCTCATAAAATCACTAATTTTCATGTATTTTAAGGTATAACTTTCATCAGTGGTCTTGGCCAATAATCTAACCACCGCCATTCGAAAGCTCTCAAAAAATGTGATCTTTTGAGCGGTGTAGATCAAAATCGATTGTGGCGTGGTCGCCTTTTTTGATATTCAATATTTCCGGGTGCCCTATATCTTCGAAATTTTAAAATAAAGAATTGTAACCTAGGCAGATAAGTTCTAAAGATTGTTTTGAACATAAGTTGTTTATAATGTTTTTTCAGAAAAATCAATAGAGTTGGAGATAAATAGCTTTGAAAATAGCAATTTTCCTAAAAAATTGAAAAATTTCCATTTTTCATGGAGGAATAACTCTCAGGCAAATTATTTTCAACACCTAAAATTTTTTTTCTTATTGTTTGGAAGATATTTCCAGCCTGTTCTCAAAATTTGGAGAGATTTAAAATTTTCATCGTACGACTTGACGTGAAATAGCTCATATATATATATATATATAGCTATTTCGCCGCCGCCGCGAATATATATATATATATATATATATGTATAACCCAATGCACTAAAACAGTACCTCCAAGGTGTTGTATGAATCTGTTTAATTTCTAAGGTGTCCATGTTAGTGAAAAAACAATACAGTTTAAAACATTATTTTAAATAAATTAATGACAAAAAACCTTTTTCGAAATTACAAATAGGGGATTGGCTTGCGAAGCGTGCCACAAAGATGGGATGTGCTAACTGTTTTACATAAAGGTACGACTACGATAGGCGGCCAAGAGGGAGAGACCTTCACCACCTCTACATCCATCTGAAAAAGGAATTTAAGAGTCAAAACTGCCTACTAAGAAAAGCAGATCAGTAGACGCTTCTAATACTTCTGAGGAACTAATAAAGACCAAATAAAAGCTCCTAATTGAGCAAAGGTTATGCGTATGAGCAAAAAGCGGCCCTGAAGATTTAAACCTTAAGATACGCAGAGAAAGAACTACCCTTATTCGGCGTACAAGAGGAGAGGAGCGGCTCATGAAGTTCGAGAGATCTAGCGTGTTGGCTCCAGTTCTTGCGAAGACGCTACTATAAACTACTACTATTAAGAACTGTGACGCTGTAAAATGCACAACGCACAAGTACATGCACATGGCTTGTATTTACAAGTCATGTGCATGCATAATTTCACTTTACGTTAGCTCGCGATCGCGTCGCAGGTAGCGAATCCCTAGCTGGCGGACCGAAGTGCACCGATGCACTTTAAATAAGTATTGAGACCCACGGTACGGTTATGTTCTAGAGACGGAGCCGAGGAAAGACGCGACCGATACTCGACGGTAACACGCGGTTTTCGAGCCAGACCCCGGCCGAGAAGTATCGTGAGCCAAGGACCGAGCCCAGATCGTCTCACGATACCTGGCGTATCCGCTGCTGATGTCAGCAAGATGAGAGGTTAGGCGGCATCCTAACCTCAACCGTCACACGTGCTCAGCAGACGACGACGGTTGAGATGGCGCATGGGCGCGCGCACGCCGAAACTCCGTACAATTAATCGAGAGAGCCAGGGTTCTCCCCACTTCACACCCGTATGCCGGGGAACGCGGCACCGACGGCGACGATCGCGCGACACTAGGCATGGTGCGCGGGAAGGGGGGAATCACTAGAGCAGCGAGAGTGTTGCGCGCTCGAAGAGCTCGAGCAAGCGACCGTAGTGGGATTATGGGAGAGAGCGCGCGGAGCGAGGGGAGCGCTCGAGCATAGTAGGAGTCGCGGTATACCTAATGTATGCGTGCGAAGGTATACCGCGGCATAATATATGTATATATCTCTCTATAACATATAAATATTTCGCCGCCGCCGCCGCCGTGTCTAAGAATTCAGAATTCAACATATGGGCTATTTCACGTCAAGTGGTACGATGAAAATTTTAAATCACTCCAAATTTTGTGAACAGACTGGAAATATCTTCCAGAAGATAGAAAAAAAAATTTTAGGTGTTAAAAATAATTTGCCTAAGATTTATTCCACCATGAAAAATGGGAATTTTTCAATTTTTAAGAAAAATTACTATATTCAAAGCAATTTATCTCAAAATCTATTGGCTTTTATGAAAAAACATTATAAACAACTTTTGTTCAAAATAATCTTTAGAACTTATCTACCTGGGTTACAATTCTTAATTTTAAAATCTCGAAGAGATAGAACGCCCGTAAATATTGAATATCAAAAAAAGGCGACCACGCCACAATCGATTTTGATCTAATACCGCTCAAAAGATCACAAAATACATGAAAATTAGTGATTTTATGAGGTTTATGGGGTATAACTTACACCAGCGATCTTGGCCAATAATCTAACCACCGCCATTCGAAGCTCTCAAAAAATGTGATCTTTTGAGCGGTGTTAGATCAAAATCGATTGTGGCGTGGTCGCCTTTTTTTGATATTCAATATTTCCGGGCGTTCTATCTCTTCGAGATTTTAAAATTAAGAATTGTAACCAAGGTAGATAAGTTTTTAAGAGTATTTTGAATAAAAGTTGTTTATAATGTATTTTTAAAAAAATCAATAGATTTTGAGATAAATAGCTTTGAAAATAATAATTTCTCTAAAAAATTGAAAAATTTCCATTTTTCATGGTGGAATAACTCTTAGGCAAATTATTTTTAACACCTCAAATTTTTTTTCTATCTTCTGGAAGATATTTCCAGTCTGTTCACAAAATTTAGAGTGATTTCAAATTTTCATCGTACCACTGATGTGAAATAGCCCATATATATGGTAATGAACAATTAACTTACCAAAAATAGTAAAGTGCATATACTTAATTGTAGAATTTAGTAAAAACCTATTAAAATTTTAGATTATTTAAAACGGATTTAATAGAAATTTACCTCCTAAAATTAATTTATTTAAGTCATCGCCAAGAGTCCTATATGTCATTAATATTTTGTACTTTAAGAGTAATAAAACTTTCTTCTTAATTAAATTAATTTTTGTATTAGCTTTAAAGAATTATTTATAACATTTTAGCGGTATATAAATAAAAACCTGTTTCTTCCATTTCTCCCGTAATTCGTAATTTGCACCCTCTTTCAAAATTTGCGTTTTAATCCATAATTATATCCAATTTATTTTTCCCTTTAGTTAAAGAGCCCATATATTTATTTTAATTATTATAAACAAAGGCATTCCTTAGATAACCTTTTGTTTCTAATAAATACATACTTGTTTATTTAAAATATTGTTTTATATAAATATACGTAATCTACTTACTTATATATCCATACAATTTTTAAATTTTGATTTGAATAATATTTAAATTAAATACTACTACAATAATAATTTTCGAAAAATTTTTGAAATGTAATTCGTATTTTATATTGCCTCTGTTAAAATTTGAATTTTGTTTTGCCATTACTGTTTATAATAGAATTATCTTAACAATGCAATAATTAATGTATTAATTTTTAATTTATTGTATATTTCACATATAG
The DNA here is from genome assembly GCA_026168455.1 of Theocolax elegans. Classification (NCBI taxonomy): domain Eukaryota; kingdom Metazoa; phylum Arthropoda; class Insecta; order Hymenoptera; family Cerocephalidae; genus Theocolax; species Theocolax elegans. Next base: position 23,235,713 of record CM047431.1, on the reverse strand, counting down.
ATATTTGAAAAAGTGTATGTTATACTTGATTAATATTTATTTTATTTTCGTAAAATTGTGCATATTTTTAAAAACATTACATTAAATTTTAGGTCCGTTTTTATTTTATGAGTTTTATCAGGAATAAGTAAACTAATACAGATTCTTTCAAGTTATATTCACAACTTTTTTTGCGCACGGAAAAAATACATATATTATCTATTCTTGAAAAACCAAATAACACGTACACACACACACACGCACACACATACACACACACACACTTTCAAATAGTCTGTAGCATTTTATATCACATATGGAGATTTGGAAAAGTATAAGTTCACACACACACACTCACGCACACACTCACGCACGCACACGCACACACACACTCACGCACGCACACGCACACGCAAGCACACACACGCACGCACACACACAAACACACACACACACACATATATATATATGACATATATATATATAACATATATAACATATATATAACATATATATATATATGTTGAATTCTGAATTCTTAGACACGGCGGCGGCGGCGGCGGCGGCGGCGAAATATTTATATATTATAGAGAGATATATATTATATATATATACACCTTTGGTGTAAGTTATGTGTATGTCTTAAAATACGTGAAAGTTAGTGATTTTATGAGGTTTATGAGGCATAACTTACAACAGCGGTTTTGGCCAATAAGCTAACCCAAGCCATTCGAAAGCTCGCGAAAAATGTGAACTTTTGAGAGGTGTTAGATTAAATTCGATTATGGTGTGGTAGCCTTTTTTTTGATATTCAATATGTCCGGGTGTTCTATCTCTTCGAGATTTTAAAATAAAATAAGAAATGTAACCAGGGTAGATAAGTTCTAAAGATTAATTTAAACAAAAGTTGTTTGTAATGTTTTTTCAAAAAAATCAACAGATTTTGAGATAAGTGGCTTTAAAAATAGACATTTTTCTAAAAAATTGAAAAGTTTCCACTTTTTATGGTCGAATAACTCTTAAGCAAATAATTTTTAACACTTAAATTTTTTTGTATGTTCTGGAAGATGCTTCCAGCCTGTTCTCAAATTTTGGAGTGATTTAAAATTTTCATCGTACCAGTTGACGTGAAATAGCCCATATGTATGTATATATATGTATGGATGTATGTGGGTGTGTGTGCGTGCGGCGGAATATTTATATAATATATATATATTTTAAAATTGTTTTTTCAAGAATACATAATATATGTATCTTTTCCGTGCGCAAAAAAAAAGTTGTGAACATAACTTGAAAGAATGTGTATTTGTTTACTCATTCTTGATAAAACTCATAAAATTTTTAAACGTATACTCAATAATAATAACGGATCTAAAATTCAATGTAATGCTTGAAATACAGATGCAAAATTGTTTGAAGATGAAATAAATATTAATCAAGTATAACATACACTTTTACAAATATCCATATGATATATACAATGGGTTAAAAATTAAATATATTAATTATTGCATTTTTAAGATAATTCTATTATAAACAGTGTAGGCAAAAGAAAATTCAAACTTTAACAGTGGCAATATAAAATACGAATTACATTTGAATAGATTTTCAAAAACTATTAATTTAGGAGCATTTAATTTAAATATTTTTTAAATTAATATTTCAACATTGTATGGATATATAAGTGTGTAGATAATTTATATTTATATAACACAATATTTTAAATAAACAAGTATGTATTTATTAGAAACAGAAGGATAGTTATGAAATGAATTTGTTTATAATAATCAAAATAAATATTTGGGCTCTGCATAGTAAAAATAAATTGGATATAATTATGGATTAAACCGCAAATTTTGAAAGAGGGTGCAAATTACGAATCACGGGAGAAATGGAAGAAACTGGTTTTTATTTATATACCGCTAAAATGTTATAAATAATTCTTTAAAACTAATACAAAAATTTATTTAATTAAGAAGAAAGTTTTATTACTCTAAAAGTACAAAATATTAATGACATATAGAACTCTTGGCGATGATCGTTCGTCATTAAATAAATTAATTTTAGGAGGTGAAGTTCTATTTATAACCGTTTAAAATAATCCAAAATTTTAATAAGTTGTTAACTAAAATACTACAATTTAGTAAGTATATGTACTTTACTACTTTTGGTAAGTTAATTTTTTATTAACATTTATAATTATTAAAATATAAATTTAAGCTTTATAAGAATTCATATAGTTTAAAATTTACAGTATGTCTCTATTTTTTTTATTATTTTTATTCTGATTTCATTACACTAAATTTTGGTAAACTTTTATTTATAAATTATAATAACTATAGCAATACCTCCAAGGTGTTGTGTGAATCTGTTTAATTTTTAAGGTGTCCATGGTAGTGAAAAAATAATACAATTTAAAACATTATTTTAAATAAATTAATTACGAAAAACCTTTTTCGAAATTAAAAATAGGGGGTTGGCGCGCGAAGCGCGCAGAGGGGCGAAGCCCCCCTAGTATATATATATATATATATATATATATGTATATATATGTGCGCACACACCTATGTCTGCGTATATATTATAGTATATAGCGCGCGCACGTATATTAGATTAATTAATTATGTTTCGTTGCATTGCGTTGTTAATTAGTTGAAAAAAAATTATTGTAGATTCATCGGTAGTGTTTCGGGCGAGTTGTAATAAATTTGAAAAATGTATATAGCCGTAATTAGTAGTCGAAAATAAATTTTAATTTTTGTATGAGTGTGTCAGGATAGTTAGTATTAATTATATAGACGGTAGGCACGGGGCGGCAGCTCCGACTGGGTTACCGATATGGCAATTGTTTATTTGGATTGCGCGCCTTCCGAGTGCCAGGGATGATTGGTTGCCTGATCGACCCAATAATTAACAGGTTGGTGGTGACGTAAACCACTATTATTGGATAATCGGCCTTGACGGAAATAAAATCAAGGCTGACTACGCGTATCGATCACGCAATCAACACCATACTCAACGCCGTTGACTCTGCAACGGTCATTTTTAAAGCAAATGGAACAAATTTTTTTTTTTAATCTTCGTTTTTAAATTCTCTATCGATCCCTCTGATCCATTTTTTCAAATCTCGATCGGTTGACCCTGCAAAGTCAGGTGAAGGTTAATTTTCTGTTTTTCTTACTTTTTCCACTTAAATGACCCAGTAAAGATGCGGTTTAGCAAAATAAACTTCAGGTAAAAGTTGTACCACTTCGGAGGGGAAATGTGTTGGTCATCTTCGTTACTACCTTCAAGATCATTTTCAAGGTCATACTTTATATTTTTATGACCAAATTCTTTTTTTGTCCCTAATTTAAATGGGGGTGAAAAACATGTGAAGCTTATCTTCAAATTATCGTGAACGTCATTTTCAAGGTCATTTCAAGGTTAGCTATCCATTTTTATCAAGTTTAATTATATTGCTTCCTCTGCGAGCATTATTTGTGTGTAAAAAGTAGTTTGTTTAAAATTATCCTAGATTTAAAAGAATTTGGTCATAAAAATATAATGTATGACCTTGAAAATGACCTTGAAGGTAGTAGCGAAGATGACCAACAAATTTCCCCTCCGAAGTGGTACAACTTTTACCTGAAGTTTATTTTGCTAAACCGCACCTTTACTGGGTCATTTAAGTGGAAAAAGTAAGAAAAACAGAAAATTGACCTTCACATGACTTTTCAGGGTCAACCGATCGAGATTTGAAAAAATGGATCAGAGGGATCGATAGAGAATTTAAAAACGAAGATTTAAAAAAAAAATTTGTTCCATTTGCTTTAAAATTGACCGTTGCAGAGTAATTTGAATAAAAAACATATCATTTTACGCCACTGTGTGCCGGTAGATAGGGAGTAGAATAAGATATAGAAGGATAGCGATAGGGTGGGGAGGAAAATCCTTAATTTGGGAGGATCAAGCCACGCCGCGAGCCGGATGAAGAAGCCGGTCTCGAGGATTCGCTACCTGATCGTCCGACTGCAAAGTTTGATAGATCAGTTTGATTAGCAGTAGTATTTTGAGGCGGAGTAGCCATTTTTGTTAGTAGATTGGAGTTGAGTTGAGGAGGGTTGTCAAAACGTAGGGTGAGGTTAAAGCTGCGTATAACTCCTTGATTTATTAGGCGAGTAGAGTTACGGTTAGCCCTACGGGCGGCCGAATTATTTATATTTATCTATTATATTTTTATACCGCCGGACGGATGGATTTGAGTAACCGCGTGCACGTGTGTGAGTCGGTCGCGAATCGCGTGAAATATTGTGTCGGTGCCGGAGTTGTAATACTTTTTTCTGATTTTAATTTTTAATAAATTAAGTTGTGGTTAGATATTGAATTCGTAAGAGTGTGTTAGCAATTATTTCTCCTTAACTCTAAAAGCCACCGGTTCCGAGGTGGCCAGCCGTCGGGATTCCCTCTGTGACGCGGAGTCGAGGCGAGATTTGCCGGGTTGCTGAGTAGTTTTCAATTAATTATTCTCCTTTTTTATAAATATCGCCAGGCGCCCATATAACTACAAATCAGCGATATTCCAGCTATTTTGATCGTCGCTACAACGGAACCTCCGTCGGTTTATAATTTAATTTAATTCGCCAACGAAATGTAGCCTCGCAGAACGTATACGAAGCCACAATGTTGGAAGAAGTCCCGGTGGAGATTCTTCTTTCGTGAAAAGCCAAAAATCTGCTACAAAATGGGAAACTCTGGATGCGCTCTGAAAATATTGAAGAAATCTTAATGCATAAAAATGCATATTGCAAATATTTATTGCTCAAAATAAACCAGATTCGAATTTATAACTATTTAAGAACACTCAGTGACTTCATAGCCACCGACCAGCACACGTACTTTAGTTATTATAGCTGTATTCCATTTGCGAGAGAGCAAGCAAGTAAACCACGCTGAGATAGAAGTCTTTCGAAATGGGAGAAGCCGTCGTAAACTAAATAAAACTCAGCAAAATTGCACTCTCTTGAACATTCTCACCTGCTCCAGCGATGGTTTGAGACAATCCCCGCAGTCGTGCCCTCATAAAGATAATATATCTATTGTGACAAGGTGATCCGATACCTTTCACAAAAACTAGCAATAATGAATTAATGAATAATAGCGCAGCCAACCCCCTTTACTGAAACCTACCTACCCGGATACCGCACATACACTACCCTATTAGATACTCGTTTAGCAGCCCTAAGTACCCATAACTAACCTAATAATAATATTCCCATGAAACGTTTTTTTATAGATGAAATGAAGTTTGAACCAAGCCGGAACCAAACCAACGAATACATTGGCTTATTACTTCATAACGCTATATATATACATGATTCCCGCCGTATCAAGGTACACAATTCACACAAACCATACAAAGGTATAATTATAGGAAACCTCTGCATTTCAGGTTCATTTTGCAATGCTTTACCGTCACAATTATTTGGCGTTTGTCTGTATGTAAACAAAGTTTCACCTTATAGAAAGTCCTACGTAATACAATTCTTGTAAATCCTGTACGAAATGATCAACTTTAAAATTTCATGTATCATCTTCCTCTTTCCCTAGTGCATATTCATATATCCCATGTACCAAATAAAAATGATATTTAAGATTTGATTGCATTTATAAAAATACTTTGCAATACTATTCCGTGGTTCCTTCCTCTAAAGAAATATATTTTCATCCAACTAAATGAGAAAAAATAAATATATATTACATTGTTACATTTATGTGCATAACAATGAAATGCACGTTATACTATTTAGGATAAGAATTGCGGAGATCATTGTAAGTGAATCAATCCATTAATACTTATTCTTCCCCACGGGGTCAAATTGACACCAGCGATTTACAATGAATATTTGCTTTTTCTATATTTTTTTTTCTATTTTATTTTTTTTGTAACTAAAAGAGGTGACATACCCGGTAGGTTATCGACTGAGCAAAAAAACTAATTATTACACTTATTTTAAAAAATACACAATTTTATGTAAAACTTAATTACAGAAGCTCTAGCTAATTAAATAATATGTTACTTTACAAAGTTTCAGGTAAATACAACAAGGACTCCCTAAAATATTTCTGCACCGAAAATGTACGATTATCTCTGATATTTCAAAGTAGAGATTTTTTAGGTTGTCTGTCGTATTGACCTGTAACTTTATAGAATTATTTAATATTTAATTGTCTAGTGCTCCTGTATTCGGGTTTTACATAAAATTGCGTATTTTTTAAAATAAACATAATAGTTATCATTTTTTGCTCGGTCGGTTACCGACCAGGTATGCAACCCCTTTAAAAAATGTCGGTTTTGCCAATAGTTGTATCCTATCAAATATACATTATGCGATCAGCCGCTCAGTAATAATACAGATAGAAGTAGCTATATAGACGGAGGCGGCGGTATCCTTTACATAGCGAACGCGAAAGGGAAGAAGTAAATTAAATAAGCAATGACGCAATATTTAATTAAACAAAATAAAACTAATATATTTTCAAATAAAGTATAAATGCGTGCCGTTACTCGTGAATACGCAGGTCGAATAAGCGTAAGAGTAATAAAGAGAGAAAGCGAGAGAGAGAGACTTCAAAGCTAGCACTTACAGTGTATGACCCGCGACGGAAAATCAAATGACCAGACAAGTCTGCGTAATCGCTTCTCTCCTATGCTTCCTGGGCTGCGTCGGCGTAGAGCAAAAAACCACGGGTCCACTGGGTCACCAGCACAGCACCAGGATCACAAAAGACACGAGGCGATAAATAAGTCAATTCCAGGTGAAATAACGTAAGCTACACGCGAGACGAACGCGTTAATAACACGCTATCTGACTGACGAAAACAAAGAAGCCGAAAAAAATTCTCTCTCACGTTGAGACAAGTCTAAGTGCTCTCGCACTTACAAATGGAAAACACTCTCTCTCTCTCCCTACTTTTACCTTTACGAAGGTCCGCGAGAATCGCCGAAAATCATCGACCGCCGACCTGTAACAGCTGTAAATATTAATACATAGGCTAGACAGAGAGAGAGAGAGAGAGAGAGAGAGAGGGAGAATACAACCAGTAATGCAATATAATTAAATATTATATTAATTCGTTATATTATATAAAAAAGTGATTGCCGGATTTTATGAAGCCAAGTGAAACCCGTGAAAAACGTAATGTTTGAATTTTTTTGACAAAATCGGAGTATAATAAATCATGAATAAATATATTATTAAAAATTGTTGTTTTAAATAAATAAGGCAGCGTAATATTTCAAACAATGACTGTTAAGGAACGCAAGAGTGCGCGGAGCGCGCATGGTTAATTCTAGTATGTAATAAAAAACTATGAGATGAGTAAGGGCTATGGGTGGCCTCCAAAATTTGTAAGATATACAATACCATGGCATAATAGACATAAAAATTGATATAGCACCAAAATAAATTGATTATTAATTCGGTCTTCCCTTTTGAATTTATTGATTGTCAAAATCACAATAATATACGAATATGTAATTTTTAATTTAATTAACTAACTAGTAAAGGCCATGGCCTTCGGATCACAGATTTGAACCAAATTCTAGGATATATTTTTTATGTTTTGTGATATTTATTTGCACTCCAATTGTTAATGTATATGAAAATTAAGTCGAACTGATGGAGACTAGGAGAAGAGGCAGAAAACACAATTCTTTCCCTTTATTTATTGCACAACGATTCGTTGACTTGGTCTGCCAACATCTTCAGATGCCTTTATTCAAACACAGACAATTATTTAACAAATTTTCAAAAAATAAATATATAGATTACAAACAAGATATACACTATATTAAATATACCTTTTAAATTCGAATTAACGGTGAGTTAAAGAGTCGAATGGACAGTGTCAAACATTGAAAGATGTAACGTCAATATATATAAACACGAGTACTATCACAGATATACATACATAATAATACGTCAAATGTATCAGCACTTTAAATTTCTACGAATAGGAAAGTAAGTACTATTCAAAAATTTTATGCCATCTTTTGCATTAATATTATTAATGTCACATTTTATATGAATCATTTCAGAAATAAGTCTTTTATTGTAATTCACTTCTACATCTAAAATTTTTGTATTATCCCAATTAAATTCATGGTTAGAGTTTTTTACATGTTGATTTACAACCGACTCTGGATTATTGTTTTTCACATGTTCATTGATTCTGGTTTTTAAAGAACATTTGGTTTCACCGCATATGAAGCGGAACAATTTTTACATGAGAATTTGTAAAATTTTGTATATGCCAACAAACAAGCTCTATCAACAGAATTAAAAACAATGTTCCTTTTTTGCTGCATTGGATGGTTGGAAAAATAATTAATAATTCTACCGGAATTGGACGGTTTTTGGTACCACTCAGTAATTATACCATCTGATTCTCGAATTAATGTAATGTCTAAAAAATTAATTGTTCTATTTTTCTTTAGTTCAAAAGAAAACTGTAAATTTTTATCATAAGAATTAAAATTTCTTAATTACTAATTCCATATGTTGTTTTTTTATACACATTATCGTATCGTCTAAATACCTATAATAAAAAATTGGAAAACATTTATGAATGGTTTGTAACTTATTAAGACATTCTTTTTCCAAATCATCCATAACAATATCAGCAAATAACGGTGATATTGATGAACCCTGTAACGGGGTGGGTACTGGGGAAATGTAAGGCCCCCGGTTAGGCCCAATTTGTCCCAACTTACCAACCTTAAGTGTGCAGTCCCACGATGAGGCCGGGAATCACTTTGATTCCCGTGCAATGCCGTTAACGTCAAACACCTCGTTTGACTTAGATACCGTGTGTTGGGTCCTATGCCCAAAATTGCCAACTAGGATAAACACCGGAGAGGGCGGTATTCGTGGGATAGGACTGTAACCGGTAAAACACTATCAACAATCGATATTTTATGTTAATCGGCGAGAAAGATCGTTTCGTCGAGTCGATTTATTAAATAAACAATTAAATATTAATAAATTAACAATAAATCAACGTTAACAATTTAAGGGGAGTCGTACTAATGACTACCCCCGAGGTCAGCGCGAAAACAATTACACCAAAACAAAAACACCGTGTGACGTATGTATCTCTGACGTAGAAGCTTCCTACCTCACGCGCGCCTTCTCTCGTGAAATGGCTCCCGCAAACCACCGACCTGTCTACCCGGGCGGGATTTGTCACGAGAGGGGAAGAAGGGGAACGCTTCCTCTCCTAGACCGTACCAGGTAAATCCGGACACGAAATATTAAACAGACACGCGGGTCTAAACGTGGTGCACCACTTACCGCGTATCTAAATATCTCGCCTCGGCGGGAAAAGGCTGGGCGACCGAGAGATAGCTTGGCCAAAGGCTTACATCTCTCTCTCTCTCTCTCTCTCTCTCTCTCTCTCTCTCTCTCTCTCTCTCTCTCTCTCTCTCTCTCACTCCAACGGTCGGAAAGGCGGCCGACTCCTGGCTTCCTTCTTCTCCTCTTTCTCTGGACCGTGCTGCTCCGCACGCCGACGTGGAGTTTGGTGGGGAGAAAAACCTCACACCCACTCACCAAATGCACCGACACTTAGGTTCTTTGTCCCGTTAAAAATATAACGGCGGTTGTCAACACGTTGTTGTGCCGTGCGTGCGCGAACTCGATCTCCCAGCTGGGCGCGCACTCTTCTCGCGCGTTCGTGCGCGCGCCGCGCTGTATATCCTCTTTCGCGTTGCTTACCTGATCGGTAACTCGCTTACCGTTATAACCCATTGGTGTTCCATAAATTTGCTTATAATAACAATTGTTGAACACAAAAAACGTGTTATCGAAAAGAAACTTAGTACATTTTAAAATTACATCGAACGGCATATTGAAATTATTTAAAAGAGATACTCTTCTTTCTAAATTTTTCAAAACTAAGTCGCATGACACATTTGTAAAAAGTGAATTAACATCTAGGGATAATAAAACATATTCATCATTTAATTTAATATCTTTTAATTTTTTTTTTAATATTGGTTTTATTTCAGAATATACTATTTTAGCTAAAAAATGAGTTAGGATGTTAACAAGAGAAATAATAGGTCTTAACGGTGCATCAATTTTATGTATTTTGGGTAAACCATACGCTTTAGCAAGATTAGTATCCGAACAAGTAAGAGCGTTAGTATGATATTTTTATTAAGGAACTCATCATTTAAATATCTTAGAATTTTCGCACTATCATTTTGAAGAATTTTTATTGGATTTTTCTTTACAACTAAATAAGTTGAAGTGTCAGAAAATAATAAATCCATTGTCAAATTATAATCAGATTTGAACATGCGAACTGTTTTATTGCCTTTATCAGAAGTTGTAAAAAATATATCTAGATTTTCCTTAAGAAAAGCTTTTGTTAATTTAAAATTATTATTAAATATTAATTGATCGCTACTGACATGTGCCTGTTTTTTTATTGCTAGGTTCATATTATTAGTAACTTTATCTCTAATTTCGGATTTTATACTATCATGTAAATCAAGTGTTTGTAAGCATCCTACTAAGTTTTTATTGTGTCAATAATTTCTGGTTTTTTTATTTTTGACTTAATACTTAAATTCTAATCTGGAGGTCCCAATTTCGATTCCCGGCCCCGGCCGATTGATACAAGCACCACTGGCGAATGTATTTTCAACAAGTGCTTTCTTCACCAAGACATCGTATGACCTCCGTCGTTGATTAGCACCGGTTTGGGAGCATAAAAACAGCGATGTTAAAATAATAAAAAAAAAATATAAAATGTGACAGTAATAATATTAATGCAAAAGATGACACAAAGTTTTTGAATAGTACTTACTTTCCTATTCGTAGAAATTTAAAGTGCTGATACATTTGACGTATTATTATGTATGTATGTCTGTGGTAGTACTCGTGTTTATATATATTGACGTTACATCTTTCAATGTTTGATACTGTCCATTCGACTCTTAAACTCACCGTTAATTCGAATTTAAAAGGTATATTTAATATAGTGTATATCTTGTTTGTAATCTATATATTTATTTTTTGAAAATTTGTTAAATAATTGTCTGTGTTTGAATAAAGGCACCTGAAGATGTTGGCAGACCAAACCAACGAAACGTTGTGCAAAAAATAAAGGGAAAGAATTGTGTTTTCTTCCTCTTCTCCTAGCCTCCATCAGATCGACTTAATTTTCATATAGATATATTTTTTAATATAAAAATGTAAGGAAGATCAGACTTTCAGACCCTAACGCGTTAATTTATCCAAGCTATGGCTAAAGAAAAACAAATTTGGTAAAAAAAAAATACCTCACTTTGATTGTCTGTGTAATCTATAATTTAAAAAGAAACCTGATATCAAATAAATGACCTTTGGAAAAAAGCTCAAATCGGTCAATTTATAGTAAATTTATGAAGAAAATAAGAATGTAAGTTGAAATAATTTTTTTACAAAATTTTTTTATTTTAGCCGTAACTTGGATAAATTAACGTGTTTGGGTCTGAAAACCTGGCTTTCCTTATATTTTTATATTACAAAATATATCCTAGAGTTTGATTAATATCTGGTCCAAAATGTCTATGGTCTCTTCTAGTAAGAATAATTTATCACGTACATTAGTAATATAAAAGATATTTGCATAGATGAATAAAATTAAATATGTTTTTTATAGTACCTGCAGATACCAGGATAATTAGAAATTGCGGCTGGGATGAATCAAATTATAAAGGAAAATGTTATCAAAGAGGTGGTTTTGGTGGTAGACAAGAAGTATGTTCCTGCACCAGCGATTTATGCAATGGAGCTGCTGATGGAATTAATAAATTATTTATACTTTATTATATGTCTTTTATTCACGTTCTTTGGTTAATAATAAAATTGTAAACAATAATGTATCTTTATATTGTATAGCAAACAAAATATACTACATAATTTAAAAAAGTAAATGAAGCTATAAATATTATTCTGTGACTAGTTGTACAATGTATATTTGCAATAAGTCATACAATTTGCCATGTTTCATCGATTAAAATACGTCGATTTCATCGGGCACTATTTATATATATGGGCTATTCCATGTAAAGTAGTCCGATCAAAATTTTAAAATGCACCAAATTTTGGGTACACATTGCAAATGTTTTTCCGAATACAGAAAAAAATTTATAGGAACTGGAATCTATTTGCTCAAAGTTATTCTAACTTCAAAAAGTGAATTTTTCCAAGTTTTTTTCAACACCAGCTGGGTTCACCGCTATTTAACTCAAACTCTATCAACTTTTACTATAGAACATTATATGTAACATTCGTTACTAATTACGTTTCGAATTTATCCTTCTGGGTTAGAATTTCTAATCTCAAGGTCAAAGTTACATAAACTACATGTCAATATTCAACTTAAAAAAGTGTAAGTGGGTCACAATTGATTTTTTTATCCAAAAGTCTAAAAGAAAGTTTGGAGCAATACCTTTCAAATGATCCGTAGCATTTTTATGGCCTCCAATTCTGTAAAAAGTTATGATAATTTAATGAAAGAAAAATATTTCAAAAAAATTAACATGGTAATTCCCATTTAAATTTTTAAAAAAATTTCGTAATTCTTTAAATTATCATAATTTTTTACAGAATTGAAGACCATAGAAATGCTAGAGACCATTCAAAACGTATTGCTCCAAGCTTTCTTTTAGACTTCTGGATAAAAAATCCTTTGTGCCGCACTTACACTTCTTTCAATTTGAATATTGACATGTAGTTTATGTAACATTGACCTTGGGATTAGAAATTCTAACCCAGAAGGATAAATTCTAAACATAATTAGCAACGAATGTTACATACAATATTCTATAGTAAAAGTTAATAGATTTTGAGTTAAATAGCGGTGAACCCAGCTGGTGTTGAAAAAACTTGGAAAAATTCACTTTTTGAGGTTAGAATAACTTTTGAGCAAATAGATTCCAGTACCTAAAAATTTTTTTCTGTATTCTGAAAAACATATGCAATGTGTACCCAAAATTTTAAGATACACTAAATTTTAGGTGCAGACTGAAAATATTTTTCAGAAAACAGAAAAAAATTTTAAGTTACTGGAGTCCATTCGTTCAAAAGTTATTCTAACCTCAAAATGTTAAATTTTTAAGTTTTTTTCAACACCAGCTATGTTTACCGCTATTTATCACAAAATCTATCAACTTTTACTATAGAACATTATACGTAACATTCATTGCTAATTATATCTAGAATTTATCCATCTGGGTTAGAATTTTTAATCTCAAGATCAGTGTCTCATATACTATATGTCAAAATTGTACTTAAACAGCTTGAAACAATATCTTTCTAATGGTCTGTAGCTCATTAGTAGCCTTTAATTATGTAAAAAGTTATGATAATTTAAAGAAACACAAAATTGTTTTAGAAATTCAAATGGGAATAACCATGTTAATTTTTGCAATGTTTTTGTACTGAAAAGATTTGGTTGAAATCATAAATTATATTTCAAAATTAAATATTTAAACAAAAGTTAATAGAAAAATTATACTTGAATATATATACACAATATTTCATCATATATTAAAAAAATTACATATATCATGACTATTCAAACGTCAAGCTGCTTGTTAAATAGTAAACAATCGATTTATACGTATATTCTCTGTTATAAGTGTATTATATATGAAAATTAAAATATTCCCGAAAATTTATAATATATATGATTTATATGATCAACATCTTTTTTAATTATTGCTGTTGAAGGTCATTAAACTGCAGCACTTTAGGAATCAAACGATTGTTATAATAAGTCGGAATACAAAATAAGTCCAGATGCAGAAAATAAAATTAGAGACCTTAGTGTAAGAATAATTAAACTGATAAGGAGACTATCACGTTCAAAACGAAATTATATTATTATTTTTTATAAAAATAATTTTACGCAGTGAAATAAAAAAGTAATGCGTAGAATCTTCTTGTAAAATTTTCTTCTAGAATCATCCTGTAGAATATTCTTAGAATTTTTTTGTACGCAGTAAAATTAGAAAGTAGCTGTGTGAGAATAAAAAAGCAAACTAGAATAGGTAAAGAGAGTTATCCTATATGGAAGTAAAAATTGAATTTAAAATCATAGATAATTTTAATTTACGATAACACCATACAAAAACAAGCTTTTAAAGAAATTATAAATAAACATCCAGACATATAAATTATAATATGGGACGAAAATATGTGAGATAACAAAAGGACCGCGAAAAATCATTCTGCAAGTGTTGTGAATCAGAATTAAAGGTTTGGAGATAAGTAGTTCTTGCACGGACAAACCGCTTCGAAGACAATGGTATCAAATAACGCGCACACTGATAATGACTCGCACATTATGTGAAATTACACATGATCTCCTCTTCGCGCGGAGAAAAATTTAATTCTTTCAAAGATATATCCGAATTTTTTAAATCTAAATAAATAGATCCCAAGATAAATAGATACCAACATGATTATACACGGTCAACCTAAGCCAGACAGGGTAAAATGGTTCTGACAAAAGTTACAGAAGCCCTAGGGGTCACTACAACAGAGCTAACGTCTTTGACCTTCAACTTAACCTTTAAGGTTATTTCAAGGTCAAGTGGTTTTTCATATGGGATCCCCTGGTTTTGACACCAAATTTCGAATGAGCGGAAAATTTTACAATTAAAATCATTTTAGGAAAATATTTTCAATTTCATTTCAAGGTCAAATCAAGGTCAAACTCAGAAATGTCCGTTTAAAATTGTCTTTTAAGAACCCACATACCTACAATTTACATCTCCTAGAATTTAACTATTACGACCAGTTCTAGGTCACAATAACCTAGGAAACAAAGGAATGGAGCGTTATAAGCCTCTATTAATTTTTGAGATTATTTTAATTTAAAATTAAAAAAGTAAGATTAACGAAATATTTCTCCTTTTTAGGTATGACCGTATATGGGCAAGTCTTATAATTATTAATATTTTTGGTACCATTTTACTATTAATATTTAATATAATTAATAACTGATTCTGTAATGGTTGATTACCCACCCAACGAGATCGTGGGTATAATTTTGGTTTTAGGAACAAGTGAAAATAATTATCGTACTGCAACAAGACTCTATGCTGAACCCTATCCTGACAGACGAGACTCTGACGATAGAGCTATCAGCCATTTAACTCAAAGAGCTCGTGGTGGATACATGGTTCTTCAACGTAGGCGCCATGAGTATGATGAAAATGATAACTGAGTGTAACTATTCTTGCAGTAATTCATCTTGATCGTGACATCAGCGCTCGTGGAGTGGAAAGAGAAATTGACATTCCAAGAAGTACTTATTTAAGTATCATGTCAAGGCTTCGATATCAAGCCTATCATATCACTTTGGTTCAAGAGCTACAGTTTGAACATTTTCAGTAGCGGATTGTGTTTTGCCAATTGGCTTTATAAATGATACAAAATGATCCACACTTTTTTAACTTTATTTTGTTTTCTGATGAGGCTGAGGAGAATGAATACTTGATTGGCTCTTATTTTTTTTTAAGGAAATGTAAATCAGCATAGTTTGTGAGGTAGTAAATACCTCACATAATAAAATAGTATTTTTAAACCTTGTTGTCGTCTAACACCTGAAAAACAAATATATAATATTAATATATATAGTTAATAAAACAAAGATACTAAAGTTGGAACATCTTACCTAACACAGGTAATGCTTGTACATTATCTGTGTGTAAATGCGTTAATACCTCCTCCTGGGTCAAGGGAAAACTCCTACATTTGTTGATTGGCGACTCCTTGGCACTGGCTCCTGCTGGTCCTGGGCATCGCTACCTGTAGGGAAAATTATAAATTAGAATGATAACGAATCACATAATTGTTTAAACTAAATGAGAAGAGTTTGTAATAAATGTAGTGTATAGGATAGGTTAGAGGTAGGGTTGACATGTGGTATTAGAGAGGTTAGGGGAAAAGGTAAACAATGTATAACAATAAGCTTCAGCCATTCTCATCACCGAATTGTATGAATAAACAAAAGGAGAGGATAGGAAATAATGGAATTAAATTGGTTTGTTTTATATGTCGGAGAGGAAAAGAAAAGAATAAACGAATAACACTTACCGTAAACGTCGAGTCAGTTGGAGAAGAGAGAGAGGTTACTCGCTGCTGGTGAAGGAAGATGATGGGAACGCCGACCCGCGCAAACCACACCTCCAGATGATGGGAACTCCTTTCCTCGTAGACGTCGTCGCCGTGAAACCGCACCAGACTCGGAACACCGCACAACCGCCGTGTATTTGTAAACACGAAAGCGAGAGAGACGGAGAGAGAGAGAACAGACTCGCGCGCGAAGCAGTACTGCCGTATGCGTGTACATAGGCGGCGGCGGAGAGGGGGGAGCTCACTCGCTTGCACCACGAGGACTACCGAGAGAGCGCGCAGGCGCAACAAAGCGCGGGACTCTCTCGTACTCAACTCCCGTGTGTGAGAGAGAGAAAGGAAGTGTGCGAATTGCACAAGTGGAGGCGCTAGCCCAGTTAACACTTGGGACTGAAAAAGATATTCGCACCGCTAAAGTTTGGAGGAATAATACTGGAGGAATGAAGGTGGCAGTAGTATCGATAGCACCTGTTGACCTGCCAATGATGAGAAAACGGGTGCCATGTTTAAATGAAGGAAGTTGACAGCGCCGCGGGTCGGCCTTGAAGGAAATGTAGGAAAAAGGAAGAAGAAACCGGAAAAAGGAGGAGACGGATTATTACTAGCTGATCCGTGAAACGAGACGCTAGTGTTTTTAAAAAGTATTCAGAGATTATTGCAAAGGTTGTGGATTATCATAGATTATTATAGTATTGAGGATAGTTATTTTTGGAAGAAGAAGGAGATTATTATAAAGAGTTATCGTTCGATAAAGGATTTATTTGAGAGGAAGTCCAGGAGATTATTATTGGAAGATTTGGAAATATCGACTCGCGTGCGGTAAGTGGACTGCCCGCCGGCCACGTTATTTCGTTGTTGCATATATATATATTGTTTGGTGGATTATTTTCGGTATCGCGGTTAATGTAACGAAAGTTTTACTACCTTAGTTATTTAATTTCGGGATTTTGAGTAAATGATTGTTATAGATTATAATTAAAATTTCGTACTATAATTTTTCCTATGTTAATTAATAGTTCGCGACTTCGTCGATAAAATTTGAATTTGTAAGAAAATTATGGATAAAGTGAAGTGAATAAATAGTTGATTACTCCCTTATATGGACAATTAAATTCATTCTCCTTTGTGTGATTTTAATTATTCCCTCTGTGATCGTAATTAATTATATAGGAAAGAATTCTATTAGTCCCGCCATTTTCCCGTCGGCGAGACAAGGATCCATGGCACAGGTAAGAAGTTCGTGCACGTGCTGAGTCAGCCATCTTGATAGCACGAAGGACGAATATTAATTCCCCCTAATTGTTTAAACAAATATACGCATATTTATCGAGATTATTATTATCATTATTATTTATTGTACGTAGTGTACGGGATTCCTATTTTATTCATATTTATGAAGGAAACGCTACGTCACAAGTTATTCGCGGCTAATAAGAATTGAACTGCCTGGATTGCTGGTAGATGCTGTCTTAGAAACGCGACGAAGAATGTGGTTTCAGCAGGACGACGCAGCACCCCATTTCGCTCGAATCATAAGGGCTTTCTTGAATGAACAGTATGGTAACAGATGCATTGGGTGAGTAGGTTTGGTTAACTGATTTGCTTGCTAACCAAATTTTTATTTATGGAAGTACTTAAAAATGCTTTTTTTTTGAACAATAACTCATTACAAGAGCAGATATGCAGGACAGGATTTTTCGAGCATGTGCTACTATTCCGAGGCAACTTTCTTGAACACCGTTCGCTAGTTTCAAAGGCAATTGACAATGTGCCTTGAAGCAAATGATCGTCATTTCAAACACTTGCTTCGAGATTAGTGAGAGGCGATGGGACTCACTCTAATCAAGCACCCCAAAGAAAACAATTATTACTACGTCAATGTCATTGTTCCTGGGTAGAGTTTTACCTTGATTTGACCTTGAAATGACCTTCAAAAAAATTTTCTTAATATTATTTTGAAAGTAAAATTTTCCGCTCTTTCTAAATCCGGGGTCAAAACCAGGGGTTTCCATATGAAAAAACCACCTTGACTCTGAAATAACCTTAAAGGTCAAGTTCAAGGTCAAATACTTTAGTTCTATTTTGTGCCTCCTTTGTCTTCTGCAACTTTTGTCAGAACTATTTTGTCCTGTCTGAATTAGGTTCCGAGTAATACGGTTGCGGCGATTAAAATGTATCACCGTGTACGATTGTCCTTGAGTTTTATTATTAGTCATTGCGATTCCTAATCAAATAGAAAATTGTTTTCGATGCTTATTGAAGAATATTTCTTCTTTAGGTGTCAATAAAATTATTTTCGGTATGAATTTTGGCTTCGCTCTTTTTATGCTCCCAAATTGGTGCTAATCAACGACGGAGGGCATACGATGACTTCGTTAAGAAAGCACTTGTTGAAAATACATTCCCAAGTGGTGCTTATATCTATCGGCCGGGGCCGGAAATAGAACCTGGGACCTCCAGCTTGAATTGTATGTTTTATTAAATTTTTCACTGATAATCTTGATCATTACACAGTATTTTATTTATATTGAGATTTCTTAAAAGAATTATTATTGTGCCAACTTTTAATTATAATTTATGTAGAGGAAGCCCATTCGGAGTCAATGAATTAAGAAATTCTATAGGCAGCATAACATCTAGATTTTCTACATTATCATCTTTTGCTGTATCTGTACTTAAATATTCAACTGTTAACCCTTCCATTATAGTCAAAGTTTTCTTATTATTTTAAATCACATCGCGGTTTGTAGGAGCTAACATAACTTTACCATTTATCACTTTATCATACTATTCCTCCACGTATAAAAGAGAATAAGATACCTCAACATAATCAAATTAGGATGTCGTATGGTGACCTAAATTACATAGGAAATAATAAAGCTATTTTGTATTTTGACAGAGGTATTAGAGGTAAACAAATTTTTACTAATTCTATGTATCCACTAAAGCGGCAACCAGTTTATAAAGACATTGTTGTAGTTGATGATATTGTTTTTACATCTACATGTAAATGTGACTCATCTAAACAGCACAAAGAAATGTTTCCTCACTTTAGAGTTACTTGTGCGGTAGGGTTAACATTTCCTGCTAGATTAAACAATATAGAAAAAATTGCTTTTGCTAGAAATATGAATGCATCCACTGAAAGTTTTACAACAGCTAGATCAATGTTAATAAGATATTGGGTATAAGGTCAAGCACTGTCCAGTATACTGGTGATACTGGCCCAGTGTAGGGCTTTATACATTACTTTTAGTTTTAAGTTTTATTTAGTTTTATTTAGTTTTATTTTAGTTTTTAAACTATAGAATTAAGTTTTATGCCACCCTATGTACAGATAAATTAATTTTATCTCTATAGGTATTGATTGCATTTTTGTAATGTTTTGTAAATATTTGTTGGCTTAATAATAAATAATAAATAAATAAATAAAAAAAAGGTAAAGTAGTATAATGAATCTATAGACTACCCCATCGCACCTGTATTACCAACCTCGGTTGATACAAGTGCCTTAAGAGACTTATGCAAACTGCACATAAATACGCTTATATACCAAAAGAAGACAAAACCAACTATAACATTACGAAGAACAAATAGTCAAATCATCTCAACAAAAACAAAGAAAAAAACAGCTACTTAACAATGGATACGCAATTAAATTTACTTAAAGAAATACAAAAGAATCTACAAAACTGTAAGTGCGAGTATATTAATCTTGATATTTTTAAAAAAGAGAGGAAAAATAATAGTAATTTAATTTTATCAATGAAGATTAGAAACCTAAAAACAAATTTTGAAAATCTCCAAATCTTTGTTAAGGGTCTTAAGATGTAACCGTATGTAATTGTTTGTACAGAGGTATAAAAAAATGATTATAAAATTTATTATAACTATGGAGATATAAATAAAAATGATGGAGTAGTAGTATACGTAAGAGAAGATGTAATGCATACATGTGAAACAATGCCTATAAATAGACATAAAATAATAAATACTATTATTATATTAAGTGATAATAAACAGTTACAAATATCTTTGTTATATAGGTTGTGACAAGGTGATTTGACACCTGTCACAAAAGGTAAAATAAAATACTGAAAAGGCATTACCTAGGGGTCACTACAACAGAGCTAACGTCTTTGACCTTCAACTTAACCTTTAAGGTTATTTCAAGGTCAAGTGGTTTTTCATATGGGATCCCCTGGTTTTGACACCAAATTTCGAATGAGCGGAAAATTTTACAATTAAAATCATTTTAGGAAAATATTTTCAATTTCATTTCAAGGTCAAATCAAGGTCAAACTCAGAAATGTCCGTTTAAAATTGTCTTTTAAGAACCCACATACCTACAATTTACATCTCCTAGAATTTAACTATTACGACCAGTTCTAGGTCACAATAACCTAGGAAACAAAGGAATGGAGCGTTATAAGCCTCTATTAATTTTTGAGATTATTTTAATTTAAAATTAAAAAAGTAAGATTAACGAAATATTTCTCCTTTTTAGGTATGACCGTATATGGGCAAGTCTTATAATTATTAATATTTTTGGTACCATTTTACTATTAATATTTAATATAATTAATAACTGATTCTGTAATGGTTGATTACCCACCCAACGAGATCGTGGGTATAATTTTGGTTTTAGGAACAAGTGAAAATAATTATCGTACTGCAACAAGACTCTATGCTGAACCCTATCCTGACAGACGAGACTCTGACGATAGAGCTATCAGCCATTTAACTCAAAGAGCTCGTGGTGGATACATGGTTCTTCAACGTAGGCGCCATGAGTATGATGAAAATGATAACTGAGTGTAACTATTCTTGCAGTAATTCATCTTGATCGTGACATCAGCGCTCGTGGAGTGGAAAGAGAAATTGACATTCCAAGAAGTACTTATTTAAGTATCATGTCAAGGCTTCGATATCAAGCCTATCATATCACTTTGGTTCAAGAGCTACAGTTTGAACATTTTCAGTAGCGGATTGTGTTTTGCCAATTGGCTTTATAAATGATACAAAATGATCCACACTTTTTTAACTTTATTTTGTTTTCTGATGAGGCTGAGGAGAATGAATACTTGATTGGCTCTTATTTTTTTTTAAGGAAATGTAAATCAGCATAGTTTGTGAGGTAGTAAATACCTCACATAATAAAATAGTATTTTTAAACCTTGTTGTCGTCTAACACCTGAAAAACAAATATATAATATTAATATATATAGTTAATAAAACAAAGATACTAAAGTTGGAACATCTTACCTAACACAGGTAATGCTTGTACATTATCTGTGTGTAAATGCGTTAATACCTCCTCCTGGGTCAAGGGAAAACTCCTACATTTGTTGATTGGCGACTCCTTGGCACTGGCTCCTGCTGGTCCTGGGCATCGCTACCTGTAGGGAAAATTATAAATTAGAATGATAACGAATCACATAATTGTTTAAACTAAATGAGAAGAGTTTGTAATAAATGTAGTGTATAGGATAGGTTAGAGGTAGGGTTGACATGTGGTATTAGAGAGGTTAGGGGAAAAGGTAAACAATGTATAACAATAAGCTTCAGCCATTCTCATCACCGAATTGTATGAATAAACAAAAGGAGAGGATAGGAAATAATGGAATTAAATTGGTTTGTTTTATATGTCGGAGAGGAAAAGAAAAGAATAAACGAATAACACTTACCGTAAACGTCGAGTCAGTTGGAGAAGAGAGAGAGGTTACTCGCTGCTGGTGAAGGAAGATGATGGGAACGCCGACCCGCGCAAACCACACCTCCAGATGATGGGAACTCCTTTCCTCGTAGACGTCGTCGCCGTGAAACCGCACCAGACTCGGAACACCGCACAACCGCCGTGTATTTGTAAACACGAAAGCGAGAGAGACGGAGAGAGAGAGAGAACAGACTCGCGCGCGAAGCAGTACTGCCGTATGCGTGTACATAGGCGGCGGCGGAGAGGGGGGAGCTCACTCGCTTGCACCACGAGGACTACCGAGAGAGCGCGCAGGCGCAACAAAGCGCGGGACTCTCTCGTACTCAACTCCCGTGTGTGAGAGAGAGAAAGGAAGTGTGCGAATTGCACAAGTGGAGGCGCTAGCCCAGTTAACACTTGGGACTGAAAAAGATATTCGCACCGCTAAAGTTTGGAGGAATAATACTGGAGGAATGAAGGTGGCAGTAGTATCGATAGCACCTGTTGACCTGCCAATGATGAGAAAACGGGTGCCATGTTTAAATGAAGGAAGTTGACAGCGCCGCGGGTCGGCCTTGAAGGAAATGTAGGAAAAAGGAAGAAGAAACCGGAAAAAGGAGGAGACGGATTATTACTAGCTGATCCGTGAAACGAGACGCTAGTGTTTTTAAAAAGTATTCAGAGATTATTGCAAAGGTTGTGGATTATCATAGATTATTATAGTATTGAGGATAGTTATTTTTGGAAGAAGAAGGAGATTATTATAAAGAGTTATCGTTCGATAAAGGATTTATTTGAGAGGAAGTCCAGGAGATTATTATTGGAAGATTTGGAAATATCGACTCGCGTGCGGTAAGTGGACTGCCCGCCGGCCACGTTATTTCGTTGTTGCATATATATATATTGTTTGGTGGATTATTTTCGGTATCGCGGTTAATGTAACGAAAGTTTTACTACCTTAGTTATTTAATTTCGGGATTTTGAGTAAATGATTGTTATAGATTATAATTAAAATTTCGTACTATAATTTTTCCTATGTTAATTAATAGTTCGCGACTTCGTCGATAAAATTTGAATTTGTAAGAAAATTATGGATAAAGTGAAGTGAATAAATAGTTGATTACTCCCTTATATGGACAATTAAATTCATTCTCCTTTGTGTGATTTTAATTATTCCCTCTGTGATCGTAATTAATTATATAGGAAAGAATTCTATTAGTCCCGCCATTTTCCCGTCGGCGAGACAAGGATCCATGACACAGGTAAGAAGTTCGTGCACGTGCTGAGTCAGCCATCTTGATAGCACGAAGGACGAATATTAATTCCCCCTAATTGTTTAAACAAATATACGCATATTTATCGAGATTATTATTATCATTATTATTTATTGTACGTAGTGTACGGGATTCCTATTTTATTCATATTTATGAAGGAAACGCTACGTCACAAGTTATTCGCGGCTAATAAGAATTGAACTGCCTGGATTGCTGGTAGATGCTGTCTTAGAAACGCGACGAAGAATGTGGTTTCAGCAGGACGACGCAGCACCCCATTTCGCTCGAATCATAAGGGCTTTCTTGAATGAACAGTATGGTAACAGATGCATTGGGTGAGTAGGTTTGGTTAACTGATTTGCTTGCTAACCAAATTTTTATTTATGGAAGTACTTAAAAATGCTTTTTTTTTGAACAATAACTCATTACAAGAGCAGATATGCAGGACAGGATTTTTCGAGCATGTGCTACTATTCCGAGGCAACTTTCTTGAACACCGTTCGCTAGTTTCAAAGGCAATTGACAATGTGCCTTGAAGCAAATGATCGTCATTTCAAACACTTGCTTCGAGATTAGTGAGAGGCGATGGGACTCACTCTAATCAAGCACCCCAAAGAAAACAATTATTACTACGTCAATGTCATTGTTCCTGGGTAGAGTTTTACCTTGATTTGACCTTGAAATGACCTTCAAAAAAATTTTCTTAATATTATTTTGAAAGTAAAATTTTCCGCTCTTTCTAAATCCGGGGTCAAAACCAGGGGTTTCCATATGAAAAAACCACCTTGACTCTGAAATAACCTTAAAGGTCAAGTTCAAGGTCAAATACTTTAGTTCTATTTTGTGCCTCCTTTGTCTTCTGCAACTTTTGTCAGAACTATTTTGTCCTGTCTGAATTAGGTTCCGAGTAATACGGTTGCGGCGATTAAAATGTATCACCGTGTACGATTGTCCTTGAGTTTTATTATTAGTCATTGCGATTCCTAATCAAATAGAAAATTGTTTTCGATGCTTATTGAAGAATATTTCTTCTTTAGGTGTCAATAAAATTATTTTCGGTATGAATTTTGGCTTCGCTCTTTTTATGCTCCCAAATTGGTGCTAATCAACGACGGAGGGCATACGATGACTTCGTTAAGAAAGCACTTGTTGAAAATACATTCCCAAGTGGTGCTTATATCTATCGGCCGGGGCCGGAAATAGAACCTGGGACCTCCAGCTTGAATTGTATGTTTTATTAAATTTTTCACTGATAATCTTGATCATTACACAGTATTTTATTTATATTGAGATTTCTTAAAAGAATTATTATTGTGCCAACTTTTAATTATAATTTATGTAGAGGAAGCCCATTCGGAGTCAATGAATTAAGAAATTCTATAGGCAGCATAACATCTAGATTTTCTACATTATCATCTTTTGCTGTATCTGTACTTAAATATTCAACTGTTAACCCTTCCATTATAGTCAAAGTTTTCTTATTATTTTAAATCACATCGCGGTTTGTAGGAGCTAACATAACTTTACCATTTATCACTTTATCATACTATTCCTCCACGTATAAAAGAGAATAAGATACCTCAACATAATCAAATTAGGATGTCGTATGGTGACCTAAATTACATAGGAAATAATAAAGCTATTTTGTATTTTGACAGAGGTATTAGAGGTAAACAAATTTTTACTAATTCTATGTATCCACTAAAGCGGCAACCAGTTTATAAAGACATTGTTGTAGTTGATGATATTGTTTTTACATCTACATGTAAATGTGACTCATCTAAACAGCACAAAGAAATGTTTCCTCACTTTAGAGTTACTTGTGCGGTAGGGTTAACATTTCCTGCTAGATTAAACAATATAGAAAAAATTGCTTTTGCTAGAAATATGAATGCATCCACTGAAAGTTTTACAACAGCTAGATCAATGTTAATAAGATATTGGGTATAAGGTCAAGCACTGTCCAGTATACTGGTGATACTGGCCCAGTGTAGGGCTTTATACATTACTTTTAGTTTTAAGTTTTATTTAGTTTTATTTAGTTTTATTTTAGTTTTTAAACTATAGAATTAAGTTTTATGCCACCCTATGTACAGATAAATTAATTTTATCTCTATAGGTATTGATTGCATTTTTGTAATGTTTTGTAAATATTTGTTGGCTTAATAATAAATAATAAATAAATAAATAAAAAAAAGGTAAAGTAGTATAATGAATCTATAGACTACCCCATCGCACCTGTATTACCAACCTCGGTTGATACAAGTGCCTTAAGAGACTTATGCAAACTGCACATAAATACGCTTATATACCAAAAGAAGACAAAACCAACTATAACATTACGAAGAACAAATAGTCAAATCATCTCAACAAAAACAAAGAAAAAAACAGCTACTTAACAATGGATACGCAATTAAATTTACTTAAAGAAATACAAAAGAATCTACAAAACTGTAAGTGCGAGTATATTAATCTTGATATTTTTAAAAAAGAGAGGAAAAATAATAGTAATTTAATTTTATCAATGAAGATTAGAAACCTAAAAACAAATTTTGAAAATCTCCAAATCTTTGTTAAGGGTCTTAAGATGTAACCGTATGTAATTGTTTGTACAGAGGTATAAAAAAATGATTATAAAATTTATTATAACTATGGAGATATAAATAAAAATGATGGAGTAGTAGTATACGTAAGAGAAGATGTAATGCATACATGTGAAACAATGCCTATAAATAGACATAAAATAATAAATACTATTATTATATTAAGTGATAATAAACAGTTACAAATATCTTTGTTATATAGGTTGTGACAAGGTGATTTGACACCTGTCACAAAAGGTAAAATAAAATACTGAAAAGGCATTAGCGTAGCCTCCCACCCCCCTTGGCAAGCCTACGTAGCTACCTGGATACCGCACACACATGCCTTTTATAACTTTTTCAGCAGCCCTAAACCCCATAATTACCCCAACAAACCCATCCCTTCCCCGGTTTTCCACAATCCAGCATCAAGATACTCCAACGAAGAGGTAGCCATAGTATTGACCTCGTTGACCAATGGGCAGGTGCTTCGATGGCTGGATATCTTCTGGGATATACATCAGGTGCCAGACCTCAGGAGTAGCAGCACGTATTCTGGGAAAACCCGTCATCAATTGAGACTTCGTGCAGAGTTCTTGTGGAAAAATTAATAAATAAGAACAAGCAGACTACTAGGGAAAAATATAACCAGGAACGAGAAGCTAGGACAGTAAATAGGGAAAATAATAAGTTATCAACAGGAGTTGAGAGGTTAGGGGGACACTAACCTTTTCAACTATAAATAAAGTAAACAAATAATAGCAAGCTCCTACGGCTTAACGAATTACCTGTAAATATTCCCCGGGAACTCCAAGTCAATTCCACGGCAGGCCAGCGTCGGAGGAGATCCACTATGTCGACAGCGGACGATTAAGTCGTCTTCTTGACAGCTCGAGGAGAGATGCAATCGCCTTGTACCGATAGCACTAGACGAGCCGAGTGTCGACGGAGAAGAGAGCTCCATGAACTACGGTCGAACGTGCTTTTTCGAATACGAACCGCAATTATACCTTAGGTGTGAAACCCGAGAGTGACAAAGAGTGCAGAGAGATTACGTGTTGGTTGCAGTTCAAAAAAGTGAGTGCGTATGGTGCACATTCCTCCTTTTCTCGGTCGCGAAATCCCGGTCCGCCCGCGTGTGTGTGCACGTATTTCCTTCCCGCTATCTTAGTGCTTTTGGCTCTCTCCCGCGTCTCCCCTTTCTTCCCTGTACTACGCTAACCGATCGCGATTTATTATTTAATTATTCGTCGCGGTAACAAGCGACTGGCACCCAAATCCGGTTGTATGTTAATTGTTATGTTAATAAATCTTATCATTTGTTTTACAAGTCCCCCGCGTAATTATTTGTGAAGTCCCGCACCTTGATCTCTAGTACGGCGTGACACGGTCGCATGACTTTTCTTGTGCAGAATTCATATACAATCTTAAGTTGATGTCGGAGCTATTGTTTCGATCGATAACCGATCTATCTCAAGGTTTTGAATGGCACTGTAGTCATGTATCGATTTCGACGATAAACGTATTTCAAACATAAATTATAAATTTTACAGCTACATAGAGCTGTTGCAAGATACTTTCTCCCCTAGATATGAATAAAATTAAGGTAATTGTAATATTACTCTTGGCACCAAATGTTTATTTTTTAAAGAAATGTGTAATACGTCTAGTATTCATTGAGTCTATATCTGCCGTAATGCTATACATAACGTATAACTCATTTCTTTAAAA
Source organism: Theocolax elegans (assembly GCA_026168455.1). Classification (NCBI taxonomy): domain Eukaryota; kingdom Metazoa; phylum Arthropoda; class Insecta; order Hymenoptera; family Cerocephalidae; genus Theocolax; species Theocolax elegans. Next base: position 23,208,271 of record CM047431.1, on the reverse strand, counting down.
AAATAAATATTTGTTGCCAAGAGTAATATTACAATTACCTTAATTTTATTCATATTTTGGGGGGAAAGTATCTTTCAACAGCTTTATGTAACTGTAAAATTTATAATTTATGTTTGAAGTACGTTTTCGTCGAAATCGATACATGACTACAGCGCCATTCGAAGCGTCAAGATCAACCGGCTATCGACAGAGGCTGTAGCTCCGACATCCCCTTAAAACTTACTTAGATAAAAAATGTAGAGTGGAAAATCATACGATTATTGGGGATTTTTATATTAATATAATGGGATGAAATAAAATAAGTTTTGGTTTTTTAGACGATCTTGTAGGGCAATTCACAGGGTGTTGAATAAATTTTAACACCTTTTCTTTTAATTAAAAGTTGCAAACTTTGCAACTTTTAATTAAAAGAAAAGGTGTTAAAATTTATTCAACACCCTGTGAATTGCCCTACAAGATCGTCTAAAAAACCAAAATAAAATAATGGAGGGTGACTATCCACTACGAAATAAAATAAGTTTAAACTTTTTAAATAACCTACTTGAAAAAGGTTTTCTACCAAGTTTTACTAATAACCCGAGGCCAAAAAACTTAATGACGGAAGCAGGAACTTGTATAGATAATATCTTTATTAAAACAGACTTCATGACTACTAAAGCTTTAACATTAAAAATACATATAAGAGACCTCTACCCGATTTCGTTGAATTATAAAATGGGAAAGTCACAACAAAGATTAATGAAAAACAAGAAAGATTTTACTTATATAACTACGACAAGTTATTATATGAAGCGAATAAGGTGGACTGGTCCAAACATTTTATTGTGAATGATCCTAATAAAATCATAAAACCATAATAACGGATATACAATTATGTACTAAAAAGGCTAAGTATATAAAAAAGAATGCGAAAAATCGAGATCTTAAAAATTATAAATGAACTAAAGCTTAAAAACGGCGGAGTTGATGGGATTGATGCAAAAACTCTTAAGACTATTGCTATAAACATTGCAGACATTTTAATCTATGTTTTCAGCCTATGTATAGAAAAGTCAATATGGCTTGATCAATTAAAAATAGCAGAAGTAATCCCAATTTACAAGGCTGGAAAGAAACGTGAAGTGGGTATCTATAGTCCCATATCCTTGATATCCAACACTGCCAAAATTTTTCACTTTGATGGCTTATAACTCAGAAGCAAATAAAGATAGGCAATCAAACCAAAAATCAGATGAAAGTTGAGTTCAAGTAGATATGGTTTGAAAAAAAAAGTTTAAATTGTTTATTTTGGAGTAAAGTTATGAAGAAAATAAGAAATTAAAAATTATTAGGCCAAAAGATACAATAAATTTTTCATATTAAATTTGTGGTTAAAAATTTTTCAATTTCATATTTTCTTCATAACTTTGCTTCAAATTAAGCAATTTAAGGTTTTTGTTGAAACCATATTTACTTAAACTCAGCTTTCTTATGGTTTTTGGTTTGTGTGCCTGTTGAGGTGTGGATATATAATGGAGAGAATTTTATTTAATAATGATGTGGATTTATTTAACTACTACTTCTTATGAAAATCGTCGCAGCCGATATAATGGGCCCGAAGCCTCCTTCTAAACGAGGTTTTCGTTATTTAATTGTTTTCGAGGATTTGTTTACTAGGTATGTGGAGATTGTTCCGTTGCGTAAGGTTGATGCCAAAAATGTTCTTCAGGCTTTTGATGATGTCGTAATAAATTGTTAGGGTTGTCCTCAGTACTTGTTGACTGATAATGGAACTGAATTCTCGAATGCAATGGTAACTAAGAGACTGCAAGAATACGGTATCTAGCAGTCTACAATTTCTCCATATCATCCTCAAGCTAACCTTGTTCAGAGGGTTAATAGGAATTTGAGGCCGATGATTCATAGTTTTTTAAGCAAGGATCATAGAGAATGGGATAAATATTTGAATAAATTTGGATTTGCATTGAATACTATGGTTCACTCATCGTTGAAGGTTACTCCTGCTTTTATGAACTTTGGTAGAAATTCAGTTCCTGTATCCTTGATCCGGAGACACCTTGAAAGTCCTATTCCTGTCCAGCAACAAAATGAAGAAAAATGGCCTAGCAGAATAACCAGGTTACCAATTATACATGATTTAGTAAAAAGGTTTATAGGTAAAGCAAGCACAAGACAAAGCAAAAATTATAATCGAAATAGACGTGAGGTAAGGTACAAGATTGATAACTTGGTGCTTCGTAAAAATCATACCTTATCTTCTGCGGTCCGTAATGATTCTGCTAAACATGCTCCAAAGTTCTTAGGTCCAGCCAAAATTATTAAAGCTTCATCTCTTGTACTGTATGTAGCCGAGGATTTGAAAGATGGGAAAATCACAGAAGTTTACGTAAACGACTTGAAAAAGTATTTACCGTAGAGGTAATTCCCATATTAACATTTCAGTTAATAATGTGGAGAACGATCAGACGGCGAGAAATGGAGATGGGACCGGGAAGGAGAGGTGTGTACATTCCGACCCACCGATCCCCACCTCCCGAAGAAGAGATGTTGGAATGGGTCAGAGTGAGAGAACGAGGGATGCCCAAGGAAGAGGAAGTAGTGGTCGGGACGTCATCTCTGTCCCTCGGGGAGGTCTAACCCGAAAGAGGGGCAGACCCAGAAAATGTTGGGATCGGGATGGACCATCCACCAGAGAATGAGTTAAACCATCATGAGGTGCTTCCGGAGATGGCTCCGTTGGGTCCAATTCCCGGTGTTGTTAGCGTTGTGAGCAATGGATGGAGGAGTTTGTACTTAATGTATAGGGAATGGACAGTGTAAATGAAACAAATTTTTTTATCTTTATAGATCCACCAAGTTTCGAAATGACAACATCCTCTAGCTTCTCTCTCTCCAACATTTCCCAAACTTCTTCTAGCTTTCACATCCCCAATTCTAGCTCGACCCTACCATCAAGCTTGCCCTTTTTGTCATCCAACATTTCCCTACCTTCTAGCTCCCGTACTCATAACCCAACCACCGCCCCTACCTCCTAAACCCATTCTAGCTCCCACAACCGTAACCCAAACCCCACCCCTACTTACAGCTCCAACATTCCCTCCTTACGATCCCTTCCGTGGACCCGGCCGTTAATACCCCCCCCCCCCCAGAAAGAGACCAAGAGGAGTTAGATTGGAGACCGAGGACCCTCTTGGTCACCCATGACTCCGCTCATCATCCCTCTACATTCAGTCGAAGGCGGCGCCAAGATTGCTGGAACTGTGGACAACGGGGCCACAGTTGGGTCCAATGCCAGCAGCCCAGACAAATCATTTGTAGAAGATTTTTGGGATGTGGAAGGAAAGGGGTAAAAATTAACTCCTGCCCTAATTGCAAAGAGGCGTAGGAGCACACTCTCGGCGTGCACCCCAAAGAAAATTAAATGAATTAAGCAAATTTTTTTTTGTTGAATTAATTATTACTAGTCAAAAACGCTCGCTTCGCTCGCGATTACAACAAAGTTTGGGGGAAGATATCGAAACAAAATACAATATCGAAAGAAAATGTAATAGAAGAATCTCAAAATTATAAAGAAGAATTAAAAAAAAGATACTGTAAAAATAAGTATTGACAGAAAACGAAAACAAGAAAGAGTCAACAAAAATAATATTAAAGACAAAAACATTAATATATTAAAAAAGGTTTGATTGCAAATGTTACATTTAGCGAAGACCTTATTAAAACAAATTATTTAGGCCAATTAAACAATGAATGCCAATTTCGTAAAGCAAAATATTTTGCCCGTGAAGCAACTTATGATAAAACATTTGTTCATTGCTGTCATAAGAATAAAGTATCATTAGATAATGAATTATATCCAGAAATTTAATAAACTTTATTGTTTAGCAATAATTTAATAAGTATTAGCTACAAAAAAATATTCGACAGTATAATAATTCATTTGCATTCGCCAGTTTCGGTGTAAAGTTAATACATTTTAAATCAACTGGACCATAAGTTATTAAAATATGTGGACAAGTATACCACAACTCATATTCTCTACATCCGAATGAAAATGAAGTGCCCAAATATAATCAATTGTACATTATAGATAATAAAATTGCAAATATTTATAGAGCAAATAATTACAAAATTGAAAAAGCTAATATAAACTTATTAAGTATTCTAAATGACTTTTTATCGTCAAACAATGTTCATGCAAAAGCATATAAAATGATGCATGAAATAGAAAAAGAAGGAAAGAATAAAACAAAAAATAAGAATGTTATACAACAAGAAGTATACATGTCATTAACAAGAGATAATACTCATGTAAATAAATCTTATTTTGCAACATGTAATTAAGTGGCTGTCGTATATGTAGAAAATAATAATGAACCATCTATTCATCAATTCATCGTGATATTTGTATTGATCAAAAAGTGATAAACAACAAAAAATAAATATACTTACACGGAAAGGTTCCACCTTCCGGGAAACGGATTTCGTTGCAACATTGAGAGCTATTTTCTGGTACCCAAATATGAAAGAATTCATATGAAATTCAATCTCATAGGCTGTTTCACAAAAGTTATACGCAGTTATCGAAAAATCGTGAAAAAAATATGTTTAAACTTAACCGCCAATAGCTCGGAAAGAAATAGACGTAGTTGCTCAAACTCAAATTCATTAAATAGTTGAGATCAAGTAGACATAGTTTGAAATAAAAGAAGCTCAAATATCTCAATTTGGACAAAAGTTATGGAAAAAGTAAGAATTACATAAAATTTTAACGAAAATTTAGTATTAAAATTTGATAAACTTTTTAGGCAAATATTTCGTTTAATTCTTATTTTTTCCATAACTTTTGTTCAAATTGAGATATTTGAGCTTCTTTTATTTCAAACTATGTCTACTTGATCTCAACTATTTAATGAATTTGAGTTTGAGCAACTACATCTATTTCTTTCCGAGTTATTGGCGATTAAACAACAAAAATCCGTTTCCCGTAAGGTGGAACCCCTCCTTATCCTTGAATATTTCCATATGTAAATTCTGGATGGAGTCCTTACATGATAAGTTCATATAATCCTAATAAAAATACAAATATATCTATGCTTTAATATTATTCTTATAAATTGAGCATTCGAAATGACTTTAATCCATGTTTGAATTTAAAAGAGTTGTCTCAACAATTTATTGTTTATGTATGGATAAGAATTGAAGGAAGTCGATTATGTTATTTACGCAAAAATCAAGCTCAATTACGCACTGAAATGCATAGAGGATTAATGGACCACATATTTAATAAAAAAACAATTTATTCAATCTCATATTGGAAAAATGGTAATTCTACCATCATCTTACATAGGACGTTCTCGAGCCATACAACAAAATTATTTAGATTCAATGACTTAACTACAAAGTGATGGGAAACCTGATCTATTTTTAACAATGAAATGTAATCGTAACTTGAAAGAATTTAAGAAAATTTAAAACCATTCGAAACAACTTTAGATCGTCCAAATTTAATATCAAGAGTATTCCACGAAAAAGTTAAAATTTTAAAAAATGAAATTTTGAAAAACAACATATTTGGACAAGTTAAAGGATTTATTTATGTTATAGAATTTCAAGAACGTGGATTACCGCATATTCAAATTTCGTAATACTGATGAAATTGATAAAATTATAAGTGCTAAAATACCTGATAAAAAAAATATCCTAGATTATACAAAATAGTAAAAAATAATATGACACACGGTCCACGTTGTAAACAAAACATAAACAGTATATGTATGAGTGAAGATAAAACATATTGCACCAAAAATTTTCCAAACCCATTTGCAACTAAGACACAATATAATGCAGATAGCTATCCTATATGGGCAAATCTCCCTAACTTTTAATTTTAGGCGACAAAACGTGGAATCACGCAATTTTAGGAGCAAACCTTTGAAACTTGGTATGAAAGGTTAGGAATATTATTGAAATTGATTTGTATAATGTGCTTTCATGAGCGAGAAATGCTCCAAAAGATGTGCGCGATATTTCATTTTTTTTATAATAAGATCAGAAAAAATAGTAATATAGTTACTAAGATTTTATTTATAAAGCATAGAATAATAAAAATATAACAAAATATAATAAACATCAGTAACTGTCACAGAATAACAATTTATAGTCGATATAATTGAAAATTCCACACAATACAACTCTGAATTTCCCTCCCCTCCCTTTTCTCGTACGAAAATTTTCATGCAAACCGTGCTATCAAGTTAAGTCTATCTTTTAGTAAACGTCGGTCGGTTCCGTAAATTCTACTAAACGCGTACGATTTCGGCCAATAGTTTGTGGAAATAATAATAAATTTTATTGAAATTTCAATGAAAATGTATTCTACTTGTCACAGAAAATCCAATTTGTAATTTATTCATGTTTTAATTAATTTTAGTTAACATTTTTTAAATCAGCACTTCTTAAAAAAATTGTTTACATTGCTGTAACTTTTGGAGCATTAATAGAAAAACTCTGTAAATTTGACAGATTGTTGGATTTAATATGTTCTTTAAGAGATTTTTATACAGGAAAAATATGACGGTCTTCCAAAATAACATTGCTATGAATTTTTCGACGAGTTTCACATGAATTCTTTTACTTAAATTTTATTTTCTACTTCATTTTTGCAAGCACATACTTGCGCTATACCTCAATCTATTTCTTTTTACATCTACTAAATGTAGAATTTGGTTTTTTGCTGATTTCGAAAATGCTCCAGTCAATAGGAAGCAAAATATGATAATTTTAATATCTAGTGAAATTTCAGTGACACAATTTCAAACTATTGAAACTTTTTAGGGAGCACATCAAAATATGGAAGACTTTTTGGATGCACTATTAAAATAGAATACTTGTTTAAAGTTTCAATCATTTCCAAACAATGCTCTATATTTTACAGTAACCATAATAAATTATTTTTTCCAAGTGACACGATAGTTCATCATTTTTCTTACATTTTTCAATTATTGAAGCATCAATTTGAGACAAAGGAGTTTGACAAAGAATCTATTGAGCTTTAACCGTATAGATGAAGTATAGAACTATAAATTGAAACTGGTGCAAAGAGGTTAGACACATTTTAAAGCTGCTAAATCAGTGAGTGACACAAAAAAAAGTTAGGGAGATTCGCCTATATATCGACGTAGAAATAATGGCGTTCAAATAACATATTCAAAAATTAAAATTACAGACAACATTTTTGTTGTACCATACAATCCATATATATTATTATTGTTAGAATGTCATATAAATGTAGAAATTTGTAGTACAATAAAAGCTATTAAATATTTATTTAAATATATTCACAATGGACCAGATACTGCTTTTATCAAATTTACAACAAAATTTAATACAAATGAAGAAAATAATATGAACGAAGATGATAAAACATACAATTATGATGAAATAACACAACATATTTCATACAAGATATGTATGTGCACCAGAAGCAATGTATCGTACATTAGAGTATAAATTGTACAAACAATCATATAAAATTTACAGATTAGCTGTTCACAATGAATATGAACAGAATGTATATTATAAAGGTTATGAAAATGCAAAACTTGATAAAAATGTTGATACAACATTAATATCTTGGTTCACATTAAATGAACAAGATGAAAACAAGACAATATTTATATCATGAAATTCCGCATCAATATGTTTTTGTTAAACGAAACAAGAGATGGCAGCCAAGAAAAAAAATTACAAAACCTATCATCAGTAGAATGTATTTTGTAAATCCATATAAACGTGAAACATACTTTTTACGAATTTTATTACTACATGTTCGAGGTGCTAAATTTTTTAAAGACGTACGTACAGTAGATAATGTAGTTTATGAAAAATTCGAAGATGTTTGCATAAAAAAAGGTTTAATTAGTACTGACGATGAGTGGGATAAATGCTTAACTGAAGCAGCAGTATTTAAGTTTCCACAATCTATGTGTGAATTGTCTGCATACATACTAGTATTCCAAAATCCTCTTGACGCATTAAAATTATATACTAAACACAAGATAAATTTCTTCAATCCTAAATTGCCACCAACTCAGGCAGAAAAGGAAGCATTGAAAATCATTGAAGATATTTTAATATTACATGGAATGCATTTAACTGATTATAATTTAGACAGTATTAATAGCTACAATAAATTTGAAGAATATATTAATGATGAGTCAAAATGTACTAACAATGTAAATTTAACCTATTTAATCGATTCGTTAACAACTGTTCAAAAACATATTTTTAAATAAGTTATCGGTGCAACTATTAACAATTAAAGGACATCTTTGTCTTTCATCGATGGTCCTGGTGGTAGCGGTAAAAGTTATTGACATAACGTAATTATTGAATATCTAATGTCAATAAAAATACCAATGATAACAATGGCATGGTAATCAATTCACAACAGAATCTGACGATACAGAGTGCAACACAAGTAGTACTGAGAGAAAATTACTCACCGCTAGCACCGAGAACATCATTGTGCATCCAACTCACTGCTATCGAATAATCGAGTTTGTCACAGTATTTTTTGCAATTTCTGATATCGTAATTTGCAGATCTTGCAAACAAAATATACAATTTTCAGAGAGCGGACATCGAGGCTTAGGTTTCAAAATTGTATTATCGTGTATGTGTAGTCATAGAGAAATAAATTCAGGACCGTTTTTAAACACTGGATTCGAAATAAATAGACGAATTGTTTTTGTTATGAGGCTTTTCGGTGTTGGACGAGAAAGTATCAATGTGTTTTGTGGACTTATGGATATATGTCAAGGTTTAGCAAAATCAACGTATGATCAAATTGTGCAGCATTTATATACAGCGTCAAAATCAATGTTCAAAAGCGTTTGTGAAAAATCTGTCAAAGAAGAGAAAGAAAAAAATATAGAACATGATAAATCTGCTGACTGTTTGAAAGTTTCTGGCGATGGATCCTGAAAAAAACGAGGTTTTACTTCATTGTTTGGTGTTACCAAACTTACTTATTGTAAAAAGTGCATACTACCATCCATGTGCTTTACAAAAGAATATATTAGACGAAAAAGAATTTGAAAAATGGTATAATGATCATAAAGAATCATGCTCTTCAAATCACGATGGTTCAGCAGGGAAGATGGAGGTAGATTCAATCGTGAAGATATTTTTGAGATCTGTTGAAAATTTTGGAGTAAAGTATACGAATTACATCGGCGACGGTGATTCGAAAACTTTCAATGTATTGTAAAAATGAATCCGTATGGTGATGATTACCTTGTGACAAAAAATGAGTGTGTGGGACACGTACAAAAGCGCAAGGGTATTGATTGACGAAAAAGTGGAGGAACATATTCATCCAAACTACGAAGAACTTTCGAATGACGATCTCATGACGCGATGCTTAGGTGGACACACGGAAAATTCGAACGAATCGTTCAACTCCACTGTCTGGCGCATAACTCCGAAACATCTCAATTCTGATAAAAAAATCGTAGAAATTGCTACTATAATGTTCAATTATATAATAAAATATTCCTGAAAGTTCTCTGGAGTTGGTTATTTTATTCTATCTTAAAAAAATTCCTTAAAACACGGGTTTTTAGGCCTTCCAAAGCAGGATACCCCCTTAAAACCATCGTTACAAGAAGTACCCTTTAAAATGGTAAGAAGACAATTTCCAATAAGGATAGGTTTCGCTATGACTATAAGTAAAGCTCAAGGGCAATCATTTAATAAAGTTGGACTGTATTTAAATACACCTGTTTTCAGTCATGGGCAATTATATGTTGCTTTGTCAAGAACAACTTCAAAAAACTGTTTAAAAATATCAATGAAAAATAAATCAATATATAATATTAGAGATGATACTGACACTTATAAAAATAAAAGGAGAAAAATAAATAATGGACCAAAAATATTTACAAAAAATATAGTATCTACAGAAATATTTGATTAATAATTAACTACAATTAATGAAAAATTTGTTTTATATTCATTAATACATTTAATTTATGGTTGAATTATCGCCATTATCAACGTATAAATTTAAAATACAAATAAATAATTAGCTGCTGTGACAAGGTATGTAATACCTGTCAAAATAATAAGCGAGCGAGTCCCAATATAAACTAGCCTACCTACCCTCACATCTATAAGCCTACCTAACCTAACCGAAGCTCCCCAAATCCCCAATACTTCTCTTGGTTCCTTCCACCTAGCACAAGGAAGCAGCAAGTCAGGAGAAGGGATACAACTTCCAGGAGGCTTCGCACCAGGACTATGAGGCAATCTACGATGGCCTAAGGTGCCAGACTGAGCAGCACAAGCAGCGACAAGACATCCAGGAAGCTGTAACACATTAAATAATCAATAATAAACCTAATTAGGAGGAGGCAAGGAAGCATGTAGTTGCACACAGTAACTGACAGCTACATGCTAGGAAAGGATTAGAAGTAAGGTTATGGTAATCATAACATTACCATAACACTCAATTAATAACTAGTATTAGATACGCAGCACTCCCTCAGGAGACAGATATTTACCTAGGAAGCAGCCAGAATTCCCACAGCAACGCAGCATCGAAGAAGAGCAGCAGTCACTGACCCGACGCGCACCAGCTGAGCGGCCACCGTGAGAGCGAGTGAGAGAGAAGACTCGAGGATCGGCCGTCCCGTCTGCACCTGTAACAGAGTGGACCTATTAGCCGATAAATTAACACGAAAGGAACGATCATATAGGCTTATCTGGTTAACAGCATCATCGGGAACACCGTCCTCTCCGTGGGAAGCAGCAGCCCAGGCAATGACATCCGCTTTGATAAACATGGGCGCGAGCACTCACTACACGACGCGCGCGAGACGACAGCGGCCGACGGGCGACTCGACGCGAGAAGCTGCGCGTGCACGTCGGGCCCGAGCAACAAAGCAACGAACGAGCCCGAGCTCGGGAGAGCTCATCGGGACGCCATCGAGGCAGCATCGGCCAACCGATTCGCGACCGACTGTATTAAGCATTAAGAGTGTGTGTGTGAGAAAGCCGTAGATTGCAGCAACAACCTCAGGAGGCGATCTCCTCAATGCCAAGGTGGGTGTACGCCTTGCAGTGAATATTTAGTAACCTCCCCGGCTCGTAAGTGTGCTTCCCCTTTACTCCCCTCCCCTCCCCTCGCGCAGCAAGCAGCAGTAGCTCGTACGCAGACGAGCTTGACGATAAGAGCAATTCGCCGCGGTCGTACGCGGCTGGCGCCCAATATACTTATTAAATATTATAATAAATACCTATTATTTTATATATTTTAGTCATTTAATTCGCCTTTGACGCCACGACCTAATCCCCAGCGTGATCGTTAGATTGGCGCCCAACGTGGTTTTTCCGCATCGGCAACTTTTTTTTATACATTAAAATGGCGTCATTACGCATTATTTAGCCGATGTTAAATTCACGGGATTTATTTTTATACACTTATTAATATTACATATAGCAGCCGCAGTAAAATAAATCAGCGTTTTCTTGTTTTCTCTTTAATTTTAATTAAAATAAAAATAATTGTGAACGTCAAGCGGACGTAATTTAATAATTTAGTAATAGAGAAGCCGTAGCCATTTTTCCCTCCCCCCGCGTGAAGCACACATACGGGAAGGAGGAAGAAGCAGCGTGGCCATTTTTTCGGACATCTTTAACAAGCAAACACGTGGAAAAATAATAGCCACACGTGATTAAATTTAATTAATTAAATAATTAGATAAATATAACTTGTTTTTTTTTCTTTATTATATATTTCGATAATAATTTTTCTTATTTGTGCACAATATTTCTGTCTATTTTATAATAGTGTATAATATTTTCTAACACGCAATTTAACATTTTGTTTCGCTTTCCCCCCCCCCTTTCTCTCATTGCAGCCATACCATTTATTATTAAAATAATTTATTATAACCCGTTATTTTACTTTTTGCATTGTGCTATCAACAAAAAAAATATTTTTTTTTGTTGCTTAATATAAGTTAGCCCTTATATATAATAATATATATTTAACAGTGAGAAATATACGTTAATATTTTCATTACCTTTTCTGGCAGAAGTTGCAATTTAAATAATTAATAATTTTGCAAACCCGTATTTAATTAATACATAATAAATAAAATTTTTATTTTTTCGTGCAAATTGAAAATATTAATTTTTGTTTTTGTTTTCTTATTTTCCCTACTAGAAGCCAAATAATTAACATTAATAAAACTTAATTTTGCTTTTAACAAATTAACAAAATTAGCAAATTAGCACATAAAAAATCTATTTTTTTTTCTCTCTTTCCTTCTTTTTATTTGCTTTTCAACTAATTGCACTTAGTAACCCTATTTCGTAGCAAACTTTATATAATTTTTACGCCTCTCCGTATTTGCAGCCGAAAACCTAAAAACCCAATAAATTGTTATTACCCTTGCCTGATTTACCTTATTTTGGATTGTTTCTCCCCTGAATAATATTTAAGCAGTTAACTAGCATATAGGAAACTTCAGCTTTAATTTTTATTTTTTCACGTTGGGCTGTTAGTTTAATTGCGTTAAGTATTGAGCTGCAAATTTATTGCGCCAAACTTATACTCTCCCCTTCTTAATTATTGATAGAATAATTAAGTTAAAATTCAAGATGGCAGTTAATTATAAATTAGATAGCAATATAAATATTGATAATGTAGCACAAGGAGTAGCAATAATTAGGCGCACCATAAATAATACCGCCGATGGGAAAATTACAATTTACTGTAATCAGCTTGATTTAAACATCGACGACGATATACGCACAATTCGAGATCGCGTAGCGCGATATGAATTAATTAGAAATTATGGCCCCTCAGCAGCAGAATGGAAACCAGAAGTAGATGGACGACTCTTGGAAGAATTTAGCCCAATAGAAGAAGAATCTCTCCTGGATCTCTCCTTAACACAATCCGAAATTACGAATGTCCCTCCCCCTCCCCGAGCAGCAAGAGCACAATATATTACATCTGGTCGGATGCTATACGTGGAACTGCAAACCGGACAATCGCAAGGACGGTACCAGGATCCACTGACGATGGAGAAGCCAACAGAATGCAACGAGGCAATAAATGAAAAATTGCTACATCCAGCATATCGTCCGCAAGCACAATCAACGTGCAGGCATTTAAGAACGCCGTCTCCAACTGAGCAAGAGCAGCAAAAATTTTTATTGGAACCGATCATTCCAGAATTATTATATACATCGCCAAGCACAACAGTATCGTTATTGGGAATAAACTCAACGTCGTATTACACAATTATCACGCTTGCTCCAACCATCCCGACAGATGAAAACTTATCAAACAACCCTTTTATACCGAATACAACTCCCGCAGCGACACAAAGCACACACATTTATACGAACTCGCAGCCGAGGACGACAAGCAGCATACAACCCTCAGCATTTAGAGCAGTGCAGCAAACAGCAGCAGAGCGAAGAATGAACGAGCGTAACCAATCGAACCCTAACGACCCGAGAATCATCACACACACAAGCAGCAACAGAAGAAATCTTCGCAGCATGCAATGGGAAGACGAGTTAGCAGCGCAGCAGCAACGACGAGAACAAGCACACCAGGGCAGCATATCCGACGAGCCTCAAATCCAGAATCTAAACCCTGAAAAAAATACAACATTTAGCGTCCCCCCTTCTCAGCAGCAGCAATATTCCCCACAGCAGCAGCCGCAGCAGCAAGCGAATACGTCGATGTCATCTTTTAGGAATTATTATTCAAACTGCAGCAATTTAGAGGATTCGCTTTTCACTAGAGAAAAAAGAACGGTGGAAATTTTCTCTAGATATCATATCCAGTTCAAAGGCACAAGGAAAAGCGATCCAGAAACATTCGTAAGCAATCTCCAGGAATGCAAGGAAACCTATAACCTCTCTATGGACGACATAATCAAAGCTCTCCCATCGGTGCTCGACGATGAAGCATGGGATCGGTTCAAGTGAGAAAAGAGCAGCTGGCGAAATTTTATTGACTTTGTCGTCGCAGTGCGACTACAATATGGATCGGAGGAAATCCAGAGCAACTTACGGCAAATAGTAGAAAATCGTACGCAAGGTCGAAATGAAGACATCTCGACGTAGCTTTTAAAATTACGAGGGATATTGGACCAAATTAAACCTCCGCTTCCGCTAGCAGATCAATTGGACAGAGCACTTCGAAATTTGCATCCTAACTACAGATGCAAATTAGAAAGAAACCAATTTAATAATTTTGCGCAGCTACAAAAGCTAGGCAAGAAGGAAGAAGCTAGGCGATTACTCGACGAGACATATAAGCCAGCACCAACATTGCAGGGTTATGGCTAAGCAAAATATGGTTACGTCGACCCGAAGCAGCAAAAACCGCGCAGCCTAGCAGCAGTAAGCAGCTCGAGCAATCCCAAATCCTCATACCCTCCTCAGACCCCCAAAGAGCACACACCCAACCCCAAATACAATAAAGAGCAACGATACAACAAGCCCAGCAGCCTCCAACGAAGAAGAGCAGCGCCGAATTTCCTCAAGTACGAAGAATCAGCAAAACGCGATTCCCCAAAACCAAGCAGCAGCAGCAGCACACAGCCAAAGCAGCCGTGGAATAAGGTAGTCGCTAACACCAGCCAGAAGCAATGGCAAAAAGCAGCAGCAACTCCGCAAAGGCCTGAATCGCCAAGGAGCCAAAATCAGCAGCAACCCAGGAGCCAAAGCAATTATGGAGCAGCAATAAGACCACCGATAATCCCCAACCACTCTAGGAAGCAGAAAGATCCCTGATTTATTTGTGACCAATTGGGTCACTGGGCAGCAGAGTACTCTCAGGTATTCTGCTATAATTGTGGAGATCAGGGAGACTATATTAGAGACTGCCCTGAATGCAGCACGAAGCAGCAGGGAAACGGCAGCCAGAGAAAATAAGGACCCGTATTTTCTCACCCAAACCCCCTATAGGGTCTCATCCCTCCCAATTAGCAGCTAACGAATCCCTCATTCAGCAAATTCCCGGCATTGATCCCCGTTTATTTTTTAATATTAAGCTCAATGGACACAAGCTCATAGCACTGCTCGATGATGGGGCAGTGCACTCCTTTATAGGCAAAGGCATGAGTAAGGTGCTCCAGAAGAAGCTCAGGAGATCGGACTGCAAAGCAGTAAAAGTAGCAACGGTACTAATGCCTTTTCAAGTAGCAGACTATCTACAGTATGATTGCATACTGGGGATCGATTTTAAGCGCAAAGTCAACATGAGGATTAATTATGAAAAGTTTACGTGGTGGACTTCTAAAGGCATTACGCATCATTATCCTCATGGCGAAGACCCAAGCTACATACCAGCCCTAGCAAGCATTGGAGAACTCAAAAGAGCTACCCCTTAACAAGAAAAAATTTTGCAGCAGCTTTTAGATGAAATGATTCCCGCAGCTCCTAAGACGTTAGGCACTACAAAGCTAACCGTCCATAAAATTGATACGCAAGGAGCCGAGCCCATTAGGCAGAGGAACCGCCGGTACTCGCCTAAAATGCTACAAGCAGGCTATGCGGAGGTCGATAGAATGCTACGTGAAGGCATCATCGAACCTTCCGATAGTCCATGGTGCAGCTGCCCCGTTATTGTCCCTAAAGGGAACGGTGCATATCGTTTCTGCATTCACTATAGGCAAGTCAAAGCAGTAACTAAAAAAATAGCTTATCCCATGCGAAACATGGATGATATATTGGATCAGCTACGAGAAAGCCGCTACATAAGCAAGCTAGACCTGTCCCAAGCTTATCATCAAGTCCCCCTAGCCCCCGAAAGCCGAGAAATAACAGCCTTTGCCCTCCCAGGAAAGGGTTTATTTCAATTCACCCGCGTACACTACGGTCTAGCAAACGCACCAGCAATGTTCCAGAAAATAATGGACAATTTAATAAAGCCAGAGTGGGAACCAAATGTGTTCGCTGATTTAGATAATATAATCATCACAGCCAAAACCTTTGATGAACACATTCGGTGGCTCAAAATAGTATTAGCAGCCCTTAAGAAAGCCAATTTGCAGCTCAACCGCGAAAAATCTGAATTTTGTTGCGCGAAGGTTACATACCTAGGTTATAAAGTTAATCAGGATGGCCTAAAAACAAACAATGACAAAATAAAGCCGATATTAGAATACCCAGCCCTTACTAATTTGAAGCAGTTACGGAGATTTACCGGATTAATCGGTTGGTATTCCCGATTTATCGACAAATTAGCAGACTACCGAGCACCCTTGAATTATCTTATAAGTGGAAAGGGTAAACAGAAATATGAAGCCAATGATCAACAGCTATTTAGCTAATGATCATAGAAATTGGGACACACATCTAAGCGAATTTTGTTTTGCACTAAGCACAGTCGTGCACTCCTCCACCAAATATTCACCAGCATTCTTGAATTTTGGTAGGAACCCTATTCCCATAGCTCTCATCAAAAAGCACATTGAATCCCCAAACCAAATTCCCGTCCCAGATACACAGCAATGGATAGAGCGACTGCATAGATTGCCAGCAATCTACGACCTAGTAAAAAGGCATACCGAAATAGCCACAGCCAAGCAAGCACGGTATTATAATGAAGGTCGTAGAGACATACAGTACCCATTAGGAGATTTAGTTTGTCGCCGCAATCGTGTGCTATCGTCAGCTGACGATAATTTCGCAGCTAAGCACGCACCCAAATATATAGGACCCGCAAAAATAATTCAACTATTCTCCCCTAGCATATATTTAGTGGAGGATAAGAGCAGCAAACGACAAACTAAGGTTCACATTAGCGATTTAAAACGGTATGTCCCTCCCCGAAATGTAATTCCACCCCAATGTCCGCAAACGCAGCAGCAACAATTATCGCATAGCACTCGAATCGCGAACCCGCCCAATAACCCAGCTACCCGTAAAAGAGGTCGTCCCAAGAAAATTATACCTGATACCCATACGTCCCCCAGCAGCCCACCCAAACGTCAGCTCAGACCCCGGAAGTAAAATCCAAAATACCCCTTTTTCCTTCAGCAAGCAGCCACAGCAAGCAGCAAAAACATTAAATAAATAGACATTAGCAACTTACTTATAAGAAATAATTATTAACTCGAAATTCTCTCTTCCTATTTACTTTTTACTATCAGCAGCTTAATGTACTAACAGTACTAATAAAACCCCAGCAGCCAAGAAATAATATGCACAAATTTCTTATTAATTACCTTTTCTTAAATGATTTAATAAGCAAGCAAAATAATGCACCAATCTTATAATTTAATAGTAGCATGATATATATATATATATATATATATATATAGTGACGTGTCTACTGGGGATTAGGGTGGAGTCACGGTTAAAACACAAATTAATTAACTTCGTTAAAAAAAAGATGGCAGGTTTATTGCACTTAATGTGCACTTAAGTATTACACGGCAAAGCAGCGGCTTTGCCGTTCAAAAATTGCCAGTCGCGTTGGCCGCGGTCGCTCGCGTTCGCGCGATTGCGGGCCGTCCCGCACCTAACTACGCGTCGCGCACACACACTTTAAGGAAGCTGGATTTGGGAGGAAGGAGCACGGCTCACCTGGACGCTCGTCTCCTGGATCCCTCGGACACACACGTAGCCTTTTGAAATAGAGATATTGCGTGGTACTACACGATCGGTGGTCGGTCGCAGTCTGTCGATTATCGGCACGCACGAAGCGAGAGAGTTTTTCCTCGGCGTATTGCGCAGGCGCGCATACTCTCGCGTCTCGAGTCGTGCGCGCTCGGCTCGGTTCGTACTGGCCGCTCGGGCCGTGATTTCGCTGCCTCGACGGAGATGTCGTCGACGACGTTGACTTCGTGGTGCTGGATGGCGATTGAGTAACTGCGGCTCTGCTGAGAATACGATCTGCGAGGTAAGCTTTTAAATCGTTCCTTTTTACCTCGATTTTAAGCTAAATCGAGCCCCTCGAGTTTCTTTATTGCAGGTGCCGTATATATCGTCGATACGGGATCTTCGGCTCGGAGTGTCCGGACAGCTGGAGAGGGCATTCAAGGCTGGATGGGACCTGGGGATATTACGGGTCATTCCTGGTGCTGGACAAGGCATTAGGATGCTGGATCAACGGAGCAGTGTGTGTGTGTGTGCAATTGTGCGCAGGCAGGAGTCGCATCTCCTTTGCTTCGGGTTCTCCTGCTTACTACGCACTGTAAGCCTATATCGGTTTCACACATTCGCATATGTGTGTCTATTAGAACTTGATTGGTATGTATAGCACGCTTACTTCGCATAGTAAGCTTGACAGGTGCTATACTATACCTTGCCTCGCTAGTTTATTTCTAAGTGACATGTAGTATAACTACAATGTCACAATATATATATATATATATATATATATATATATATAACTTATATTTATTTGTTTCTAGTTTTAAAATTTTGAAACTGAACATTATAATAGAATAAAAAAAATTGAAATTTCTGATAGGAAATTAAAAATAAGGAAAAATGAACAGTTTTTTAAAAATGGTTAACTTAAAGTCTGTTTGGTGTATTTACGGCAAAGTATATTCCAAAATGCAGCATTTTTATGAAATTTCAAGTCTTAAGATCATGAAATATTACAAAAGTAATAAGAAATATTCAAATTTAATTTACTGGTGTAATTTTGAATACAATGAAAACGCCGTATTTCATCATAGATTTTGTTTAACGAATAATGTAGAAAATTTTATAATTTTAAAACTAGAATATACAGTAAGTGATCACAGACATATTTGCATTGTAATTCTCGAATACTAATAAATGTTCATATTACAATCTTTATATAAATATAATTTATTTGCAGTATTTCAGATTTGATTTTGTATATAAATATCCTTTACAAAGAACTGCGATGCTTATGAAATATCTTTTTCTTCTTAAACTATATATAGTATATATAACTGTATATAATTATCACTGTTTGAAGGAACAACTGAAAAAAAATTTATTTAAGGAACAAGTAAGTTATATCTAGGAATACTGATTGTAAACTATTATTATAAAATTCATATGATAAAGATTATTTACAAAATTATAGTTTTGCCTTTTTCTATTCTAATATTTATTTAACGATAAATAATTAAATTATTTACTTGGTGAAAAGGAAAGACTGTTGGATTCCCTTATACTATAGGTTTTGCTGATAATACACCATTTGGTGAATCAATTATAATACAGGTGTTTTCTGAGGTACGTTCTAGGTCAAGAGGCACATTTTGACAATTTATTAAAGGGATTGTTATATTATTAATGCTAGCGTTTTGGTGTAGTTCAGGAGATCCTGCAATATGTGACACCAAGCTGTCACATGTATCTGTTGAAACTGTAAAGAAAAAATACAATTTAAACTAAATCTTGTACTATTTTTTGTAAAATATTATGATCATGATTATCATGAAGGAAATTAATCAAGGAAATCATTAAAAGCAAAAATTCTATCTAAAAAAACCTTCAAATAAATTTTTTAATTTATGTAATATAGTTTCCTTTCTATTTTGTTGTAATATTTGTTGTTTTTTTAAATTTTTATTTTAACAATTTCAATTATGACTCCAGATAAAACTTAAATTCAATTTTAAACTATGTAATAGTATATGTATATTGTAAATCGATGCTATCTTATAATACATAAGAAAGCTTATTTTAGTTTAAAATCACAATTTTGTAATAATATAAATATTTTTTTGTATTGAAGCTATCATCTTTCAATAACTTCTTCTATTATACAATATAAATTGACATTCAGTTGTATCCGGATAGTACTAAAATTAAATGTTGAAGCTTTTTTTAGTTTAAAATCACATTTTTATAATGAAATAAATATTTTTTGTATTGGAGCTATTATTGGTTCATAATTTATCCTATGATACAATATAAATTAAATGTTAATTGTACATTTTAACAATGTACTATTAAAAGTACATAGTTATATAACATTAATATATTTATAGCAAATTATTAATTGTATATATTATGTACAATATCTTTATATTAATGCAATTTTAATAAAACTATAAAATAGTAATTACAACAAAGTTTACAAATACAATTTTTATAGATTATAAGTTTGAAATATTTTCAAATAAAAAGTATCAAACCATCACACAGAAATATCAACTCGTCCTTTGATTTAGATGAAGTCATATTAAAACTTAGTTTACATCCCTTTGGTCTGATGAAATTGCGAATAAAACTGTATAGAAATAAAATACATAATATGTATAGGAATGTTTAGTCTTTAAAACAATATTTAAGAGAATATATCATACATATATGTATACACATTTATACATACAGTGTTGAAGCTTTCAAAAATATAAAAATTTATTATGTATCTCTATAAATTAACAAAAACTCTTTCTAGCAAAATATTTTAGTATAAATTTTTATATTCTAATGTATATGCACTTGGTAAAAACAATTATCATCATACTACAGAAACCATAAAATTTATTTGAACTCAAAAGCTATGTTCATGGAAACTAATATACAAAATAAATTAATTATATTGATAGCATGATTTTTTTTAAACTATAGCTTTTACTTTCTATATCATATTTATAAATTAAACTAGCGAATTGTTTTTTGGTATTTACTTGGTTGGTCTCCTTTGTAAGTAAAAAATTATGCCTTTTAATAAACAATTAATTTAAATTCTAACCAAATAATAATTTGACTGATATTATACTTAATTAACAATAATTGTAAATTAATACATGTATACAATTTAAAGTAATTCAAGTATCAGAATTTTTAGGTTATGTAAATATAAAACATTCTTCTTCTTCAATAGTAATTAAACGATAATAAATGATATAAGGAAATGATTGATGAGTATTTATAATTACTATTATAATTAATATTTTACATACTTAACCTGTTATATGTGGAGAAAATACGCAGCAATTCAGAAATATCACAAGTTTCAGTATTTGCGGTTACCGTGTTACGATGTGCGCGCCAGAACTAAGAACCGTTATGTGTTGTATCACGTACGAGGTACCTGATGCTCAACGCATCGGAACTAACCGATGCTCTAAGTAATTATTGTGTGTTGGTAAAGGTCTAAGAATATAATTCTAACAATGTTTATGTGTCTTCAGTAACTATAATATGTGCCTATTCTTAGATATAAAAATGCAATTTATCATTATTTTTTAATCACAAATTTGTAATTCGATTAACGTGCTGCGCATGCTCTCTTTACTTGTAGAGTCGAGCACTCAAAAAATAAAATCACCTGATTATTTTCTAATAAATAGTTATGCAACAAAATACTTGATAAAATTACTTAAATTTATTACGTACGTTTTTTAGGTTATTAATGTAATATATTGTTAAGCATATTAATATTAAGGACACTATTTTATACTACTACATAAATTAATTGGATAATATTTTGAAGTGATATATTTACGTATTTAAATTCATATATATAAGCAAAATTTCTATCAAAAAATCAAAAGCAAAAAATTTTACCTAAATTTTTTATCTAAAATTTTTACCTGATAAAATTACCTAATTTACTTAAAAAAATGAAACAAAAGTTACCTAAAATTATCAGGTGAAAATTTTAGGTGAAAATATCATATGATTTTTTTCAACAGGGAAATGTATTAAAAGGTATTAAAAGAGTTTCTAGCGTAGTATAAAACAGTATAAAACGTATTGTAAATAGTTTTAAAGAGTATCTAATGTATTATTATAAGCAGTATTAAAAAGAATTGACTTTGAATACATTTTGAGTGCATTATGTATGTATTAAAAACGTATCGAGAGTATCAACTGTATTAGAAATAGTATAAAGAGTATCAAATGTATTATAAACAGTATTAAAATGAGTATGAAGTGTAATATAAATAGTATTAAAAGAGTATCAAAAACAAAAGTTATCTTTAATTCTTATTCCCTTCTTTTTTCTACTTACACAATAGCTTACTTTTTTTTTTATAAAGAATTAACTAAGTAAATATCCGATAAAAGAAATTTCTGCAATAGAAAGTATTGAAATCAAAACACCTTCCAAGAAGGTGTCAATATTCGCAAGTATTTTATTCCAATCACACTTTTTAAATTGCAATCTATTAAATAAATATCTTTAATTCTTATTCCCATATTTTTTCTACTTATACAATAGCTTAAAATTTTTTATTTAAAAGTAATTACGTAACTTATAACTTATATGCACTTATAAAGTTTCTTAAGTGTGTTCCTTTTGACGAATAAAAAAATTTGGAACAAAAGTTATCTTTAATTCTTATTCCCTTCTTTTTTCTACTTACACAATAGCTTAATTTTTTTTATTAAGAATTAACTAAGTAAATATCCGATAAAAGAAATTTCTGCAATAGAAAGTATTGAAATCAAAATACCTTCCAAGAAGGTGTCAATATTCGCAAGTATTTTATTCCAATCACACTTTTTAAATTGCAATCTATTAAATAAATATCATTTTTTTATTTAAAAGTAATTACGTAACTTTATAACTTATATGCACTTATAAAGTTTCATAAGTGTGTTCCTTTTGACGAATAAAAAATTTGGAACAAAAGGGTCAGTAATAAAAAACAACTAGAAATTAAAGACTCATCATTTTCTACCTATTGTTATTTTAATTGGACATTTTATATATTTTTCCATATATATTTTTCCATAAGTAGTTTTTGCAATAGAAAGTATTGAAATCAAAGCAGTATAATCGACAAGTATTTTTTACCATACCATAAATTTGTATTTCAATTAAACATTTTTATTTTTATGTGTTACATAAACTCCTCAAAAAGTTTCTACAATAATTGAAAGTACTGAAATCAAAATGGAATCGCCAAGTATTGTATCTACGCATCAATGTCTGGGAAGAGATTTAAAAATTTTTCGTCGTTTAAATTTGTTGAAACTTCTCTAACTTGTTTCAAGGAGTTCACATTTGAACCGTGATGATTATTTATCAAATCCTCATTATTGCCAAGAAATATATTTATTATGTCAAAATGTTCATCCATTTTCATAGTTGGAGAAATAAGTAAACAATTTTATAATATATTTATTTACATAAAATTAACTTCTTCAAAACTAATAAAACAGAAATTTATTATTAATCAAAAAAATTTTGATTAAGAAGTTAATTCTTAATAAAAAAAAATAAGCTATTGTGTAAGTAGAAAAAAGAAGGGAATAAGAATTAAAGATAACTTTTGTTCCAAATTTTTTATTCGTCAAAAGGAACACACTTAAGAAACTTTATAAGTGCATATAAGTTATAAGTTACGTAATTATACTTTTAAATAAAAAATTTTAAGCTATTGTATAAGTAGAAAAAATATGGGAATAAGAATTAAAGATATTTATTTAATAGATTGCAATTTAAAAAGTGTGATTGGAATAAAATACTTGCGAATATTGACACCATCTTGGAAGGTGTTTTGATTTCAATACTTTCTATTGCAGAAATTTCTTTTATCGGATATTTACTCAGTAAATTCTTAATAAAAAAAAAATTAAGCTATTGTGTAAGTAGAAAAAAGAAGGGAATAAGAATTAAAGATAACTTTTGTTCCAAATTTTTTTTATATATGTCTACTCGAAAAAAGTTGAGACAGAGCTATAGGGGAAAACGAAAGAGTGAATGAGACACGCGTGATCTAGTTATTTTTACATTATTATCTTAAACGGTCATCTTTTATCTTACACGGTCGTCAATCATCTAATTTGCCGCGAAACGTGCGCGTAGCAGAACCTGTCAGTGACAATTATTGGTTATGTTTAATGTTGATAATTTAAAAGTTTTTCGTCGTTTAAATTTGTTGAAACTTCTCTAACTTGTTTCAAGGAGTTCACATTTGAACCGTGATGATTATTTATCAAATCCTCATTATTGCCAAGAAATATATTTATTATGTCAAAATGTTCATCCATTTTCATAGTTGGAGAAATAAGTAAACAATTTTATAATATATTTATTTACATAAAATTAACTTCTTCAAAACTAATAAAACAGAAATTTATTATTAATCAAAAAAATTTTGATTAAGAAGTTAATTCTTAATAAAAAAAATAAGCTATTGTGTAAGTAGAAAAAAGAAGGGAATAAGAATTAAAGATAACTTTTGTTCCAAATTTTTTATTCGTCAAAAGGAACACACTTAAGAAACTTTATAAGTGCATATAAGTTATAAGTTACGTAATTATACTTTTAAATAAAAAATTTTA
Organism: Theocolax elegans; assembly: GCA_026168455.1. Taxonomy (NCBI): domain Eukaryota; kingdom Metazoa; phylum Arthropoda; class Insecta; order Hymenoptera; family Cerocephalidae; genus Theocolax; species Theocolax elegans. The sequence goes on along the minus strand of CM047431.1, from coordinate 23,183,989 downwards.
AGCTATTGTATAAGTAGAAAAAATATGGGAATAAGAATTAAAGATATTTATTTAATAGATTGCAATTTAAAAAGTGTGATTGGAATAAAATACTTGCGAATATTGACACCATCTTGGAAGGTGTTTTGATTTCAATACTTTCTATTGCAGAAATTTCTTTTATCGGATATTTACTCAGTAAATTCTTAATAAAAAAAAAATTAAGCTATTGTGTAAGTAGAAAAAAGAAGGGAATAAGAATTAAAGATAACTTTTGTTCCAAATTTTTTTTTATATATGTCTACTCGAAAAAGTTGAGACAGAGCTATAGGGGAAAACGAAAGAGTGAATGAGACACGCGTGATCTAGTTATTTTTACATTATTATCTTAAACGGTCATCTTTTATCTTACACGGTCGTCAATCATCTAATTTGCCGCGAAACGTGCGCGTAGCAGAACCTGTCAGTGACAATTATTGGTTATGTTTAATGTTGATAATTTAAAAGTTTGTCAAATTCTTGGTTTTGGACTACAGTTTTCACAGGTACAGTATAATAATTATTTAAATTTTTTATTTTTACTACATTTGTAAGTATCAAGATTTAAATAATAATAGTAAAAAAAATTTAGGAAATGTTTATTAATTATTTGAATAAATTATTTTAGAGAAGTTAAAAATAATATAATTATTTGTTAATAAAATTATTTATTTAACAATTTAGATTCTGGAGCCCAGTCATCAAACGTATCAAGCAAAAAGTGGAGTTATACATTTGTGGGATCTAAGGTCAGACCATATTGAGCAATTAATACCTGAAGCAGAAGCTTCTATTCAAGACATAGCAGTTGATGCAGTTGGGACTTATATGGCTGCTGTTAACAACAGAGGTCATTGTTTTATATGGACACTTACCGGTGGTATCGGTGAAGAACCTACAAAATTAAATCCTAGGCTTAAGTTAAATGCACATAGATGCACTTAGATGTAAGTTTAGTCCTGATAGTACACTTCTTGTTACTACTTCAGCAGATAAGACTGCCAAAGTTTGGAAAACAACAGACTTTTCCGAGGTGCAAGTTCTACAGCATGAAGCTAAACGATGGGTTTGGGATGTAGCTTTCAGTGCTGATTCGCAATACATTTTTACTGCTTCGTCGGATGGTGTTGCAAGATTATGGAATATAGCAACAGGAACTGTGAAGAGAGAATATCAAGGACACCAAAAAGTAGTTTCTGCTCTTGCCTTCAGTGATGAAGTACTTCCGACAAGTTAAAAACAAAATAGACTGTGCATTATTATTTCATTGAAGAATGTTGATGAACAATTTTAGTATAATATATTTGTTAAGATAGTGTAAAGACATTAAAAAATATAATTTATTATTTTTAATAAGAAAAATTTTGTAAATAAATATCCTTATTTCCTTTCTTAGAAGTTAATAAATAATTGTTTATTCAATTATTTTGGATGAAAAATATTAGAATGTTATTGTATATTGTACAAAAATAATGTGTGTATTTAATTATTGGATGCACATTCCATCATATACTTAATATATTGGTGTTTTGCAACTATAATTAAATAATATTAACAATTTTAAATTTATACAATTTTTTTAATTACGAGAAAGTCTTAGGTTTCTGGTACTACTACTACTGCTATTATGATTATTGGTATTTACAGATTCTCTTCTACTTATTTCACTGATGTCCAAATTATCATTTGTAGTTGGTTGAAATAATTTATTAGTTTGCACATGAAGTGGTGTACTTGTTATGATAGGTTGCTTGATTCGTTTGTTAATTATACTATGTGGTCTTCTAAAGGTATTTATTTTTGTTATTGATTTCCTTTTCATGTCAATAGTCTTATTTAAATTAACTATAGCTTGCTAGCTAATTGCTGTTTTTGCGGTTTACCTTTTGAATTAACTTTATTAATTTCATCTGTTTTATCCATTTCACTATTTGATTCTCCTTTGGATGTGTTGACTTGCTTTAATTGTTCTACCCTTTTTTTATTCACAATATGAATAGCAGCGCTTATTGCACTATTATCACCAGTAACATTTTTTTCATTTGCATTCTTCTCTAATGTAAAGTTTAGTTTTGTTTGTCTCACTGTATCTTGAAGTTTTTTTTTCTTTTTCTTGTTAGTTTTCTACTGTGTTTGTTTAACATTCATATTTGTTTGAGAATTTCCTTGACTATACTGTTCAGTCGAGTCATCATTTTTACCTTTTTTTGTTAGTTTGTAATTTATTAACAGTTGCTTTTTTAATTTTAGTATATGAAGGTTTCTTCACCGCTTGTTTTGTTTGTTTCTTTTTTGGAGTGCTCATCTGGCTAATATCATCGTCTGAGCTTTCAAAATCTGATAAATCCTAAAAGAGAAATAAATGAATAAATAATTTTTTTTCCGTTTTAAAGTCTTTAGTTTAAAAATACTTACACTTAAATTTAATATTGTATCATATTTTTCCAACTTCCATTCCATAAGTGCATTATCTTGTTCAATTATTTGAATAAATGCTTCTTTTAATGTTAAAGTTTTAAAACATTCGAAAAAAGATTCTAAATGCTGCTTCATATTAGTATTGTCAATATCATCAAAGCTATTTAAGTCAAATTTTACTTTAATAGGATTTTCTTTTGTTAAGTCATAAAATACATAAACAATTATGTTAAAGTAGATATTAGTTTCAAGATCTTTGCATTTCAGAAACGTTATAAAACAAAAGTATAAGAATAATGCACATCCACAGAACAATTACAAACATCTTCCAAATAAGATTTCAAATCATCATATTGTTTTTTTTGTTTGTGATACGTGTCTAAGTGTAACTTAAGATTTCTTACAAATATTATTGGAGTATTTACAATATTATCCAAAAAGGTGTTTCTTTAACTACTTGATGCAAATCTATGGCCAATGGAATATCCAAAACTCCAAATTTTCCCTTATTATTTTCATTAAAAATTTGAACAGTATATGTTTTTATATGTTCGTCATCATCATATATTGCAAACTGAAAAATACATTCATCCTTATTAAACTTAATGCAATGAATTCCATTATTACGTTTCTTAACATCTGAGTTTTGTTCGCTAGATTTTATTTGTTCCATTTGTTCATTGTAATTAACTTCCATTTCATTAAATATTCTATCTCTCTTCGGACTTTTTCCTTTTTATCGTTTATTTACTCATCTTATTAGTGAGATGCTATTTTTCTTTACACAGAAATACTTGTTTTATCTGTAACACTTTTTGCACGCTGTAATGTACATGCAGGTTGACGTTTGACTTGATTATCTCTCACTTCACTCTATCTCTCTTTCTCTCCCGTGTAAGTAAATGTGATCCCCTGCACCTATGTGTTACGTGACATTTTTGATGAAGATACGGGAATGTCATAATATTATATATATATATATATATATATCCAAAGACCCCCCGATTAATTTTAGAATTTGAAAATTTAGCAGTCCTTAATAAAAAAAATATAAACACAAAACATGACAACTGCAACTGCTGCAAGTAAACTGAGCGTAACAGTAGCGCCCTCGCGCTGAATTTTTCAGAGTCTGACACGAGTTTTTACATGTGTACGCGCTCTGTCCCGGGCTGGAAACTAATTCTATAGACATATATATATAAAAAGGGAAGATACAATAAAACACGGAAATAGCAAAAATCGAGTTAAAGGAAATCAACAAGCAATTTCTTTCACTTGATTTTTCTCTAGTATGTGTCGATGAATTTACACAAAATTTAATGTTGAGTGAAGATAATTAAATAGGGAATGTGCCCAATAAGCACACTCTCCGAAAAAAGAATTCTTTAAGAATTCTCCAATGTCCGCATAAAAAGAATACTTATAGTATTCAAATAGCAATAAAAAAGTATTCTTTTTGAACAAAATAATTTATTTTTCGGCCGACAAAAGTGTTGGTTTGTGGTATTAAATAAGTAATCGAATAGTATGCAAGAAGTATTCTTTTGCCTCTTTTAAAATTTTTTTGGATTTACAAAATATTCAAATAAGTAATAAAAAAGTATTCTTTTTGAACAAAATAATTTATTTTTCTGCCGACAAATGTGATGGTTTGTGGTATTAAATAAGTAATCGAATAGTATGCAAAAAGTACTTTTTTGCCTCTTCTAAAATTTTTTTGGATTTACAAAATATTCAAATAAGTAATAAAAAAGTATTCTTCTTGAACAAAATAATTTATTTTTCTGCTGACAAAAGTGATGGTTTGTGGTATTAAATAAGTAATCGAATAGTATGCAAAAAGTACTTTTTTGCCTCTTTTAAAATTTTTTTGGATTCATGAAATATTCAAATAAGTAATAAAAACGTATTCTTTTTGAACAAATTAACTTAACTTAACTTAATTTAAGCAAAACAGTTTTAATCAAAAGTTTAAAATGTATTTATCGATATATTTAAATATCGAAGGGTCAAAAGAGATAAGCTATAAGCCAAAAACTAATTGTCCGATCTGAAAAAAGCTTCGTTATGTTATATATTTTTATATGCGTTTTTCTTTTCCGAGATTTTGATTACTACTTTAAAAATGATCGATGTGATATTTCAAAAACTACTATTAAGAAAAATAGCCTTCAATCAAAAAGGTTCATTATGATTCAATATTCTATTGTCATATTGAATAAGTGACAAAAGCATTATAGGCTAATAAATATTTTGACCTATTTTAACACACTTATTTAATAAATAAGAATGTAGGTTGTTAGTTGACAATAAAAAAATATAGAGAATTGTAACAATTATATATTATTGGAGTAATGTTAAGACAATCGTCCGAAATTATTAAGTTTCCACCTTTGTACCTTTGAATAAAAAAATTCTTAAAAAAGTAAACTTTTACATTATTGGATTTGGTTACCTACACTGAGAAAAATGCTATAATAAAATTTGCAACGTTTTTAATAAAAATTACTATGTTTTATAATATACGCTGGATATACTTGCATTATGAAAGGTTTTATAATATTTTAAATAAACATTATTATTAGCATAATAAAAAGTACCAAAAGATGAAGCAAAATTTATCAATTGTGTTTTATAAAAATTACTATGTTATATAGCAAAAATCATGAAATATAAAAATTATAATTTAGTGAACGAAATTTACTAGGTAACATATATAGTAAATTTTATTACGCAATATAGCAAAATTTGTGACTTTCATATAGTAATACTTGATATATTTTTGTGTAAATGATAATTATTACATAATAAACAATATCTGAATACGTTTTTACTATGTAATGTAGTAAAATTTCTTATTAAAAATAATAAAATTTGTCATGTCAATAATAAAATTGGTACACAGGGAAAATACACCATCTCCACATAACCTCAAGAATTTCAGTATAAGTATATTGTCGTTAATTGCGGATAAATAAATTTCTTTTTTACATTATCTTTACGAGGTAATATTCAAACAGTAAAAAAGATTAATAAATGTAGTATCGCGACAAATAAATGTAATAAACAAAATATACAAGTTTTTGTGAATCACAAAAATACATATGAGGGCGATTCGAATCAACCGGAATATAATTATCCGGTGGCGCAGGCGGTGAGGTGCGGGACTTCTACTCGGAGGGTCGTCGGTTCGAATCTCCATCTCGGACTTCGGTTTTTTTTCTCATAATTTTCATAAATATTATTTGTATGTATTTTAAATTGTAAATATAAAGTATAAAATAATAATAAAATAAATGTATAACGGACGTTAAAATGTAAACAGATGAAAGTAGAAATTTATTTTTAATTCGACTCTTTCTCGAAATAGTAAAAATTACTATGTTTTCTAATAAAAATTGCTATGTCAACATAGTAAAATTTGTACATTTCAAATTTACTATAAAACATAGCAATTTTTATTAAAAGTACAATATGTCCACCGATTACTATGTTTTATAGTAATTTTTATTAGAATTTTAATAATTTTTATTACACATTTTTCTGAGTGTAAAGAAAATCTAAACGATTCTTTTTTACGTTTTATTCACCACTTTGAATTATGGAGTTTTTAGAAAGGCGTTAACATTTAATAGTAGAAGAATTCTTAAAAAATACTTTCTTTATTTCCTTGTAACGAATCAATGTAATATTTGATTATATTACATTGCTCGTTGCATTCTCTCTCTCTGTCTAGCCTATGTACTAATCATTATACAGCTGTTACAGGTCGGCGTTCGACGATTTTCGGCGATTATCGCGGACCTTCGTTGAGGGAAAAGAGTAGGGAGAGAGAGAGAGAATCGAGACTTGCGAGTACACGAATAATTAGACTTAGCTCGGCCGTGATTGATTTCGCCTCGTAGAGATTTTGAGAGTTGGTTGATTCTGGTGTTGTTTAAAGACGAATTTTAGTGTGTTGTTCGGACTTTGCATTTTGTTAGCGTTTACGCAACCCAGTGTTCCCAGCAGAGAGGAGAGAAAAGCGACAACGCAGATTTCATCCACTGGAGTCGATCTTCTATTGCGAACTACACACTGTAAGTGTCAGTTCTGTAGTCTCTCTCTCTCTTTCTCTCTTTATTTATTTAACGTATTTCCCGACCTGCGTACTCGCGTGCAACAGCACGTGTTTATATAGCGAAGTAATTTAAGAATATATTTCTTTATTTATTTTATTCAAATTGTGATTCTTTGCTTATTTCAAATTACTCACCTTTCCTTTCGCGTTTCGCTAGATAAAAGAATACCGCCGCCTCCGCATATACGTTTGGTTTTGTATTATTACTGAGCGGCCGATCGCATAGAGACTATTATTTTAACGGTAGTTAATTGTTATTATCTTTTTGTATTTATATTTAAAAATAGCAAAACCGTTACATGGCGCCCAACGTGCATGGTAATTAGCGATACGCATATGATTGACAATTAATAGTCTCAAAATTTAATTTCTAATATTTAAAAGTTTTAATTCAGTCAATAGGCGTGTTAAATTAAGAGATCTTATTTCGAGCATTTCGAGAGCGAGCGAGCGCATTGTTTACGTTTCGCGGTGATTCGCGGTGTTTACGCTGCGAATAATATTCGAATATTGTACTTTCTATACATTTCGAAAATATTCTTTTGAATCTTATATTATTTGAATTTTAAATCGATTTGTCTTTTCGTTTTAATTTTAGCGTATTGCGAATTTAATTATTTCGTGTTTTTTTTCATTATTTATTTGTTTACTTAAATAATTATTAGCAACACCGCGGAAAATAAAATTATTGTGTTTTTAATAATTTTTCGTAAGCTGTATAATCGCAATTTAGGTTGAGTTAGTCTATTTCGCGTGCGTGCGTGTAAGTGTGTGTGTGATATATGCGGTAATTATAAGTATGGTAGCGTATCGCGGGACATGTATGTATGTGTATGTAAGCGTGTGCGCAAATACAGTAATTTAATTTATTTTTTTTAAATTTGAATTCAATTTAATTTTTTTTTTTTGTTGTTATTATAAATTATTAAAATAATTTAATAGCGTTTCTTCGCAATTTAAAATTTTGTTTTTTTTAAATAATTATTATCTTTAAACAATTTGTCCTTAAATTCTTTTAAACTTTGAATATTATATTTGTTAATTCAATTTTATTCTATTTTTTGTAAACAATTGGAAAATTTATTTTAACAAGTTGCAGATTTGTAATATTTTGTTTTTTTTCACAAATTAGTTGTTTTTTTGTTAAATTTAAGCGAATTTGCATATAATTTGATAGGGATTTGCAATTATTTTGTAATTTGTTTAATAAATTTTTTTTAATTGTGAGAATTTATTTTGCCAATAAGGCCTAAAATTTAAATTTTATTTAATTTCTATAATTCAAAATGGCGTGTATGAACGAGTGTGATTTCGATCAAACGTACGGAGTTGAGATCCAAGGATGGATTTTGAATCTAACAAGCGATCAATTCGATTCTGTACTTGATCAGCTAGAATTGACGCGCGACGGTACGCCCTTTGTACGTGTAGACAGGTTATATAGGCGTTTACGCGGCGATTATACAGCCGCGGATTTCGTCCAGTCAACTAGTGACGATGATTTAGTTTCGCGGACTCGTCGTGAACAAAGACTCTGCACCATTTTGAAACATGCGAAATTTAGCGAAGAAGCGCAAGTACAGATTGCGCACAGACAATTTGAAAATCTCAATCGAGCGGATGAGAGCGGATTCTCTCCGCTTGCCAATAGCTCGAAGTCAAATGACGATCAACTTGCCGATTCCGATGCGGAATCGCAGCATAGCGAGGTTAACGCGGGAAATATCGCTCTTTCGATCGGTCTAATCCGTTTTTCGCTACGTTACATAATCCCCAAGATGTAAGCAAAAGTAATTTTTAAACCCTTTTTCTGGTATACCGCCTGAACTGCGGAGGCTGCAATTTAAGAATCGTTTTCTACCTCGATTTACCTAAATAAGCAAAATGCAGCCATTTCAATGATCAGTCGATTTTAGTTTATTTTACTGAAACTATCTGGTCGAGCCGCGGAAACGAAGATATTCTTCGTTCCAAATAAAAAAAAAAAAAATTTCAGACTGGAAGCGAAAAGGAAGGGACGCCATCTTCTCTCTAACACTACTTTGGACAACTGACCGGGCAGTGACTTGCATTGTAATTTGGCACGGATTAGCAGCGTTTAATAAAAATATAACAAAGCAAATAATGGACTTACAATATTTTTTTAAATATTTTATATTTTTAAAGAATTTAAAAGAATACTTCATAAGTAGCATGAATGTTTTGTAAATCATTAAAAGTAATTTAAGTGTTAAAAAAAAATCTTTAGTAGTACATGATGTGTTACTTTTTATTAAAAAAGAACTCTTTTTTATATTTTTGTTTTCAAGTGATAAAATAAAAGTGTTAGAATATTTTTTTTTGTTAAAGTATTTTTTTTTAATTCTTAATTAATTACTATGAAACGGACATTCGTTAAATCTTATAGTAGTCAAAAAGTACTCTTTTTGAATTCCTTTGTAAAAAAGAATTTTAAAAAGAATTCTTTAAAAACTTTCATAATAATCCTATTGCTGTTGGGAGGAGAGAAAAGCGACAACGCAGATTTCATCCACTGGAGTCGATCTTCTATTGCGAACTACACACTGTAAGTGTCAGTTCTGTAGTCTCTCTCTCTCTTTCTCTCTTTATTTATTTAACGTATTTCCCGACCTGCGTACTCGCGTGCAACAGCACGTGTTTATATAGCGAAGTAATTTAAGAATATATTTCTTTATTTATTTTATTCAAATTGTGATTCTTTGCTTATTTCAAATTACTCACCTTTCCTTTCGCGTTTCGCTAGATAAAAGAATACCGCCGCCTCCGCATATACGTTTGGTTTTGTATTATTACTGAGCGGCCGATCGCATAGAGACTATTATTTTTAACGGTAGTTAATTGTTATTATCTTTTTGTATTTATATTTAAAAATAGCAAAACCGTTACATGGCGCCCAACGTGCATGGTAATTAGCGATACGCATATGATTGACAATTAATAGTCTCAAAATTTAATTTCTAATATTTAAAAGTTTTAATTCAGTCAATAGGCGTGTTAAATTAAGAGATCTTATTTCGAGCATTTCGAGAGCGAGCGAGCGCATTGTTTACGTTTCGCGGTGATTCGCGGTGTTTACGCTGCGAATAATATTCGAATATTGTACTTTCTATACATTTCGAAAATATTCTTTTGAATCTTATATTATTTGAATTTTAAATCGATTTGTCTTTTCGTTTTAATTTTAGCGTATTGCGAATTTAATTATTTCGTGTTTTTTTTCATTATTTATTTGTTTACTTAAATAATTATTAGCAACACCGCGGAAAATAAAATTATTGTGTTTTTAATAATTTTTCGTAAGCTGTATAATCGCAATTTAGGTTGAGTTAGTCTATTTCGCGTGCGTGCGTGTAAGTGTGTGTGTGATATATGCGGTAATTATAAGTATGGTAGCGTATCGCGGGACATGTATGTATGTGTATGTAAGCGTGTGCGCAAATACAGTAATTTAATTTATTTTTTTTTAAATTTGAATTCAATTTAATTTTTTTTTTTTTTGTTGTTATTATAAATTATTAAAATAATTTAATAGCGTTTCTTCGCAATTTAAAATTTTGTTTTTTTTTAAATAATTATTATCTTTAAACAATTTGTCCTTAAATTCTTTTAAACTTTGAATATTATATTTGTTAATTCAATTTTATTCTATTTTTTGTAAACAATTGGAAAATTTATTTTAACAAGTTGCAGATTTGTAATATTTTGTTTTTTTTCACAAATTAGTTGTTTTTTTTGTTAAATTTAAGCGAATTTGCATATAATTTGATAGGGATTTGCAATTATTTTGTAATTTGTTTAATAAATTTTTTTTTAATTGTGAGAATTTATTTTGCCAATAAGGCCTAAAATTTAAATTTTATTTAATTTCTATAATTCAAAATGGCGTGTATGAACGAGTGTGATTTCGATCAAACGTACGGAGTTGAGATCCAAGGATGGATTTTGAATCTAACAAGCGATCAATTCGATTCTGTACTTGATCAGCTAGAATTGACGCGCGACGGTACGCCCTTTGTACGTGTAGACAGGTTATATAGGCGTTTACGCGGCGATTATACAGCCGCGGATTTCGTCCAGTCAACTAGTGACGATGATTTAGTTTCGCGGACTCGTCGTGAACAAAGACTCTGCACCATTTTGAAACATGCGAAATTTAGCGAAGAAGCGCAAGTACAGATTGCGCACAGACAATTTGAAAATCTCAATCGAGCGGATGAGAGCGGATTCTCTCCGCTTGCCAATAGCTCGAAGTCAAATGACGATCAACTTGCCGATTCCGATGCGGAATCGCAGCATAGCGAGGTTAACGCGGGAAATATCGCGGGGAACCTTGCGGAAAACGCGGCGGAAAACACCGCCGAAAATAATTGTAAATCAAATTTTGAATTGACTTCGATAAAAACGCTTAACACAACCATACCGGTAAGGCCAATTCCTACCATTTCGACCGCGATGATAACCACCGCTACTACAACTACGTACTCGACGACGCAAGCAGCGAGTACGCATTTACAATCAAGAGGTGCGATACCAAAAACGGTATTTTCTTCAAAAGAAAATAATAAAATTGATAATGATATCGTTTTATGTGCATTAGCTAATGGCGTAGTCTACAACGCTCCAAGGGGTTTAGCCCTGGAGTTGAGTAGAACGCAATCGTTTGCCTTTCAACAAGAGAAGGAGTTGAATTATCTAAGGCAGCAATTAGCGGATTTTGCGACGAGTACGCAGCTTCCGACGCAAACGTCAATTGCGGCGGAAAAGCAGCGGAAAAATCGCAAAAGTGTAAATTTTCAAGATACTTTTAATTTAAATTATTTTGAAACGAATAAGCATCCTGAAGCACCTCAAGCGGTATTACACACGCAAACGGAAAAGTCGCTTGGATCGCGTTTAAACGCAAACGCGTTAAATTTTCCGACACCTACGTCAAATTTCTCGTCTCTGCCAGCTCCTGCGGATTGGCAAGAGTCTGGAAGGGGGGAAAATGTGCCTGTAGTTACAAGCGATCAACTTACGCAAATCTTGTCGAATATGTCGACTAGAGCGCCTATACAGTCACATGACGTAGGTCGCACAGTTCGCCAGTGGAATATTAAGTTTTCCGGCGAAAAACGTGAAAGCATCGAGGAATTTATTCAGCGCGTAGAAGAATGTCGCAAGTTAGCGCACATTTCCGACGCGGATTTATTGAATGCTTTCTCGGAGCTGTTAACTGGCGTAGCGCTACATTGGTATCGCCAATCGCGGAAAGATTGGAATACCTGGGCTGATTTTTGCAGTGCTGCTCGACGATGTTATGGCGTCGAACAGAACTTTCAGCAGCGCTTAATGGCGGAAGCGCAAGCACGCAAGCAGGGTAGAGAAGAACCTGCTCGTGATTACATATTCTGTCTGCTAACTATATTTAGCAGAATGAATGCGCCTCCAAGTACGCAGTTTCAGCTAGACATGTTGTATGCTAACATGTTGCCGTCTGTTCGGAAGTTAGTTCCGAAAGAAAAAGTCACAAGCGTCGATAGGCTTGTGCAGCTAGCTCGTCAGGCGGAAGAGCTTATCGAGGAAGAGCGGAATTTTCCCGCGCCTCCGCCGCCAGAAAAGAGCGTTCTGCCTTCTGTGGCTTATAAGCAGCCAGATGCCAGAGGTAAGAAGGGGAAAAGCTGCTAGCGATGATGCTACGGTAAAAGTAGCGAGTATCGCAGAACCTACAATGGAAAATTTGGCCAAAATCTTAGAGAAGATGCTAGATGAGAGATTTAGCAAATATGCGAATTCGTTTGCGAATTCCGCCGATAAGAAAGGTCAAACCGCGCGTAATTTCCATAAACCAGGTGCGCCGAAAGCAGCAAAGAATGTTTCTGATAAGCCATCTGGCGTGACTAGTACCGAGAGGAAGGATGATGGTAAAAATAAATCATCCATTACTAATGGAAAATCCGCGCGTAGTCGCAACCGCGATAAGAAAGCAGGTCCCAAAGAGCGTGTGTACTGCTATCGCTGCGGTTGGCCCGGGTATATCAAGACGGATTGTCCTGAGTGCTCGGGAAACGAGAAAAGGGGCGAATAGATAAGGTCCCTATCGCCCCAATTATTAGTGAGACCTCTGATGGTGATAAGTCACAATCAGTACCTGCGCAAACGGAAAAAGTGCCCTCGCTTTTGCCTGTCGGAGTGGACAGACAATCAGCGGAAAAAGGTGTTTGCGATTCCCGCGCTGAAACGCCAGTGGAGGAGGAAACTCCGCAGTTTACTCGCTGGTGGCTGCAGATTGGAATCGGTGGATTCCGCGTACGCGCTTTGTACGATTCAGGGGCGGCTCGCACGGTTATTAATTCCTTAGGCTTGCAAATAGCATCAGCCATAGGAAAACCGTTAACTCCTTACATTGGACCAGGTGCACGACTCGCTAACGGCCAACGCGCTCCAATACTTGGACGTTTAGAGCTGCCGTTTGATTTAGCGAATGAACGCCATTACTTGGACGTACTAGTGATGAGCGATCTCGACGCCGACTGCATTCTCGGTGCCGACTTTATTCGTGCATTTAATGCTGTTTTGTTGCCCCGTAAAAATCAGTTAGTGATTGAGAACGTGGCCGAAGCAATTCAGCTTGAAGTATCTGCTATCGGCATTGGCGATGTATGTACGCTAGCTGCCGTCGGCTTAGCAGATATTGACGAAGCGCAACACAAACAACTCAATGAGTTGTTGGAAAAGCGTTTGACTGCTCCGAATGCAAAGCTAGGCTGTACTAACTTAGCTGAGCATGAAATTGATGTGGGCGGTTCGCGTCCCATCATGCAGCGCTATTATCTAGTCTCTCGGAAGATCAAGCTGTCGCTGATAGCAAAACCGTTACATGGCGCCCAACGTCGCCGATAGCGAAGCCGCAGCAGCTGTTCAAAATTGGCAACAGCGTATGCAAACGTTGCCAGAGCTGCAAGCTCAAGCTGCTGAACGAGCGACATGCGCACAAGCCCGTCAGGCCGAATATTATAATTCAAAACGCCGCGATGTACAATTTGCCGTGGGACAAAAAGTTTCTAAGCGGAATCGTATACTTTCGTCCGCTGCCCAAGGCATAGCTGCTAAGCTAGCTCCGAAGTACATCGGACCTTTTATTGTCTCGGCGTTACTCGGCTCAAACGTGGTAGAGCTCATCAGCAATGATGGAAAAGAAGCAGGTAAATGCCACATAAGTGATATTAAGCCATTCTACGAAGACCAAACGGACGTATCTGTGGAGAGTAGATTAAATCGAGAGGATGCGACGAGGGACAGCGAGGGATTAAACGCAGAGCGAAGAGCTAGCGACGAGTCCAACGATAATGATCCTGTGAGCGCGAACGCACTGCGTAAGCGAGGTAGGCCGCGCAAAACTCGGGTAATTGTTAATCGTATGACTGCGGTAGATCGCGCCCCTTCTAACGAGCGATTAAACGCGAATACTGTTGTATACGCGAATCCTCCGACGACGGAAATTAGGCGCGGAAGGCCGAAGGGTTCAAAGAACAAGCCCGTATCCCCGGTGGAAACGATCGAACGGCGCACTCGGTCGCAGAAACCGTAAATGTTCCTTTGAGCGATTGATGTATCTACGCGTACCTTTTCTCCGATCTTGTAATCTTCGTAAGGCGTATCGCTCTTAATTGTTGTTATAATAAAGAGAGAAATCTTTTATATGTTGGCCTGCTTACCATTTTCTTTTGTCTGATGTTTTGCTTACAAATAAATTTATTTTATTTGTTTATAAATATTATTTATGTTAATTATCTTTTTCATTTTGTCTTCTGGCCTAGAGAGAGAGTAGAAATGCAGAGCTGGTACGTCTTCGGCTACCCAGCGTCTGGAAGGGGGGAGTGTAACGAATCAATGTAATATTTGATTATATTACATTGCTCGTTGCATTCTCTCTCTCTGTCTAGCCTATGTACTAATCATTATACAGCTGTTACAGGTCGGCGTTCGACGATTTTCGGCGATTATCGCGGACCTTCGTTGAGGGAAAAGAGTAGGGAGAGAGAGAGAGAATCGAGACTTGCGAGTACACGAATAATTAGACTTAGCTCGGCCGTGATTGATTTCGCCTCGTAGAGATTTTGAGAGTTGGTTGATTCTGGTGTTGTTTAAAGACGAATTTTAGTGTGTTGTTCGGACTTTGCATTTTGTTAGCGTTTACGCAACCCAGTGTTCCCAGCAGAGAGGAGAGAAAAGCGACAACGCAGATTTCATCCACTGGAGTCGATCTTCTATTGCGAACTACACACTGTAAGTGTCAGTTCTGTAGTCTCTCTCTCTCTTTCTCTCTTTATTTATTTAACGTATTTCCCGACCTGCGTACTCGCGTGCAACAGCACGTGTTTATATAGCGAAGTAATTTAAGAATATATTTCTTTATTTATTTTATTCAAATTGTGATTCTTTGCTTATTTCAAATTACTCACCTTTCCTTTCGCGTTTCGCTAGATAAAAGAATACCGCCGCCTCCGCATATACGTTTGGTTTTGTATTATTACTGAGCGGCCGATCGCATAGAGACTATTATTTTAACGGTAGTTAATTGTTATTATCTTTTTGTATTTATATTTAAAAATAGCAAAACCGTTACATCCTCCACTGTGTTTTCTTTAAAATTATTAAAAAAAGAATACTTTTAGAACTCTTAAAATAGCGCACATAAAAAAAATCCTAAGAATTCTTTTTTACGTTTTATTCACCACTTTGGATTATGGAGTTTTTAAAAATGCGTTAACATTTGATAGGAAAAGAATTCTTTAATAATACTTTTTCCATTTTCTGTATTTTTTAAAGAATTCTTTTTAAATTCTATTTTTTCAAAGAATTTAAAAAGAATTCTTTACAATAACTTATAAATATAACGAATGTCCGGTATATTGTAATGCTTTAAGTATTAATAAAGAATTCTTTAGATTCGAATGAAATTTTACGAATGGTATATCCCATTAAAGAAATATTAAAGAAGTGAAAAAGAAATCATTTATTACAAAAAAATAATTAAATATTTGAAAAGTATTCTTTTATACTTCTAAAAGTCATTCCTCATAAAAACAACCCAAAGATTCTCAAAGAACTCTTTTTCAATTCTTTTTTGAGTTTTCTTTATGCGGATTGTAACGTCGTTTTAAACCGTTAAGAAAGAATTCTTTTTGATTTCTTTTATAAATCACTCTCTAAATTTTGAAGAATGAAATTTCAAATTTTCTATTTTATTTAGCATTTTAAACATTTGAATTTATTAAATATATATTTTCTGAAATTAAATAGAATATACATTAAATAACGAAAAAAATCTGCACCGGACGTCGGGATTCGAACCTGGGACCCTCTGCGTCAAAGTCGGAAACCTTACCGCTTGCGCCATCAACACGTTTTTACATTTTACTTCGAATCGTCTTTATTTGTTACATCCCGATTGAATAATTCCGGAACTTTATTAATATTCAATGCATTATTCCGTTATTAATACCAATAAACTAATGATTTAGTCGGTTTGTAAGTAAAGTAAGCACATTCCTGTCGATTCAGATTTGTCAAATACTTTAATTAGTTGTATAAAAGTACAATAATAGGCAACTTAACCTATAATTGAAAATCAGAAAAATTCCATAAAGTTTACTATACTGCAAAGTAATTTTAGATAGAATGCTATAACCATTTATTGAAAGTCATATATTAATAATTGGTGCAAGTGTGCATAAGTAATTTATTAGAATATTTCACTATAAAGTGACATAATGAATTTATTACATAACAATCAATAAACGAATATTTAAATATATTTAATAATATATAACCTATAAAGACAAAAAAAAGAATTGAAAAAGAACTCTTTTTCAATATTTTTATGGCGTTTATATGGCGTACTTTAATTAAAAGAATATTAGTTTTTAACTTTCTTTTTAATTCAAAAAGACTACTTTATAAATACTTATAACTATATATAAAGAATGCTTTATAAATATTTATAACAATTTAAAAAGAATACTTTTTAACTACTTATATTGTATACATAGAGTAATATTCATTTAATCAATAATTTTATATATATTATTCAAATTTTGGATCATAAAGAATACTTTACAGATACTTATTTAATACTTATAGAATTATTTATCGCGGACATTCGTTAATTCTTAAAGAATTCTTTTTTTCAAAAGTGCGCTTATCGGGAAGAGACATTACCGTAGAGCCAATCATTCCTACGTGAGAGGCAAGGGGACGCACGGAAATCAAGCACCCCGAAACGTGAGAGGCAAGGGGACTCACGAAAATCAAGCATCCCAATGGGATCACCTTTTCACCTGCACGTCCACGCCGTTGATCCTGGGTTATGCTAAGAGCGAATGTCAGAATATTTCTTGACATCTTGACAAATGTAGCAGATGTTTGTTGCACTTGTTTTAGAAATAAATGCGACCTTGAATGTAAATTTTTAAGGTCAATGATACCTCAGCTATTTTTTTCAGAATTTTTTATTATTCAGTCCATGATACTATGTACGAAAATCTTCAAAAAATTCTATCTATGCTAGAAAACAAATTTGACCTTGAAAAATAGATTTTCAAGGTCAAGAGTATCTCTAGGATTTGTTTACTATTTTTTTCATGTTAAGCGCGAGAAATTACATAGAAATACCCTCTAGAGTTTTCCTGGAAAATGAGAAAAAAATTTTATATTGTACTTTACGTTGCCTGCGAGGGTGGTCGATTTATCGACCAGCAGTCAGGGTGGGGACTCTACCTGAAATATTCAATGATCTCACGTATACATTTTGCATTTTATAAAAGGTCGTTTAGTACTAAAATTTTCCCGCAGCCAAAAGGTTAAAGAAAAATCAATGTTTATCATAAGCTGATAATTTATTAATCTCATCCATCTTTAAAGTTTTAGCATCACAGTAAAACTAGTACAAACGAATAAAGCAGTAACATATTATTTTGTTATAGATCCAAATATGATTCTTAAATATAATATAATATTGTGTCATATTAGTTATCAAATTATAATAAAAAAGATATTAATAATTTATTCGTGACATTTTCTAAAATAAGTTTTGTAATATATCTTATTAGGCAATTTTCAAGTACTACTTATTCAAATGTAAAATATATTATGTCAGTCAGATAGGATCATAATTAAAGTTCTTTATAATAATAATAGTAATAATAAGAATTGTAATATTTGAAATTTTTTCTACAAGTGAAACAGTTCAAAAGAAATTTATATCAAGTAACAAATAACTAATACTAAATAACGAAGCATATTGATTTACATTTCTTGCTCTTTTTAGTTAAACAGTGCCTTTTAATGTCAGTAAAAATTTTCACTATCGAAATAAAAACCAACCGTCCGATACCTTTATACACAATATTGCTAATGTTATTTTTAGTTTACTTATTACAAACCAGTATTAATTTTATATAATCTTATGTGTTAATTATTATTAATAAAACACTAATTAGTATCAATAAAACAGCAGAAGCCATAATAAAGCGTCAGGTATTTTTTCTATCTAATATCAATTTTCACTTATTGTCAAAATAATATTTAAAATGTATTTTAAACTATAAGAACTTTTTGTTTTTGTCTTGTAAAATATATTTCCAAATACCGATTCCCGGCCCCGGCCGATTGATACAAGCACCACTGGCGAATGTATTTTCAACAACTGCTTTCTTCACCAAGACATCGTATGACCTCCGTCGCTGACTAGGACCGGTTTGGGAGCATAAAAAGAGCGACGTTAAAATAATAAAAAAAAAAATACCAACATTTTAATAATTTTATATTTTATAAAATCTTCAAAAGTTGAATATTTTGGTAAGTATGGGTTTGAGCCGATCAGAATCTTCTTGCAGCAATTATTTAATTTACAAATGTATTTAAATAAGCTAGTGCAATAAATAATATTGGAATCAGTATGAAAGTTATTAATATCTCTTAAGATTAATATTTACATTTATCAACTATATTTTATTACATATAACGGTAAGCGAGTTACCGATCAGGTGAGTAACGCGAAAGAGTATATACAGCGCTGCGCGCGCACGAACGCGCGAGAGTCGTGTGCGCCCGGCTGAGAGTATTAAGATAGCGCGCGCACGGTGTGAGACAGTATTAACGAAACCGGGATATTCTTTACGGGAACATAAAAAACTGTTGGAGAACTTTGTGTGTGTGGGTGTGTTAGAGTGTTCTCCTCACCACCTTCAACATTGACGTGCAGAGCTGCACGCCCCCGCTGTTCGTTACAGACAGAATGGACAGTCTCTGCAGGCGTTCCGGCTATTGGAGTGAGAGAGAGGAGGTAGATTCGAGGCAGATCTCTCTCGGTCTTCCCGTCGGTTTTCCCGCCGTACAGATTACGGAGTTACATAGCAGTAAGTGGTGCACCACGTATAGACCAGCGTGTCCCGTATTAAATTACCCCAATATACCTGGTATGGTCCAGGCGAGGAAACGTTCCTCGTTACTTCCCCCTCTCGTAACAAACCCCGCCCGGGTAGTTAGGTCGGGTTTTGCGGGAGCTACTTCACGGGAGAAAGCGCGCGTGACGTAGGCAGCTCCTACGACAGAGCTCCCTACGTCAGAGCTATATACGTCACAGGGCGTGATGTCACAGCCATCAGGTTAAGTAACCGATCGTTCCCGGATCGGTTGCTTATAACGCGATCGCTATTGGTTTTTAACGGATTGTTTTCGCACTGACCTCGGGGGTAGTCGCTGGCACGACGAAGATAAAGCAGAATATATCGTTGCTTCCGAATTAGAAGGAGTTATTTCAAAACCCAAATAAAAAAAGTGCTAACTCAGAATCCGTCTATAAAGGGTGCTATTTCAGAATCCGTTTAGAAAAGGAGCTAACTCAGAATCCGTCTACAAAGGGTGCTATTTCAGAATCCGTTTAGAAAAGGTGCTAACTTGGAATCCTTCTATAAAAGGAGCTATCTCAGAGTCCGCTTGGAAAAGGTACTATTTCGGGCGTTAAATTTTGGTGTTCGTTTTAAAGTTGGCACTACGCCTGAAATTTATAATATTAATGTTAAATTTTATCCCGTGAAACATTTGACTTAATACTATTTGCGCAAATGAAAAGAAAAATATTACATCTATAGCAAATTTTATATTCTAACACTTCTTGCATTCTAATTACTTATTATTATAAATTACTTATTATAAATTTAACGCCCGAAAGAGCACTTTTATCAAGCGGACTATGAGATAGCTCCGTTTAAAGAAGGATTCCAAGTTAGCATCTTTTCTAAATAGTCTCTGAGATAGCTTTTTTACAGTCGGATTCTGAGTTAGCACCTTTTCTAGAGGGATTTTCAGTTAGCACCTTTTTTATCCGGGTTCTGAGTTAACTCCTTCTAATTCGGAAGCGACGATATACTAATGGTCCCGTGTGCAATGGAAGGAATTATTATATAAAATATTATAGTTCCGCAGTTTTTGTACAAAATAAGACTAGAGCTATATTTTTATAATAACTATATTATGTATGCAAAGTTTGAAGCAATTTAATACGATTCTTATATATTTCACTTAAATATGACATGTACATGATTAAAAGATATTTTTTTGTTACGACCTGCTCTTAATGTGATTATCAATTATTCATATTCCTCAAGGTTAAAATAATAATTATTGTATACGTGCAAAAATTCATAAAAAAATGTCCAAATGAATTTCATACTTGTGAAAGAACTGCCACATTAATTTTCTGTGGAATTGTTAAATAACTGATCAAATAAGGGAAACTAAAGAGAATTATAGGGAAAGAGAACGATAACTTCTAATAAAAATTTTCTTTTTAATTATTTGAACCCTTGTGACTGTCACACATGCACGTCACTCAACAGTGGAATAAATTCATCTAATACATGTAAAAGTTTGCTGAATTACTAAATGAATATTACACTTGTCATTCATGTCATCCAATATTATCCCTATGCGTAAATTTCACAAATTTAAAAAATAATTTTACACTTGCCATGGAACTGGTCACATTTTAGTTTTATATAAGAATGTAAATATATTTTTTTTATTTTGTAATTTTAACGTCGCTCTTTTTATGCTCCAAAACCGGTACTAATCAGCGACGGAGGTCATACGATGTCTTTGTGAAGAAAGCACTTGTTGAAAATACATTCCCCAGTGGTACTTGTATCAATCGGCCGGGACCGGGAATCGAACCTGGGACCTCCAGATTACGAGCCCGACGCCCTACCGACTGAACCATCGCAGGCCATTATAAATATATTATTTCAAAAACCTATGTGCCTTAAATAGCTGGCAAGAGTATATTTGTACACCCAAGAATTAAAGACATAATGTTTGAGCACAAATATTTTCCAAAGTAATTTAAATTAATAAAAATAATCGTTTAATTTGTGCGCAAACATTACGTGTTTAATTCTTGGGTGTATAAATCTACCCTTGTCATATAGTTTGTGACAATGCAAATAATGCATGTCATTAAGAGCGACAATAAACTACACCTTACTTCCCTGTACGAGCACACACACACATACAAGCCTAACCAAACCTATCCTTGCCTAATTACCCCAAGAGCCTATAAATAATAAACAATAATACCCTCCCAGTAACCGAGCTCCTTAACACATAATATAAAACCACCGAGCCTATAAACAAAGGTGCACAGGGGAGCAGCCGAGTAGGACACAGAAGGAGTTCAATGAAGCACAGATTACTCTTGAAGTAATCTAATAATGAGCCTGACAAAGAGCCAATGAAGCAGCATGCTGAGGTATTGTCCTGAGGAAGTTCGTCAGCCAGCAATAATCCAGGAAACCTGGAAGCACCAGCTAATATAGCAATATTCATTATAAGATAGCAGACAGGAGCACACACTTACTTAAACAAGTGTGTATAGGAGAGGACTTGGGAAGAGGTTAAGTGAGCATTATAAGTACACACACACACACAATATTAATAAGACTACACATCAAGCCGTCTTCCAAGTTGATATTTACCTGAATTATCGCCATGTGTTTGTCCAAGCAGCTCCAGCACGCCGTTGCACCTGTCACGTCGTGCGCCTCAAGGAGAGCGAGAGAGAAGGAGATATCGGCCGCGACAACACCCAAGAGCCCGCGTCGACGTGCCGCGTACATACACCTCCCGCGGCCCTGTGAACACCGATATTATTAGCCGACGGGTTAGTGATAAGGAACGAGAAATAGTTACCTGGCAGGCAGCTTACGTCGTCGTCAACGGCATCGTTGTTGTTGGAACTGACGAGGAGTACACTACTAGACGATGCGGCGGCCATGTTACTTTAGCCGCACTCAAGTAAGGCCGCGTACGCACCGCAAGTGGGCCGTCGCGATGCATGCGCGCACACAGGCAATGCGTCGACCACGCCGAGGAGAGCAGAGCTCTTCCGATCGCCGTAAGGTCACGACGCCCGAATTTCGTGAGAGATAAGCTGATCCGAAGCGAGATACTAGCGAGTGTGCGAAATTGTGTGCTGAGCAATAGTGAGCGAGAGCAGCGAAGACACGAAATGTTGGTGTATACTTCTCAGTGCCTCCTTTATTTTGTGCAGTTCAATCCCGTGCTTCCTTAGTGTGTGTGTGCGAGTTAACGCGTTTTCCCCTTTTTTTCCCCCCTTTTCGAGCAGCTTTCGACACCGCGATCGTGTATCGCAGCCGCTCCGTCGGTCAACATTAAACTTGTCGCGGACGAGTAACACACCGATTCAGCCAGCGATTCGCGACTTTTAATTTATAATTGCACTCGTGCAATCTGCAGTGAGCCGCTTTACGCCTTCCTAAATTCGCCCCCTCCCTGAGCCGATCGCAGCCGAGCTTGAGCCCGCGTAAAGGACGCGACTGGCACCCGTAATTATATAAATCGGAGTAGATAATAAATTTAATTATTTTACACATATATTACCTTTATTATCCCCATCACCTGTACATAATCCCCAGTGCAGCGTGACAAGTTATAAAACAGCCAAGTGATATTTGCAGCTGCTACATGTGAATAACCATGAACAACAACAACTAATTCATTTAATTAATATTATTTTTTAATTAACATGATTAAAGTCAATGCGATTATTAAACATTTATATGTCACTCAGCAGTATAATAAAAATTTTCTATACGTATAATATTTCACAAAATTTATAAAAGATTTTTGCAATTGACACATATTAGTTTTACAGAAATGTAACAAAAATGATTAAATAACTATAAGGTTGAACAACGATAGCTTATCCACTTTAATAACATTATTTTAACCATTAAAATTATTCAAGTCAATGTAACTTTACACATTCATGTCACTGAGCATTAATATAATAATAATTCTATATGTAAAGTTCACAAAATTTTAATAATGAATTTTACGTTTCCCATGAAACTGATCACATAGGATTTTCAAAGAATGTAAATAGTTATTGAATAGTTGTAAGGATGGAGAACTATAAATAAACCACTTATATAACATTATTATTTTTTCACTCAAGATGTATTCAAAGTACTTTTTAATACTGTTATAATACATTAGATACTCTTTAATACTATTTATAATACACTTGATACTCTTTTGATACCTTTTTAATACTTTCATGATGCACTCAGAATGTATTTAAAGTTAGTTCTTTTGAATACTCTTTATAATACATTGGACACTCTTCTATACTAATTATAATGCATTTTATACACTTTTTATACTATGCTAGAAATTCTTTTAATAGCTTTAAATACATTTGATACTCCTTTGAAAGTTTTCAATACTTTTATACTAAGTTGCATACTTTTTACCTAAAGGGACCACCTAGCATTAAGGATATCTGAAATGAATGATGAAGTGTGTTATAGAGTTCTTTTTTGCAGCATCTCATACGTTGTCCAGATAGAGTGCGCAATAGACGTTCAAGGATTTATCAAGCTATGTAAAGATTTTGTTCTGAAGGAGCTAGCAATTTATCCTCTCACCAGTTACGCTCAACCTGAACTGTTTCTCTTCAAAGCACCATTCGCCTGGAACAAGCTCTCTCAGAAATATAGACATAAGTATCTGTGGTTTGAATTCTGCTACCATGATCTAACTTGGAACTCTAGGGATCTCGATTACACAGAAATCGGGACTATTATTCGAGACCGGTTACGCAACGCTGATCGGATTTTCATCATTGGTGGTTTGAGAAAAGAGTGGCTTGAACGTTTCAACATTGCAGTCAATGATATTGACGAGTGGGATCACCAATCCGAAATTAGCAACAGTCCGTTCCAATCACAATAATGCATGCAAATTTATTTGTGCCTTGCATAATGTGAAGATGATGCGTAGATTTTATACAAACGAATCTATCATGGAATGGAAATACGTATAAGTGCATATTACATCATGGAACTGAACAGCATTATACTTTGTTTGCTACCTTGCATGGGTAAGAAAAGTAGGGATACAAATAAACGTCTTCAAAAATTAAAAAGAGTAGTACGTTATTGACTCATCATTTCATCATGGGGCTCTGCAGTAGTACACTTTAGCTGCTTCCTTACTTAGATATCAAAGAGAACTATTTAGATAAGTCGACCGTTAACGATCAAGAATTAGAACGACGAACGTGTTTAACAAATATCGGAATTGATGATAATACATATGATAAAGTAGACGTAGTCTAGGGAAAGAAAGAAATGGAGAGTTAAAGATAAAAATGTATAAATACTAACAATATCATTATCTTCCATTATTCGATCATGTGTCCTAGCAACAGTGCAGTTCGTCTTTCTCCCCTCTTGGAGAATGAAGAGAAAAAGGAAAAGACACCTTTACCGTAATGGAATACATATTCTAAAGAAACGTTTTCATCAAGTATAATGTCTTGCCCTAAAGCAAAGGGCTACAAAACGTTTAATAATAGTAAGAAGTAAATAAGCAGGACTAGAGAGTACACTTTCTCAAATTAGATGCAAACTATCAATATGTAAACGATTTGAATAAAGTGCAAACCAATTAATTAAAGTGTAAACGATTGCTATCAGGTGCAATCAAACACATGCACCCATTGAAAAACCTCATGGCGTTCCTGGAATCAAAAGGAATATATGGGATAGGACTGCTCCCCCACCCTCGTGACACAAAATTTATAGGGGTAAATTCACATCCCCTCTCCTCAGTAGAACTCTGTCATATTTCTGGACTAAAATTGGTCGGCGTAGATTTACATCCTCTCCCTAAGTAGAACTAGTGGCACTTCTGGACTAAAAGTGGTGGGGATAGACTTACATCCTCTGCCCCAGTAGAACTTTGTGGCACTTCTGGACTAAAAGTGGTGGAAGTAGTAGTAGAGGGGGTAGGGACACATCGACCGTCAAGAAAGGGGGCTCAAGCTGCTTAGTCGGTTTCACGCTCTTGCAGTAAATACATTGGGAGTTTTCGTAGGTCTCGTGGAGTTGTTTATTTATCGCGTCTGTAATTGTAATGCGGTAAATTTAGAAAGCTATGTATTCAATGATGGAAGAATTAATTGACAATATGCTTCAGTGTTGCTCGGTACTTTAAATACTTTGAGCTGACGTGTGGCTAGTTCATTTTCTCTCATCATACTCAAACGCATTCAGATAGAAAAAGAAAAACTAAATTATGGGTGCGCGTGATCAATATTAGAAAATAATTTACTTAGGGTAATATAGAGAGAATGGTAGAATGTGCAAATCAAAGTGCAAACGATTGCAAGCAATGTGCAAACGATTACTATCAATGTGCAAACAATTAGAATAAAGTAAAAACCACTTGAATACAGTTTTATTGATTGCTATCAAGTTGCATTGAAACACACACACACACTACAAAAGAAAATCCTATGGCGCTTCTGGACTAAAAGTGGTGGGGATAAACTCACATCCCCTCACTCCAGCAGAACTCTATGGTGCTTCTGGACTGAAAATAGTGGGGGCAGATCCTCATCCTTTCCCTCTGCAGAACTCTATGGCGCTTCTGGACTAAAAATGGTGGGGGTAGATTCTCACCTCCTTCACAATCATCCTCCAATAGAAGCGCCATAGATTATCTACTCATATATAAACACGACGATGTGCACAAAATTTAACAGATCATTTGACACATCGACAATCCGATTAAAGGTACAAAATCTTTCATTGTCAGTGTATTTTCATATGTGCGTTCTCAATTGTAATTTGGTTTTTTTGTGTTTAATAAAAAGCCTGAAGAGGTTGGCAGACCACGTCAACGAAACGTTGGCATAATTACGAAACATAATTATTTAATTTATATTTTGTTAACCTTTTAAGGACGGGGATTTTGACGCTGAAATTAGACTTTTTTTACACAATATTTGTGCATAAAATGAAAACATATGTCACGTGGAGTACCTGACAAAATTGGTGGTCGATATATCGACCAGCCCCGTCTGGAACGTAAAGCCCAATGCTAGAAATTTAATTTGGTGAGTTAGGAGTACTTTTAGACGTATTTGGATGCGCTGAATTCGAAAAAAATATCAAAAAATGTTCAGGAGACATCCTCGACCTTGAAAACTATATTTGAAGGTCAAATTCATTATTTGTAGTATTTTAATCCAAAAAGGATATGCATTACATGCATTTTTAATACTGATGTATTATGAAAAAATATATTAGTTTTCGCTCTTAGCATAACCCAGAATCAACAGCGTGGATGTGGTGAAAATTTGATCCCTTTGGGGTGCTCTCACGTTGGGGTGCTTTATTTGCGTGAGTTCCCTTGCCTCTCACCTCTAAATATTTAACTTTATGATAATGTCTCTTCCCTGCTAAAAATAATCGATTGAAATCTTTCCATGTCTATCGATTTCAATCGATTATTTTTAGCAGGGTTTTGTGTGATATTCTTCAAAACATGGAGCTACGCATAAAGGAATATCACAATCAGAGCTCATGTATTTTATTCCACTAGTAATTTTACGTAAAGAACACAAGTGACACCTTCAACTTGTAGCGAACCTTGGAATAATAGCTGCTGAGAATTTACTTTGTAGATAGTCTATTATTGGTTTTATTTTCACTAAAGGATGGTGAGCGATTTCCGAGGTATCTTCATTATCATGAAAATGTAAATGGCGTAAGATTGCAAGAAACCTATCACGACGCATTATTTGACCGAAAATTGGAGTATAAAGCAGAGGATCTTTAGACCAATAGTCTTTCAAGTCACCTTTTCAAATATGGCCCATTAGAATTGAAAGGCCAAGAAAACATTCAAATTCATCTTTTGTAAGAGGAGACCAAGTTTTTTGATGGGATTGCCGATTTTCATGATTCTGACTTTCATAGCGATTCGTCTCATCTATAATTCTTTCAATCAGAGGGGAATTAAAAAAGTATTTAAAGTGATTGATTGCTTTATTCTTCGATATAAAGATGTTAGGATTTATTTTAGAAATACATTGAAAATCTTTGATTAATGGATAAAAATACGCGTTTTCAAAAATTTGAGTCTCATCATAATCATTTTCTACCAAATCAACTTCATAAGTTTCCTCATTCTCCAAATCATGTATTTCAGGTTCAGATTCGCCACTACTCCAAGTTTCAATATCAGCAACTTAATCAAAAATAATTGCTTGTATTTTTTTGACAACTTAGTAAATAAAGAGAATGATGAAATAATAAGAATATTATTAATAAAACATCTTCCGCAAGAAAAAATATCTATGTGTTGATCTGCCAAAAAACTAATAGTAATCAATGGTTTAAATAATCACTATGAAATGTTTTGTATTCAAAGTATTAAAATACGTTGGTATACCAATTTTTAAGTCGAAATACCAAATAAAAAATTTGATCTTGCAATCACTATTTCAAGGTCAAATATACTTTTTAAAATGATAACACTATGATTCCTGTATTCAACATATAATATTACCCCCGAAACCATTCCAAAATAATATGATATCAACCCAGAACCCTTGAGTCTGTCTCGGCTGCGAACTCTTAAGCCGTATTATCCAATAGCCACTATTAGAGTCGTTCGGGATGTTTAAATATAGAGCCTTCAATATGCATCTCTAATGACTCCAAGTGAGCTTGGATGTGTTTGCTAGATTGCGTACCTATCTAGTGCAACAATCCCATTTTCATCAAATAAAATAATAATAATAAATAAATAAATAAAATGCGCGAAATGAGAAAAATCATATATTTCGACACTCTACGCCTATGTGTGTTTCCCCTTACCACAACGCGGGGTCACCAAGTTCGTGCGCGACGACGAAGATCCGCACAAAGAGGAGACCGAGAACACGTGTATGAGTATTAATTATCAAATCTTTTTTCTATTATTATTAGAATATTAATAAATTAAACAGTTTATTTTTAATATTGCATTAATAAAATCAAGATTAACACTCCTCGTTTAATGAATCAATAAATTGTTTCCTTTATCATAGTAATTATCAATGAAAAAGTACAAATTGATAAAATATCTTTGAAAATCTAGGTGCGCGTACCTAATATATGCGTAATTAGGATAAACCCTTCGCGCATCAGATTATCTCGTCTTTCATCTAGTACGGCGAGATAATTTACTCGGGAGCAGGAGTATCGAGACATTCTCATAGATTTCATTTATTCAGTTACGCCCGATCATTCAAAGAGTCAAGGAAGATTTTAAGCCTAAGGAAGTATTGAGTAATTTGGCAGTAGTAAGTATGCTGCACGACAGAAACCTCTATTCATAATCCTTTCCTTTTAGGAGCTGGGTAGCCCTAGCGGCGACAGGCCCCGAGTGGTTCCATGTTTTACATGGGACTGCGAAAAGTTCTTTTTTTTAAAAAAACAGGTAAAAGAGTTTCGACTCTTACCCTTATGTGCGCCCCATCCGTAAGGATGACGCCGATGCCTGAGGCTAGGCTGGGTGAACCTTAAGGTTCTGCAACACCTGTTTTAGAAATCGGCATCCAGGAATCCGGAGAAATTTTATCTTCCGCGTCGCGAATTCCGTGATCTCGTCGCGCATTAATTTCTTTTTATTTAAATAGTGAACGTAAAAGATCGTTCGTTATGTTTCCGCGTCGCGAATCCGTTAACAGACTCGATCAAGTAATTTTTTTTTCGAATTCTCATTTTGCACTTAACTCGGGAATTCGCGTAATTACATTAAAAATGTTTTTCCCGCGAATGATAATTATATCTAACGCGAAATTCGTTTGATATATATATATGTAAAATTGATAATTCAAATTGTAACTTGAATGCCTTTTTAATAAATTGGAAACAGAGCCAAGGGCCAACAAATTTAATTTCTATTGTTTTTATTTTTGCATGCATTAATTCACCCTCTCATATCCTACATATGCAAGTCCTTTAATAAATAAAATTTAAATATTTACACTTTTCTAAAAAATTGCAACCGGAAGAACCCGCATCGGAGGAAATGGACCAATTCTCAACAACGTTGACCTTCCGCATGAGATATAAACTTTTTATTCAATATTATTTAATTTCATTATAATCATAAAGCTTATTATAAATGCATGAATCTTTTCTTTTATGATTTGATTTTATTAGATCTTATATTTTTCATTTCTCTTTTTATTTTAAACTTTTTTGATTGCACATGGATGACGCAGTAAAGGAGATGGTTGCCACCGAGGGAATATTGAACGTTGAACAACAAACGTTCGTAAGTTATATAGAATCCGTTTTTGATAGTTAAATAACATTAATTCACCGAATCTCCATATATTAAATAAAATTTTACATTGCATAAAATGGTATAAGATTTAATCTATCTTTATTTTTGAATTGGTTATTTAAATTTCCCTACAATTAATAAAAAAGTGTTGCACTAGTGATGGACGCTTATTTACAAAAAAAAATCGGTATGCTTTTCTTCAAATTATTAGGTGGTTTTAAATAATAAAATTATTAGACCACTAAGATGAAGTATGAATACTTTCCCTTTTAAGTTTCAAGAAAAAATTAAGCACACCTATTTGTAATTTCCTTTCATACCTAATATTAACAATTATTTAGTTGAACAATAATTTTGAAAATAAATCTTACAAACAAATCGAGAGGAAAAAATGACTTTATTAAACGCGGAATAATTGAATTTATTACAAAACAAGTAAAGATACAATAATAACGAAACAATAAATAAAAGATACAATAATAAAGGGAAATTTTACGAGTAACTAAAAATTAAATGAAAAACAAAAAAAAGAAATTTTTAAATCCAACTAAATACTAAAAAATTGAATATATAAAAAAATAAATAAATAGATAAATAAATATAAATATATTACTATCCAACTACAACTGTGCCTCTTGCCACTCGCCACTGTGACCTCTTACAATCGCAGATTTATAAAAAAAATAATATTATAATTGTAACGGTGTGATCGGGATGAAGGGAAACTCGAGGTTGCGCGTAGCGAACTTACCTTCGCGCACAACCGGACCTCCAACACTCCTTGTCGACAACACGTCGATCACTCGATAATCACCGTGTACGTTGATATGGGCTCACTCGTGAGCCCACCTCTGGAAACACGAATTCTATAAATGCAGACGAGTACCGCGGGCTCGTCTGCTCTCCGGACGAGGTAGTGGGGATCCTCAGATAATACGGGATATCGAAATAACAACGAGCCGAGAAATAAAATGAAATCTTGCTTTATTCACAAATAGGTTTTAGATTACAGTTTTCGAGTTACCGATATCCGCGGGGTATACCGTTTGCCGTACGGTCGAGAAGCGATCGCGGGAACCTCCGCTCGTACGCGCGATCGCGACGCGGAGAGAGAACGCGGGTTACGCGGACACGCTACCTTCCCCAGTAAATGGCTACCGCTAACCTTGCACGTCGGCTCTTCGAAGGGAGTCTTGCCTTCGCTCTAGGGTGTTTCGGCGGCTATCTCTCGACCTTTCACACTTGTCTGTCGTACTCGATCACTAAGTCCTTTCGGGAGCACCTCATGGCTCGGCTGTCCACGAGCGAGTGTGTCCTGCCGATTCTCTCTCGTTTCCCCTCCCTTTCGTATCATGCGCGGTCTCATCTGACGGCCGGGCGGGCCACGCGACGGAGAACCATGTCGAGTGACTTCCGATATCGTCACTCGTCACATAATTTTTATTTAACGCGAGAGCCGGTCCGCGTTGTCAAAAATATAAATTTAACAAGCAAAATTAACAAAAAATTGTCACCCTTGCACAGGTGCTACAATTTTTATTAAATCGGAAAAATTAAATAACGCCGATTTTCCGACATACCTACTCGAAGTCCAGGACTCGATATGTATACATTCTGGACTTCAAGGTAAATTATTCTATATTTCAATTTTAAAATTCAAAATTCCTGTTATTTACGTGTAATCAATTTAAGAATTATTATTACCGACCTCTGATTTCTTTGGACCAAACTAAACAATAATTAAGAAAATCTGGTTAAAATTATCCAAATATAATTTTAAGTAATTATAATAATTTTAAGTTTAGAAAAGTATATTAGTTAACGTAAATAATATATAAAAAATCTGCCAAATCTCTTAACCCTTTGAGGCATACATTTTTCTATTAGAGTTGATTGGCTAAAAATTTGTACATAGGGGTTTTCGAGATCGCTGATTACGAATCAGATGTCAGATCTATGAAATTATGAAAGATGGCGGATTCAATATGGCGGACAACGATTTTTAACCTTTGAAGCATACATTTTTCTCTCCAGGATATTTAAATAATAATTTATATATAGGGGTTTTTGAAGTCGCTGATTATGAATCTGACATTAGATTGTTCGAATTTTGCATCTAAGATGGCGGATTCAGAATGGCGGACATAGATTTTTTTCTATATTCGCTTGAAAACTTTAAAATTCATAACTAATGAGTTTTAGGGGTCGCTGATAACGAATCTGATATCAGGTTTCCTAAGTGATGTATCCAAAATGGCGAATTCAAAATGGCGGACAGGCATTTTTTTCTATATTGTCCTGAATACTTCAAAATTCAATGTAAAGGCATTTAGGGCTCGCTGATAACGAATCTGATATCAGATTTCCGAAATAATATATCCAAAATAATATAGCCATCTTGGCTGCAGAATTTCAGAAAACTAGTATGATATTGATTATCACTGAGATTGAGGCACTTTAGATATGAGTTTAAGAGTATTCAAGCCAACATAAAAATATACATATCCGCCATTTTGAAAGCATTATTTCGGAAACCTGATATCAGAATCGCTATCTGCGACCCCTAAAACCCTTTAGATATGAATTTTAGAGTATTGGTATCAATATAGGAAATATTCTTGCCCGCCATTTTAGATCCGCCATCTTGGATACACAATTTTTCAAATCTGATGTCAAATTATTATTCAGCGACCCCAAAAACCCTTTAGAGATGAATTCTAGAGTATTTGTATCGATATAGGGAAAACGTTATATCCGCCATTTTAAATCCGCCATCTTATATGCAGAATTTTCGGAATCTCATGCAATATTCTTATTCAGCGACCCCAAAAACCTTTGGATACCAAATTTGAAAGGGATACTCTCATTATTCGCGTCAATAATGAATTTCTTCCCAAAAAATCAATTTTTTTCTTCTTTGTTCATTTAAAAATATTAAAAAATAACCCAATATATTGATTTCAACTGCAAAATTATGTTTTTGAACTATTAATGAACTGAAAGAATGCAAAAGACCCTGTTGAAATCCATAATGTTGTTCTAAAATGGCAAAAGAAGCAATAAATCAATGTGTCCATCAGGATGAACACTGTGCTTCAAAGGGTTAATTGTTAGTCTGAAACCGAGGTCCAGTTTCAGACAACAACCAGGTAGAATTAAAATCTGACATTGACCTCAAAATAAGGATATCGCGTGTAGCACTTGTCAATTTAAATATAGGGTTCTTGGGATCATTAAAGGAATCGCAGGTGGGTAAAATTCAGTTGTTCGAACACTGAATTGAAATTAAATCATAAAATGAAATTATTGAATTAAAAACGAAAGGGACAACAATGAATAAAAATATATTTTGTCCATGTAGCCACGACGAACCGAGCCGAGCCGAATCTTACCGCAATCTTTATTTTCTATTGGAAATGTAACGACAACTCATATATCAAATAATCTCGAAATATTGAATTGAAACTCATTGGATAAAAACAAAATGAATTTAACGTTCGGTGATAATTTATATAATATAATTATTAGTTTATCCGAACTAAATGCTTTATTTTTGGAATAAAGCAGGCCGATTATACCCTTTGTCCACTGTGGTTGGTGAAATTTCCCAGAGTAAAGGCCTTTTTCAGAAATTAAAACAAAAATTAAAGGCGTTTCGTCTTTGATCCCCATTTTGGACTCCTCAGTGGCTGGTGGTCTTTCCGACCGCTAGATGGAGACGACTATACTCGTTGGAGAGATTGTCGTCTTCCTCTATATATATAGCCGCATAACATCTTGCTGGCGTTGCAGTTCATTTTGCGACAGGCGTCTAAGGTACGATCCCCAGTTCCTTACTGAGGAGTCTAAACTGGGGAACGAGGACGAAAACGCCTTTAATTTTCGTTTCAATTTTTTAAAAAGGCCTTTACTCTGGGAAATTCCACCAACCACAGTGGACAAAGGGTGTAATGGGCCTGCTTTATTCCAAAAATAAAGCAATTAGTTCGGCAAGACCGATAATTATATTATACGTATTGGATAAACTTATGTAAAACTATATTGAATTTTATCTAATCATATATGTCACTGCACATTGGTTTATTAGATAATCGGAAAATATCGAAATGTATTGCATGTATCGAAGATTTTTGAGTTACATTTAAATATATCAAATACATCGAAGTATACACAAAAAGTATTTAAAAAACTTATCATTTATTATATTAAATTTCTAACATCAAGTTTTATGAATAGAAAGTATTTTGAAATAACACCTTCCACGAAGGTGTGAGAATACGCAAGTATAATGATAGTTGTTAACTGAAAAAATAAATATTTTCATTTCTTGCTTCTATCTTTTTTCTACTTAAAAAAACTTCAAATTTTCAACAACTTAAAATTTGGTATTAAAAAGTAGATAAATTGTTATTAAGAAGTTGTTTGAATAGAAAGCACTGAAATGAAGCGGAATAACCGACAAGTATTTTGTACCACATTGTAAATCTAATATTTAACTTTAATTATTAAGAATAGTATGTAAGTACTATTATATTATATAATAGGTAAAACTAGTAATACCTCGACACAACTAGAACATATCATGTAATATATGACAATGCGTTAAAATGTAAAACAAAGTATAAAATACTAAAACTTTGTCGATCTTTTCTTTCATTTAAAAGGTCACTTATTTAAACAACAATGTAATTTTAAATTTCTAAATTTTGTTCAATATTGTAAGGTATTTTGGTGCATTTAATTTAACATAATAAATTTAATTTTGTATAAGTCGAATATGGTTAAAATAATTTCAAAAGAATAAGTATGTCTACGAGAAATAAAGAGATCGAAGGCATAAAGTGCAATTTTACTCCATTCGTAGAAGTTAATAAAGTAGAATATTTAGATGATCAGGGTAACGAACAGAATTATTTCTGTCTTTCAATCCCATCCATTAACAAGTAGAAAGTAAAAAAATTAACTATAGGACCCAAAATATGTAAAACCTATACGCTTTTACATTCCAGGCACAATCGTTAAGTGCTTTAAAAAATAAACGACTGTAATATTTAAAAGTTACTATAAAAATAAATTTAGCCAAATGGGTAAAAAATTGACTGAATTTTTCGATTGACTTGTTTACATACATAGTACGTACAAGCATATATACGTTTTCAAAAACAATTAAAAGGTAAACAAAAGTTTTTTTTGTGATAAACATTTCTTACCTTTAAGATTTGTACATATAATCGATATTTATTTAGATAAGGTCTAAAACCGTCTTTTTTGTACATTTTACGCTTTTTTAACCATTTTTTTTCATTTATAAGGAAAAATATCAATGTGAGGAAGAAATGTTTAACAGAAAAAAGTTTTCATTTAATGTGATGAACATTTCTTACATTTCAAATTTCTACGTGAAATCAATATTTATTTAGTTAATGTCTGAAAAGCTTCTTTTATTGTACATTTTAGGCTTCTCCAACTGTTTTTTTGTACTAAACTTTAAAATTATTCATCTAAGCATAAAGTGTTGTATACAAAAAAATTTCATCTTATTAAGACAAAGATTTTTTACATCTAAACTTTTACAGTGC
Source organism: Theocolax elegans (assembly GCA_026168455.1). Lineage (NCBI taxonomy): Eukaryota > Metazoa > Arthropoda > Insecta > Hymenoptera > Cerocephalidae > Theocolax > Theocolax elegans. Next base: position 23,149,135 of record CM047431.1, on the reverse strand, counting down.
AATTAATATTTGTCTTTATAAAGTAGAAAAAACGTTTTTTGCACTATTTTGACACTTTAATGCGTTTAACTTGTCAGTATTTAATTGTACATAAAAATTAATTTTAAACATTTTCTATATCTATATTTTAGATAATTTAATTTTTTTATATATATATATATATAATGTCGTATAAAAACGTTTTAGCGTCATGTTAAAAAGTGCTACCGTTTAATATCTATTCGACCAATTTGGTCCAAAATAGCAACGTTTACTTCTCTATTTATGTAGAAGATATCATAAAAATTTGAGCCAAATTGGTTCAAAATTGGCTGAGTTATTCTATTAACTTAACTACATACATACATACACACATACATACTTTTTCAAAAACGTTTAAAATGACTTATTTTCTGGACGAAAAATGTTTTTATGTATAAATAAACAATTATTTATGGTGTTACATTTTACAACACAGCAAAAATCATTATTTTTCTGTTTCTTCGACACTAGGTCCTCTTAAATCTAACTATTGTCTACTAAATGTACCATACTACTAGTAATTAAATGAATGTGTTTCTGTATTGGTAAAATTTCAGGCATTTTCCTAAACATTTTTGCAGAAGTGATTTGTTGTTTCAATATTGCTTGATATGTTTGACGACTGGGCTCCAAAATCTAAATTGTTAAATAAATAATTTTATTAACAAATAATTATATTTTTAACTTCTCTAAAATAATTTATTTAAATAATTAATAAACATTTCTGTGAAGCTTTCATACCTGTGAAAACTGTAGTCCAAAACCAAGAATTAAAATTATCAACATTAAACATAACCAATAATTGTCACTGGCAGGTTCTGTTACGCGCACGCTTCTCGGCAAATTAGATGATTGACGACCGTGTAAGATAAAAGATGACCGTTTAAGATAATAATGAAAAAATAACTAGATCACGCGTGTCTCACTCACTCTTTCGTTTTCCCCTATAGCTCTGTCTCAACTTTTTCGAGTAGTCATATATATATATATATATATATATATATATATAGGAGACGAAAAAGATATCGAAAAATACATAGCCGAGTAAAAGAATTTGACATCTCAGATATTTACATGAAGTTTTATTGAAAGTATTACTAAATAATTTATCGAAAACTTAATAAACTGAAAAAATATTAAAAAAGAAATAATATATGATATAAAAAGTTACGTAAATAACATATTATATATTAATATTCAAAAATAAAAAAACCGCAGGTGCAGTTAGATGTCTAATAGGTGCTAGCGCGCATTATACTTGCGTTGGTTGCGCTACCGCGCACCTTGCTATATATATTAACTTATGTAGCGTACAAATGCCGCTAAATTATAGGGATTTATTGAATTGAATAGGAAAAAATTTTAATTGCCGTTTGAATTACTAATAGGAAAATTTTTTAATTGTCGCGAAATTTATGTATTGAAGTTGAAGCAAATTCCCTGTGATTTATAACCAAATACTACGAAAAACCAGTTAATTTAAATTATTATTTAATTTAAGGAATAGGAAAAAAAGGGAAAATAATTCACATTGATTTGAGCACACAAAAGGAAGAGAATTTATTTTTGCTCGCAAAAAATTGTTTGGGAAAAAGCCACACACGTGGCATAAAAAACCCAAGAGATAAATTAATACAAAAATGAAAGAAATTAATTAGATAACAATAGAGGGTTATCACGACCGGTTTGTAGTAAAAATAGAGAATCTTACGTAATTGTGTGTGTTTGTTGCTAATGCAACTGGATCCAGGCCAATAGGCGGGAAGCCTCGTTCTTCCCGTGTGTAAAGTGTAATCGTTTAGCGCGTCGACGCTAGTGCCTGCAGGGCTTAAATCGTGAGGCACCCGAAGGTGAAATTGACCGGAGATAAACTCCGTATGTGAGGTGCACCTCTTCGACGTTGTTTGTAGTGTGTGTATGTAATTGTAAGCTTCGCGTGTACACGCGAATGCGCCGCACACCCGACACGTAATTGAAAATATAAATGACGAACGAATCGTCTAAATTGAATTGTCGAATTAAATTGTGAATTTATACCTTCCTACCTAACGCGCGCCCGATGAGATTAATTCGCGAACCCCCGCGAACACGACGAACAAACACCCGATTTCCTTCCTCGAATCTTATAGAGCGCGAACGACCCGTCGGACGACCGATGCAAGAGTTGTTCAAGCTTGAACTCTACTGTGGAATCGCGACAGTACGCGCAGCTACTGAAGAATCGCGAGAGAGCGAGTACGCGCCGCTAAGTCGAGCGCCTAAATTTTTCCCCCAAAATTTAACGTATGACCGCCGCGACCAATTAGCGTAGCCCGCGGCTCCCCCCGTCGCGAGTGCCTTCGATGCTCCTTCGCGTTCCTTCGCGTTCCTTCGCGTCCCCCCCTTACGCGCTTGACTCTGATGTCCGGGAAGAATATCGATCGGTTCGTTCTCGCCGGCCGATACTCTTCTCGGAATTTCAACAATGCACGAAACAACTTAATATGTTAATTATTCATATGATATTATTTATATCTATTGTAACGGTCACGCTGGGGATTAGGGCGTGTTGTCAAAGGCGAAATAAACTTTAAAGTAAAAGTGAGTAAGAAAGCTGCGACGAGTTGCTGCGCAAGAGGAGAAAAGGGGGAGGAGAGGGAAAAGCACACCTACGAAAAAGGAAGATCGCGGAAAACCCAAAGCAAGGGCGTTCCTGTGAAGATTTCTGGCTGCTTCCTAGGTAACTAACTAGCTCCCGAGGGAGTGTTTCTTATTTATAAATAGCATTTGAGAGTTTATAACTAGTATTTGAGATTTATGGTAATGTTATGGTTACTATAATCTCACTTGCCAATTCTCTCCTTGCAATTAGCTGTCAGTATCTGTATGTAGCTACATACTTCCTTGTGTTCTCCTAATCAAGATCACATCTAATTATATTTTACAGCTGCTGGGAGTCCTTTGCTGCTGCTCGGTGCTGCTTAATGTGACATCCTGGGTAAGGGTAGGTACGATAGGTTACGTTGGGACTCGCTCGCTTAACTATTTGAAAGGTACAAAGTACCTTGTTACACTATTTATTAAAAACCAAAATAACTCGATCGAAGGAACGTTCGCGATTGAGGATCTTCGCTGATAATTTTTAGGCAGAATTATCGATTGATATAATGGGTCATTTTATAATTTTTGCGCAACGTTTTGTTTCCCTCTTCTATTAAATAAATTTAACAAAAATTATTTAGACAATCACCGTTGATAATTATTTATAATATTTGATATATACAAATCTATACCTGTTCTATAATATAATGTTATATTATCGATTACTGAATTTATCAAATGTAGTATAAATTTTATACACTTGCTAGAGAGATTGTGATCTTCTTTTATACATAGAGCCGCATAACATCTTGCTGACGTCGCTGTACATGTTGCGATAGGCGTCTAAAGTAAAATTTCCAGTTCCTTACTCAGGAGTCCAAACTGGAAATTAAGGACGAAATACTTATAATTTTTATTTAACGAGGGCCTGATCCGCGAAATCCCACTAAATATAGTGGACAAAGAGCAGATTTTGCCTCGTTTAATTTAAGTTTATCGATTCGGAAAAACGACCGTAAATGCCTTCAAAACATTATAAAATTGATCTGTAAATAATATGGTGACAATTATTTATTATAGCAACAAAGTTGAACTATATTCATAAAATCCTCACACAGACCAGAATTTTCTCATCAAAACATCACTCGCATCTCCCTTCATTTCCATGTACTATATAATTTATCATAATGTTAAATTTATAATTAATAAATAAATAAGTACAAAAATCAAAGATTAAACAGTAATACATAATCAAACATTAAAACACTTAATAAGTCCGTATAAAGAACTATAGAGACACCAAATAAATTTATATAAGGGACGGCACAACTATTACAACTATCAAAACAATGCGATTCAAACGAATAAGCAAGCTACTAAGATATAATAGTAATCGGTTAGAAGTCTAAGAATTAAACTAAAGTAAACCACTACCTTTTTATGGTCAGAAAATCGCCAAAAACAATACTAAATATTATATTTTTTTATTGATAAAATAAATTTATTAATGTATAAACATTTCAAAATTATTTATCTGATTATATTCTCAAGGATACATATATATATATATATATGGGGTATTCCACGTGAAGTGGTCCAAACAAAATTTTAAAATGCACCAAATTTTGGGTACACTTTGCAAACGTTTTTCAGAATACAGGAAAAAATTTTTAGGTACTGGAATCTATTTGCTCAAAAGTTATTCTAACCTCAAAAAGTGAATTTTTCCATATTTTTTTCAACACCAGCTGGGTTTACCGCTATATAACTCAAAATCTATCAACTTTTACTATAGAACATTATATGTAACATTCGTTGCTAATTATATCTAGAATTTATTCTTCTGGGTTAGAATTTCTAATCTCAAGGTCAATGTTACATAAACTACTATCAATATTCAACTTGAAAAAAGTGCAAGTGCGCCACCTTCGATTTTTTCATCCAAAAGTCTAAAAGAAAGCTTGGAGCAATACCTTTCAAATGGTCTGTAGCATTTTTATGGCCTCCAATTCTGTAAAAAGTTATGACAATTTAAAGAAAGACAAAAAATTCACAAAAATTAACATGGTAATTCCCATTTAAATTTTTTAAAAAATTTCGTGTTTCTTTAAATTGTCATAACTTTTTACAGAATTGGAGGCCATAAAAATGCTACAGACCATTTGAAAGGTATTGCTCCAAGCTTTCTTTTAGACTTTTGGATGAAAAAATCAAAGGTGGCGCACTAGCACTTTTTTCAAGTTGAATATTGATATGTAGTTTATGTAACATTGACCTTGAGATTAGAAATTCTAACCCAGAAGAATAAATTCTAGACACAATTAGCAACGAATGTTACATATAATGTTCTATAGTAAAAGTTGATAGATTTTGAGTTATATAGCGGTAAACCCAGCTGGTGTTGAAAAAAATATGGAAAAACTCACTTTTTGAGGTTAGAATAACTTTTGAGCAAAAAGATTCCAGTACCTAAAAATTTTTTTCTGTATTCTGAAAAACATTTGCAAAGTGTACCCAAAATTTGGTGCATTTTAAAATTTTGATCGGACCACTTCACGTGGAATACCCCATATATATATATATATATATATATATATATATATATATATATATATATATAATATTTTTAAAAACATTTTCTAAGTTACATGCTTGCAAAAAGAAAAGAACGATTAGCATTGCCTTAACCATATCTATAAATAAAGAAATACAAAGAAACATTACATTAACGATTTGAGTAATTCATGTAATTCTATATAAACATGATTCTACGCCTAGGTAGAAGGATAATAAAATTACATTAACAATCACTATGAATTATGTAAAAATTCTGTAAATTTATGAGTTTATACATATTAAAGCGTTTATAAGTATTTAACGATGCTTTTTATAACTTGTTATAACTATGTTATAACTATTTGAAAACTACTTCTAAATTTCGTAGACATTAATAAATACAAAAATGGATTTACTGCTGAATTCAAATAAAACATAATTCTTGACAAATATAATATTAAAAAATATCCTTCAATTCCAAAATTTATAATTTGCTGTAGTGGACTAAAAATTACGTACATCATCATAGCACGAAATGGGAGTACGCAAATAAAAAATACAAGAATTATTATACGTAACATTCTGATAGCGTGATTACGGTTATGCATTGAAGATTCGAGTGGATTATGTACATTTTGTGAAATCTGCGTAAGTTGATTCAGTATAAGTATGTATATTACAACCAAGACTATTGTAGGAAGTATAAAAAATAATAATATGGTAACCAGAATATACACTATGCTCCATTTAGTTCTCACTTCTGTTGCACATACTGATATCATAATTCCATTATCATCGTGAGTTTGTTCAAATGACGTCAAGTGTAGAAATGGACTGTAAAAAATGTATAAAACAGAAAATTTTATAAACTTTATATAAATAATCACACTGCACTGGGGATTAGAGTGCAGCTGAGGTAAACAATAAATAATACAATATATATATAATAATTAATGTGATTTATTATTCGCTCCGTTTCATAAATGCGGGTACTACTATGGGGACTTTTACGCAGCTCGAACACGGCTGCGAATTAAGGCTTGGAATGGCAGGGCGAGGGGTAGGAAAAGCGCGGAAGCTGGCTCGCGGTCGATTGAGCGGATGCGATTGAAAGGCTTTGAATACACGTCTGCGCGCAAGTGAAGCTGCGGCCGACGGCGTGGCTGCGATCGGCAATCGCGGTATCGAGAGCTTCATAAAGGGGAGGGGCATCACCACTAGCACACACACGGTAGGGAAGCACGGGATAAATAATAAAATAAAGGAGGTACATAAAGAATATACAAATCTTTCCTTTGCCACTGCACACTCGCTCTCGCACACGAGAAACCGCACAGACGACCGACGATGCTTATCTCTCGGCAACCTGAAGAGCTCTGCCTCCTCGGCGTCATCGACGCAAAAACTCTGCGCGTGAAAGCGTCGCGGCGTCCCTCTTGTGGTGCGTATACGACCTTACTTGAATACCGCTTACGTAAGATGATTGCCGCACACTGCTAGCCGTAGTGTTTAGATTGCCGGCATCGACAACAACGACGTAGGCTGCCTGCCAGGTAAGAGTTTTTGTTTCGTTCAACAATCGTCATTGTCGACTAATGAATTCGACTTTTCAGGGACGCGGTCTATGCAGTGTACACGGCACATCAACTCCGGATCGTCGATGGATAGCCGCGATCACTATCTCTCTCTCTCTCTCTCTCTCTCTCTCTCTCTCTCTCTCTCTCTCTCTCTCTCACATGAATAATATCTCATGAATCTCATGAGCACAGACTTGGCCTCACCAGCCTCTCTCCACAAACAATGTAGACCGCTGTTCATCTTACCCTTCATTCTCAGCAAATCATTCAAACCTTAATTCATTTGAAGTCATATCTTCATTTATAACAAACATCAGCAATTCAATTTTAAATTCTTATAACATTCCTAGCTCCGTTAAAACTTATCACTATCAAAAATTCTCATAAACCCTGGGTCTCGCGAGAAATAAAAATGTGCATTAGAGATAGAAATAAAGCTTTTAAAATATTTCGTAATTCAGGAGATCCGTTGAACTATAGAAACTACAAGGAGCTCAGAAATAATGTCTCGAATTCAATAAACTCTTGTAATTTCAAATTTCTCGCGAATAAATTGAGTGTTAATAGGAATCCAACTAGCTCCTGGAAGTATCTCCGGAATATGGGATTTTGCACAAAGGCGCAACCTTCACCACTGAAAGTTTTCACTGCTCATCAACTCAACACCCATTATTCATCCATATCAAATGATTTACCCCCACTCACAGTTCAGTCATTTGCATCCATCCTGACTAACACTTTCTTGTTATCATCACCATCTCCTTCTTTCTCCTTCTCATAAGTAACGACCAAAGGGGTGAGGCATGCACTATTAAAATCTACCTCTAAGGCAGTCGGTATAGACGGAATCTCCTCAAAGATGCTCAAACTTCTGGTACCTCAATTAACCCCTCCCCTTGTAGAAATATTCAATAATATGCTAACTGTGGGTTATTTTCCCGACTGCTGAAAGAGGGTGGGTTTGTTTCCGCTAGCAAATTCAAGTAAAATTGAGTCGTGTACTGATACCAGGCCAATCGCAAAGCTGTGTGAACTGTCCAAGGTACTTGAGCGCCTAGCGCATTTGCAGCTTTCGCAGTATTTGGAAAGCAACAACATTCTGACCGAAAGACAGGCAAGTTATCGGATGGGCTATAGTACCCAGACTGCGCTACTGGGGGTTTTGGATGACGTCAGAGGGGCCATCGATTCACGGATGATCACGGTACTGATGTTATTCGATTTCTCCAAGGCCTTCGATACGGTGCCTCACGATAAGCTTATTACTAAATTGAGTAATATTGGTTGCTCGGATAACGTTCTAAACTGATTTTATAGGTATCGGGTGGGCCGCACGCAGGCCGTTGAAGGTGAGGTTGGCGAGCTATCCGACTGGTTGAGAGTAAATGCGGGTGTACCTCAGGGCAGTGTACTTGGTCCGATTTTGTTTTCCATCTTTTTTAATGGTTTGCCGAGCGTTTTGAAATACAGTAAATGTATGCTGTTCGCGGATGGTGCCCAGGTTTATTCTTCGTTTTATCCGGCGGAGTTCGAATCAGGAGTTCGACGAATCTCTGAGGATGCTAATGCCATTGCTGCGTGGGCTAATAATAATGATCTCAAACTAAATGTAAATAAAACGAAGGTTATAATCCTGGGCAGTCAGGTGTTTATTTCTCGCATCGACCTCAACACTGCCCCGAGAGTTAGATTATGTAATGAGTTCCTACGATATGAAAATTAAGTTAAGTCGGTGGGAGTTATTATCTCGCCTACTCTAGATTGGTCAAAACAGTGTCACACCGCACTAGGGATCAGGGTGCGGGTGATAAAGTCTATACCTGTTATTATAAAAGAAGAGATTTTTATTAACTAAATACAGTTTTAATTACACGGTTGCCAATCGCTATTTAAACGGCTGCTAGCTATTATTAATTAAAGCGCAATTAATTAAAACATAATTGAGGCTCGTATTCTGGGGCTCGTATGAATTACACGCACGGCGACATAACGGATAAACGATCAAACATCCGTTCGACTACCAAAAATGGCGACGCCGGCCACGTGTGCGGATACGCGCGAAAAGGGCAATAGCGGCACACACACTTATGAGGAGAGGAACACGGGTATGGGGTAGCACGTTTGCACAAACCTTGCACGGCGAACTCTCTCTCTCTAGGTTGCACCCGGTGCACACTCTCCAAACTCTCTTTCTCGTACGAAAGCGGTCGAGACGATCTACGTGTTGCGTGGTTACGTCCGCTCATGGCCATGTTCCCGAGCTCTCGGCCTCGTCCTGCGAGAGCGCCGCGCGCATACGTCGCGACCGTCTCCGTGCAGTGCGAGCGCGGCCTTATAGCGAGAGCGGCTTGATGTTGTTGTCGGCGTTCTGCTATGCTGTTCGATCGAGACGACGATGACGAGGACGAGTTGGCGACGACGAGGGCTGCTGTTTTGGTAATTATTACCTCGTTCCTTGTTGTTTATCGGCTAATAGGCCTCTGAGTTGGTTTCAGGTAGACGGCGAACCTTACTGCCGTGTTTATGCTCACATAACCTCTAACCCTGGCTCCTATACACCTCTACTCCTGTACAAAGTCTTGTGTACTCCTATCTGCACCTTAGTATTGACAACATATTTATTAACATGCTTTACAGGTTAATCTTCATGTACGAGTTTTGTTGCTGCTGTGTGGCTCCTTCAGTATTGAGGCTACTCCGGATATACTGCTGTGACTGCTACAAGAGCCGTCTTCCTTGGCTTTGAACCTCGGTGCCCTGTCCATGCTCCTGTGCTGACTTTATACTCAGCTGATGTCTCCAGACTCTCCGAGTGCTGTTCGCCCTGTACGTGGTTTATTGGTGGCTAAGTGGTCTTCTCGACTCCTGGGTGTGCTGGCTCCGCTTCAGTTCTAGGGTGTACCTTGTGTTCGACGTTAGGCATGTTTTTATAGGGTTTAGCGAAATATATAGGATAATGGGTAGGTAGGGATGTGTGTGCTCATTTCGCACCATGACACACACACTTACCATGTCACATTCCCCCCCACCAAACTGAAGTTATGCGGATTCGTAACTGAACTAATACAAAAAAAATGAACTCAATAATATAATAGAGTATTGCACGCTTTAGTCTATTGGTGGGGTGAGTACGCAATTTTAGATTTGAAATTTAAAACTAGATGTTTTTTAAATAGCTTGTGCTATTATAGCGATGTATTTGTGTTCAGTCTTGATTGACTGCTACTTGGCTGGACATACTGTGTAAAGTGCGCGCTGTGTGTGTGATAATAGATAATTTAATAATTTACTAATTTACTTATGATAACTTGTGACAATGCATTTAATAAATGCGCGGTGCAATGTGGCGTTTCAAATCTGTTATGTGCACTTTAATTTGGCATTTCGTTTGTACAACTTCTATCAAATAAACTGTGGGTGAGAATACTTGAATAATTTTTGCGGGCCCTATAAATTTGGGGGCTTGTTTGGATGCTATAAAGTTGTCTGCTAACTAGGTCTCTTAATTGATATTGTATATCGCGTCTGCCTTTGTTATAGTATTTGGCTTGTCTGGCTGTTGCTAAATCAATATGCCTGTTTATTAATTCATTTATTTTGGGGAGTTTGTGTAGACATTCTATCCATTGATCGGTATCTGGGACTGGGATTTGCTTCGGGGATTCCATATGTTTTCGTAGGAGAGCTACTGGGGTGGGATTTTTGCCTAAGTTGAGGAATGCTGGGCTATATTTGGTTGAAGAGTGCACAACTGTATTTAGAGCGAAATTAAATTCTCCGAGATATCTATCCCACTCTCGGTGATCATCTGCTAAATAACTGTTTATCATCGGCTTTATGTTTCTGTTAACTTGCTCTACGGGATTTGCTTGTGCAATATATGGCGGAATGGTTGTCTGTACTATTCCGTATTAAGTTAGTCGCTCGGTATCCAATTTATTGGCAAATTCTGACCCATTATCTGTTACGAGATATTTGGAACAACCCCATCTATTAATAATGAGTTCGTCGAAGGCTTGTAGAACACTCTTTGCATCAGCTCGTCGTAGAGGTTTCATCTCTATATATCGGGTGAAGAGGTCTTCAAACACGATTATGTATTTGAATCCTTGCTTCGTTGGCGGATTTGGTCCCATGATGTCTGCTGCTACCACTGTCCATGGTTGGCTTATGTTGCGTCCTTCCATTAAGCCTGGTGGGGCTTGTTGGCTGCTATAGTGTGTAACGTGGTACTTCGTCCTAATACCATAGTTACAAGTAATTTATTAATTTAATCAGGGACGACGGCCCCGAAGAACACGTCTCTGTCGTCGCCGTGGGTTGACGAGTCAACCCGTCGGGACACGGTAGCGGAGATAGGACGATCTCCTACGTACCGACGCGCGTGGCGGGAAAATCGGGAATCGGAAGGTGGTTTGCGGGTTAATCTATAATCAAAATGATAACGCGACCGTTACGTTAATATAAAATAAATAAGTATTTATTCAAGTATTTACACGGAGGTGCCCGACAATACTTAACGGGGCGTTCTCCCGGTCGCGTGGTATATACGCGGCAAGCAGGGGCTGCCCCCGTGCTCGCCCCGCGCAATACCCAATCGGTTTCGGTAGCACCGGTGTGCTACCGAACAAACATACACACACACTCACTCAATACACCTAAATACAGATACCGACCAATGTCGGGTACTTACCGGGCTGGCTGGTCCATGGGCCCTGGTGGAAGTCGGCGCCCCGACGTCCGTTGGCCGGTGGAGTCGGCCCGGTCTCCCGTCGTCCTCGACGGTAGTCTGCAGGTGCGGCCTGATGCCGCGGCGATTCGCCTACCTCGGGGAATACTCAACCCGAGGTGTATGGTCCTTCGCACTGCACTTTCACAATCTCACTAGCACTCGCGTACGGCTTCCCGGAGTACGGACGAACCGGTCCGGTACTTCCCGTGGCTTGCGAAACTAAGCGTGACGAGGGGTTTAGAAGGTGCTGTCGCGGTCAAGACCGGCAGCGTACTGAGCTTTTCGGGAATTGTCGCATTCCCGAAAAGTATCTAACACACACACACAATAACAATAGAGTATATGGATGCTCGCACACATCCTCGCTCGTAGACATAAACACGCGTGTTTCGTGGCCTTGAAGAGGCAACGCACGAAACAATAACAATGTGCGAGATTTCACGATGTAATATATTATATACACGAAATAATATTTTAGATTCAATATTATTTTATCTCATTGCAACGACGTCTCGTCGCAAGTGCGCTTGGCATTCTTGGCATGCTTTTACATAATTGCACGTATCGTAATACATGCCTGGCCAATAGTAATGCGTGGCTAGTTTTGCATAGGTCTTGTCAATACCTAAGTGACCTGCCTGAGGCGTATCATGGGCTTCATATAGGGCTTTTTCGCGATACTTTCTGCCAAAATTAATTTCCATGCGTCTAGGTCAGGTATGGAGGGGTCTAGGTGGGCATATAGCACGTTGTTGGAAATTCTGAGGTCAGGGTATTTGTTGGGAAATTTTGCAACGGCGCGCATTTTCTCTTGGTACTATGGGTTATTGCTATTTGGTGTTAATGCTGCTGCTATGGCTTCTGCCTCTTCAAAGGCTCTTGATAATGCGTCTGGGACATTATGCATTGCTCCTTTGCGATGTACAAATTTTATGTTGTAATTTTGCAATATCGTATTCCAACGAGCTAACCTACCAGCTGGATCTTTAAGTCGGTTAAAGGAGGCTGTGAACTTTTCCCCTAGCAGGTATCCTTTCAGCCTTTCTACGGACCAGAGAACTGCTAAGCATTCTTCCTCTGTGACCGTGTAATTACGCTCTGCCTTGCTTAAAGTCCTGCTTACGTAATAAATAGTATGTTCTTCGCCGTTGATCTCTTGCGTTAATACTCCTGCTATTGCGTAATCACTTGCGTCCGTTTGAAGGGTAAAGGAAATAGAAAAATCGGGGCGGGCTAAAACTGGGGCTTCTGTTAGGGCTAGTTTGATTTTCTCAAATGCATCTTGTTGCTCTTGATGCCATTCTCATCTGACACCTTTCTTACTTAGATAACTTGATGGCGTTCTATACTTTGCTAAGTCTTTAATAAATCTAGAGTACCATCCCACTAAGCCGTTGAAACGTCTTAGTTGTTTCAAATTTTTTGGTGCTGGATACTCTAAGATTAACTTAATTTTATCTTGGTTAGTTTGCAAGCCTAATTCGTTTATCTTATATCCAAGATAAGTGACTTCTGGTCAACAAAATTCAGATTTTTCTCGGTTTAATTGCAGATTGTCTTTCTTTAGGGCAACTAGGACTATTCTGAGCCATTTCATGTGTTCCTCGAATGTTTTTGTCGTGATGATAATATCATCCAGGCAGGCAAACACATGTGGTTCCCATTCTGGTTTAATTAATTTGTCCATCAATTGCTGGAACATGACAGTTGCGTTCGTTAGGTCGTATAGTACTCTTTTAAATTGGAAAAGTCCTTTCCCTGGGAGTGCAAATGCTGTGATTTCACGGCTTTCTGGGGCTAGTGGAACTTGGTGGTAGGTTTGTGATAGATCTAGCTTACTGATAAATCTGCTTTCTCGCAATTGGTCCAGAATATCATCCATGTTGCGCATTGGATAGGCTATTTTCTTTGTCACTTCATTTACTAACCTGTAATCAATGCAAAAGCGGTATTCGCCATTCGTTTTTGGTACGATTACCGGATAGCTGCACCATGGGCTTTGCGAAGGCCCAATAATGTCTTCTTTTAATATTCGATCTATCTCTTCGTAGCCTGCTTGAAGCATTTTTGGTGAATATTTGCGGCATGGCTGTCTTATTGGCTATGCTCCTTGCACATCTAGCTTGAGGCTCGTTAGATTAGTTACTCCTAGGGTTTGGGGTGTTCGGGGAATTAATTCATCTAATAGTCGGTGCATTCTATCTATTTGCTCCTGGTTGGCTAGATTTAATCCTCTTATACTTGCTACTGCTGGAATACAACTGGGATCGTTGCCTTCGGGGTAAAATTTGTGTATTACGCCTTTATTCGTCCACCAGGTGTCATCTTCGTAGTCGATGCGCATATTAATTTTATGTTTAAAGTCAATTCAAAGTATACAGTCGTAATGTAATCCATCTGCGACTTCAAATGGCATAACTATTTCGTCTCCATCAATTTCAATTGTGATGTTGACTGTGCCCTGGACGGGAATAACTGTGCTGTCTGCTACCTTAACTGCATGGCATTGCAATGCTTTTAATTTGTCTTGCACTAGAGCTCCTATATTGCCTCCTAGAAAGGATTTTGTTGCTTCATCGTCTAAGAGTGCTTTAATTTATGGCCGTTTATTTCTAGATTAAATCAAAGCTTGAGGTCAATATTGGGAATATGTTGGATAAGCGATTGATTACTTGCTACTTGAGATGGCTCTGACCCTTTACGGAGTTGGGTTGAGGAAATACGGGTCTTTATCTCCTCTTGTTGCAGTTTCCCGCTGCTTGATTTGAGTTGCATCACTGGAAATTTTTAACGTACACTCCAGGTGTATCGCAACCTCGGCAGCGTTGATTCGGACATTCTGCTGCCCAATGGCCCACTTTATTGCAACTGTAGCATGGCTCGCTCTGTTTGCTCGGATGATTGAAGATAATCGGCGCTTTCGAGATCGAGTATATATTTTGGCTACTTGCTTGCTGACTTTCACTGTTTCGTTGCTGGTTTTGGCTGCTGGGATTTTGATGGTATTGGCTGCTTGGATTTTGTTGGTATTGGCTTTGCCTTTGCCAATTGCTTCTGTTGAAATTGTAATTTTGTTGTGCTTGTGTCCGCTGCTGATTAGCATTTTCGTTCTTCACTGCATCGACATAATGCTTTTGCTAATTGTTATTCGGCTTTGAGTTGTTTCGCTTTGGAAATGGCTGCTGGGTTTGTTTAGGTGAATTAAAATTGGCTGCTGGAGTTGCTAACTCAGGGTTTTGTGAGGCTTATGGGTCTTTGAGTTTTGGCTCATTTGCTACTGCTGCTACTTTGCGCGACTTAGGCTGCGTTGATTCTACATAAGCAAATCCTTGTTGTCCTGAAATTGTTATTGGTGGAGGTGGGTTATACGCTTCATTTAGATAGCGTCTGGATTCCTCTCTCTTACCTAATCTTTGTAATTTACAAGGAGAGGTTACACCCTCTGGAAAACGGATCATTACCAAACTCTAGGATATAATTTCTACTATAAAATCATGCAGAAAGCCGGAGTTTTAGTGTCCTATGCCCATTTTTACGATAGATATAAGCAAATAATGAAAAATCTCGCCGAAAAAACCATTGAGTTTGAACGTTTATAACTCGGAAACAATTAAAGATGTACGTATAAACTAAATTTTAAAAGAAAGCTGAGGTTGAGTAGATACGTTTTAGAAAAAAGGAAGCTCAAATATTTTAATATGGTCAAAAGTTATGGGAGAAATAAGAATTAGCCAAAATTTTATCGAAAATTTAAAGTTACAATTTAATGATTTTTTTAGCCCAAAATTTCGTCTAATTCTTATTTGTCCCATAACTTTTGACCATATTAAAATATTTGAGCTTCCTTTTTTTTAAAACGTATCTACTCAATCTCAGCTTTCTTTCAAAATTTAGTTTATACGTACATCTTTAATTGTTTCTGAGTTATAAGCATTCAAACTCAACGGTTTTTTCGGCAAGATTTTTCATTATTTGCTTTTATTTATCGTAAATATAGCCATTGGACACTAAAACTCCGGCTTTCTGCATGATTTTATAGTAGAAATTATATCCTAGAGTTTGATAAGGATCCGTTTTCCAGAGGGTGTGACCTCTCCTTGTTAGTGTAATCATTGAAATGATGCCTTTCGAATCTCGCTCTATAACTTGGGTGCAGATTTCTGTATGCTTGATCAAGTTGTTTTTGCAGTGAAATTGGTGGCTTTAAATGATCAAACATTCCTCTCAATTTCTGCAAGAATGTTGCTATATCTTCCTTAGCTCCTTGAGTTCTTAAGTCTGCAGTTCTACGTAAGCTTATTTGTGCATCTTCTACTCCGTATTGAAGTTTGAAAGCTTCAACGAAATCGTTAAACGTTCTCCAATTGCATTTGTCTCTTTTAAACTAGTCGTATGTATCCTCATCTAATACTGCTGGCAAGGAAAGCATTATTTCTTCTGCCGAGAAGCCGTGTGATTCTTTGCATTCTTTTAAATTTTGTAAGAACGTTTCAGGATCATTCTTCCTGTTGCCCTTAAACGATATGTGCCATTTGTTAAAAATTTCCACTATTCTATTTTCTCTGATGAATGTGGCATCGTCCAATCTTGTCGCTTGCAATCTATTTATGCTTTTAAGGGTGGGTAAGACATTAAGGTCTGGCTGCTGTTGGTAGTCGTATTGCTGCTGGCTATTATAATTTCGCTGCTAAGGTTGGTGTATAATAAGATTTGGGTTTGTTCATGGGTTGGTTTGGAAAATGGGAGAATACGGAATTTCATAAGTTTCGTTATTGGCTGGCTGTGCTCGTGGGATATTGTAGACATTTTGATTTCGGTGCTGATGCTGATTGCTGGGGTAATCGTTCATTTGTAGGCCTCGGTGTTGTACTTTCTGCTGGCTATTATATGGGTGTTCATCTTCCCACTGCACGCTTTGCATGACTATTTCTATTAACCGTCCTCATATGATCCATGGTGTTTTGATCGTACCTTCGAGTTGGCCTTGCATCTATATATTGCTGCGTTAATGGTTCATAACTTGCTATTGTACTAATTGGGCGAAAGGCGGATTGTTGAATGCAGTGCGATTTTCGTGGTTGGGATTTTAACATGGTATTGGTGGTGTAGGTTGTGGTAGGTGCAGTATATTGTATGAAGGAATTATTTACTAGGGATGGATTATTAGGTAGGGTGGGTGCTATGCTTTGTATTATGTAATAAGATGTGGAATTAATGGCTAATAGTGTTGTAGTTGCGTCCGGTAGCGTACGGAAAATTTCTTCGTTTGGTGCATCTAGTATGTTTTGGCTTGTTGCTGGCACTAGTGTAGGTGTTAACGGGTATACGGTCGATTGGACTTGTGGATGACTAGCGGTTTGTCTCGTTGGTTACCTGGATGTTGTCTATTTCGCTGTTGATTGTTTGTTTGGTTTACATTTGGGCTGCTACTTCGATGTATTTCATTTTGCGTTGCTGATTGCTGTCCTTGTTACGTCATTTCTTCCATTGAAATCGGGTCTTGGTATGGGCCACGAATTTGTCCAGTTTCCAGTTCTCGGAATATCAATTGTCTGCGTACTTGTTGGCTTCGTTGCGAGTTTTGGGAAATAGCTTGTGAGGAATTGGGAAATAAGTTAGTGGCTTCTGATTGTGTGAGTGACAGGGACAAAGACTCCACTTTCCTCGGGAAGGCCAAGTCAAAAGAAAGGCACAATCTATCTACGACTGCGCGCTGTACGCTTCTCTCCTTTTCTTCAATTGGAAGCTGCTTCAATGATTCTTCGTGCTTCGTGTGATATTGACGTGGCATGCAGTCACCAAGCCTAGCCTTCGCTGACTGTTATCACGTACGCCTATACGTTTTCCCTACCGCTTTACATGGCAACCCGAGTTGGTACATATCTCTTCACATCGGATATGTGTACCTCGGTCCGTTTCCGACCAGACTCTTCTAGTCTCAGAACCACCGGAGATAGTACTTCTTTAACTTCAAAGGGTCTGTCATACTTTGGTGCCAGTTTAGCAGACATGCCTTACGCATCTTAGGAAAGTGTACGGTAAATTTAAATCATAAGCCTTGATGACCTGCTTGAGACGTCTTATAGTTCTAACATATCAGACTCCGTAAGACAAATTGTCTGTATCGTGGTAGACACCTGGCCAATAGTAATCTTTTGCAACGCGTTCGTAAGTTTTTTCAATTCCCATGTGACCCATAGCTGGGTGAAAATGAGAATCTACTAGAACTCGGTTCCTCTGCTCTAAGGGTAGCACAAGACACCAGCCTTCCTCTCGTTCTTATACAGTGTCCAGGAGTTTACCGCTTGTAAAACGATATAGCATATCATCCTCAATTTTCCACTCCGGAAATCTTCGAAGGCATGAGCGTACATCGTTTAATCTAGCAATATACCATGGGTCTGTAATTACTTCGAACAAGGCAATCTCTTTCTCGTCGTTTGATGGCACGAGAAAGCTCGTCCGGGACATAGTGCAAGGCTCCTTCCTTATGCACTATTTCAAACTCTCATTGCTATATTTCAAGTATCCATCGTGCTAACCTACTCGACGGCTTCTTGAGATTTTTGAGCCATATGAGAGCACTATGGTCGGTCACAGCCGTGAATCGATAGGCCTCAATGTATGGTATCAATCACTTAATAGCCCATATGAGAGCCAAGCATTCTTTTTCCGTTGTGATGTAATTACGTTCAGCGCGATTTAATAATCGGCTGACGTAGACAATCAGATACTCGAAACCCTCGTCGTACAGTTGCGTCAACACCGCACCTATTGCTAAATCACTAGCGTCACTTCGGACGGTAAATGGCTTAGAAAAGTCTGGACGGGCTAATACAAGCGCTTCAGCTAACGCAACTCTAAGCTGTCAAAATGCCTCCTCCTGCTCCTCGCCCCAATCCCAAGCCTGGTCTTTACACAGTAACTTGGTAAGGGGAGCTTTAATGTCAGCTGCTCGATTAATGAATCGAGAGTACCAGCCTACCATCCCGAGGAAGGATCTCAGCTGTTTGACATTAAGAGAAGTAGGGTAGTTAATAACTGGAGCGACTCGTTCCTCATCAGACCTCAAGCCGTCCGCGTCCAATTTGTACCCAAAGAACATTACGCTGGAACAACAAAACTCACACTTCTCTCGATTCACTTCAAGTCAAGCATCATACAACGTCCTTAGTACGTATTCGAGCCATTTTAGATGGTCCTCAAAAGTTTCGGTAATGACGATCAAGTCGTCTAGATAACCAAACACATGAGGTTACACCTTAGGCCTGAAAATTGCATCTGTAAGCCGTGCAAAGGTCATAGAAGCATTCATGAGGCCAAAGGGCATTCTCGTGAACTGCCACAGCCCCGACCCTGGTACAGCAAATGCAGTATAATGCCGGCTCGCCTCGGCCATTAATATTTGGAATTACGCTTTCTTAAGATCAATTTTCGATATGTACCTTGCATTATGCAGCTTATCCAATATAGTATCCATATTAGGAATTAGATAAGAATCACGTTTTGTGACAGCATTAAGATCTCAAAAATCGATACAGAAGCGACGATGACCGGAGCAGCTGACCAATCACTCGCACTCGTTTCAATAATGCCTTTGTCAAACATCTTTTGACCTCACTCTGGGCAAATTCGAGGACTTTAGGAGACATACGTCTTGGCTTATGACGAACCGGTCTTGCACCAGGCTCAACATCTATGTGGTGCTCTGTTAACGTCGTAAAGCCGTGGACGTCTCCCGAGGGCAAGAGTAGGCTTTCAACTAACTCTTTCACTTGTTTCCGCTGGTCGTCCTGTATCTCAAATATACCAGCACATTCAGCGGAAATCCTCGAATCAATGTCATGAAATGTATCTCTGACGAAGTGTCTCCAATCACTCTCGCCAATACGCTAGATAGCTTCGCCTAATTTGACTTCCATATTCCAATGTTGTAGAAAATCCATACCGAGATTGATGGAATCCTCAATATTCTCTACAATTCTCAATTGGATATTGCCATCAAGGCCTTCTACACATAATAGAATGTCGATAAGGCCAAGGACTTTAAGTGCTAGTCCAGCCACACCTTTCAGGATAGCCTTGACAGGTCTCCATTTAAACTTGCACTGTTCGACAACATCTGATCGTACAAGAGAGACCATGGCGCCAGGAGCGAAAAGTGCTTCAAAGTCCTTTCCACCGAGTCATACCAAAAATAATAGCCGGTTATCCGATTGGATGCCAGCAATTATCTGATCGGTTTGACTATCGTCGTTAGGAGTCGATGCCGTGTGCGTCATTTAAGATGTACTTGGTACGGCATCTGCCCCCCCCCCCTTAACTGTACTTCTCGGCAACGAGTTTGTACGATTCATGTTATGCACACCATCCACAACTACCTTCTCCACCAAGGGCTCGTTGTTGAGGACAATTTTTTTCTCCACCAAGGGCTTCTTGTCCTCTTTACTAGGTGTGTCACAACGCGGTGACGATGAACAATAACCAAGGTCGTTTACCTCCGATGGTGCTAAGCGGCTGTGATAACGATCTCTTTACGCCTTCTTCAACAATTATATCTCTGATACCAGAGTGTATTTGCTTTTGGAGTTCCTTAGCCCAATCGTTAGCCTCACGCTTTTGTTGATCTAACAAGGCTCCTTGTTCTGTTTTACCTTGCAAAGCTCGGGTGGGATTGACAGGTTGTGTTCTAAGAACTTTTCCGTCTGTCGAATCCCCAGAACATTTAGGATCCTTACACTCATCCTCATCCAGACCTCAAGCCGTTCCGGTCAATTTGTACCCAAAGAACATTACGCGGAACAACAAAACTCACACTTCTCTCGATTCACTCTAAGTCAAGCATCATACAACGTCCTTAGTACGTATTCGAGCCATTTTAGATGGTCCTCAAAAGTTTCGGTAATGACGATCAAGTCGTCTAGATAACCAAACACATGAGGTTACACCTTAGGCCTGAAAATTGCATCTGTAAGCCGTGCAAAGGTCATAGAAGCATTCATGAGGCCAAAGGGCATTCTCGTGAACTGCCACAGCCCCGACCCTGGTACAGCAAATGCAGTATAATGCCGGCTCGCCTCGGCCATTAATATTTGGAATTACGCTTTCTTAAGATCAATTTTCGATATGTACCTTGCATTATGCAGCTTATCCAATATAGTATCCATATTAGGAATTAGATAAGAATCACGTTTTGTGACAGCATTAAGATCTCAAAAATCGATACAGAAGCGACGATGACCGGAGCAGCTGACCAATCACTCGCACTCGTTTCAATAATGCCTTTGTCAAACATCTTTTTGACCTCACTCTGGGCAAATTCGAGGACTTTAGGAGACATACGTCTTGGCTTATGACGAACCGGTCTTGCACCAGGCTCAACATCTATGTGGTGCTCTGTTAACGTCGTAAAGCCGTGGACGTCTCCCGAGGGCAAGAGTAGGCTTTCAACTAACTCTTTCACTTGTTTCCGCTGGTCGTCCTGTATCTCAAATATACCAGCACATTCAGCGGAAATCCTCGAATCAATGTCATGAAATGTATCTCTGACGAAGTGTCTCCAATCACTCTCGCCAATACGCTAGATAGCTTCGCCTAATTTGACTTCCATATTCCAATGTTGTAGAAAATCCATACCGAGATTGATGGAATCCTCAATATTCTCTACAATTCTCAATTGGATATTGCCATCAAGGCCTTCTACACATAATAGAATGTCGATAAGGCCAAGGACTTTAAGTGCTAGTCCAGCCACACCTTTCAGGATAGCCTTGACAGGTCTCCATTTAAACTTGCACTGTTCGACAACATCTGATCGTACAAGAGAGACCATGGCGCCAGGAGCGAAAAGTGCTTCAAAGTCCTTTCCACCGAGTCATACCAAAAATAATAGCCGGTTATCCGATTGGATGCCAGCAATTATCTGATCGGTTTGACTATCGTCGTTAGGAGTCGATGCCGTGTGCGTCATTTAAGATGTACTTGGTACGGCATCTGCCCCCCCCCCCTTAACTGTACTTCTCGGCAACGAGTTTGTACGATTCATGTTATGCACACCATCCACAACTACCTTCTCCACCAAGGGCTCGTTGTTGAGGACAATTTTTTTTCTCCACCAAGGGCTTCTTGTCCTCTTTACTAGGTGTGTCACAACGCGGTGACGATGAACAATAACCAAGGTCGTTTACTCCGATGGTGCTAAGCGGCTGTGATAACGATCTCTTTACGCCTTCTTCAACAATTATATCTCTGATACCAGAGTGTATTTGCTTTTGGAGTTCCTTAGCCCAATCGTTAGCCTCACGCTTTTGTTGATCTAACAAGGCTCCTTGTTCTGTTTTACCTTGCAAAGCTCGGGTGGGATTGACAGGTTGTGTTCTAAGAACTTTTCCGTCTGTCGAATCCCCAGAACATTTAGGATCCTTACACTCAGACTTACTTTCAACACCAACTTCGGCCTGAGTGGGAATTTGATCTCCGTTAAGGACTTTAGAGAAGTCAGCAAATGATTTGTTAGATTTCTTAAAGAGTTTAGAGGGTTCTCTAACTTTAAACTCTTGCCCTTGCAAACCATGCGGTTTATTACTGCAGTGCAGGGCGCCCGGGGCAGCTCGGGTGCCCTGCGTTCAGGTTTCCCACGTTTTGGAGGAATCTGCCGCAGTTCCACACAGCTAGCACTCCTTTGCTACCAATTCGGTAGAGCACTGCTGAGCGGAGTGCCCAATGTTTCCGCATCGGTAGCATGTTCGGCTCGGGCAATCCGACGACCTATGACCGACTTTTGGGCATGTGAAACACACGCCGACAAAGTTGGGGCTTAGGTTCGTTGGGTTTACTGCCGTTTCCTGTGGTTCCACATACCTCACCAGGTTTTGTGCCATTTGTGGGACAAGAACATTTTGCTGGGGCAGTTGAGAATTCGTCAAAGAACGTCTTGCTCTTTTGCCCGAGCTCTGTTTTTGTTGCCCAGGTGACTGTTGAGAAACAGACACGTACGATATGGATTTCGATTTGCGGGCACTCACTCCATTATACGATTTGCCATATCGTTTCTGAAAACTATTAGCGACGTTGGAAGTACCGTACACAGCGGCTGCTTCGTATTCGCTTGAAGAAGAGTTTGGCGAGTTTTTCGCACTTTTCTTGCTCTTCTTCTTAATGGATTTCTTAGACGACTGTTTATCCGAATGAGAAGACTCATCCTTACTTTTTTCGGTAACAGTCGCCACTTTACCCGAAACTCGTGCTCCACCACTCGGTTTCGGAAAAGCTTCTGGTACGAGCTTCTCGCGCTTAACGTTGGAACTGGAGAATTTCGTGTCCCATGTTAAATGCTGCTCGTACTCTTTACCGTAGCTTGTCAAATCAGAGAAATTCCTGATTTGTCGTACTGGTATGTACCTACGGTAATCTGGTCTCATCTGCGAGTAGGCCATCTTCACTTGTTGTTCTAATGAGGGAGGGCATTTAAACTTATTTACGATCGCTCTGAAACAGTTCAAGAACGTCGTAGCCTTTTCTCCCTCATTTTGTGTTCTTGATCGAAGTTCCATGAGTAAATCTTCGTCATTTATTATAGGGCCATACTCATTTAGGAACTCGATCTCAAAATCACGCCAATCTCGAAGAGATGGCTGAACTGTACTATACCAGAACAGTGCTGATTTTGAGAACACATTGGGCAGGGCACTGAACATCCTGCGATCTGAGAACTCGTTGTCATTTCTGAAATCGTGCAAACGGTTCAGAAACTCTTCCGCGTCCTTTTTGGTCTCACCATCAAAGGACATGTTCCAGATACGCAGCTCTCGTGCGCACCCTTCCGATCGTGCATATGGTTATCGTCTTGACGATACCTTGGCCTGGCCTCGTAGGAGTCTCTTTTCCGACGGTCATCTTCATTATCCGTCCGGGAACTCCTACGCCTATTGGTAGAAGGATTCCTATTCTCCTGTCAGCCTTCAGCCGCCCTACGAGAATCGGATCTCCTACGAGTAGGTTCGCGATCAGACTGATACCCATCGGACGAATCCGTCTGAGTACTGATCGCAATGGCCACCGCACGTTTCTCTCGAGGCGTTTCTCTACGTCTGTCCGATCTCTCTGTGACCTTGCTCCGGAATTTCCGGCTGTGCTCGGTCGTCGAGTTTATGGTTCGAACTGGAAATTTCGTGTCCCATGTTAAATGCTGCTCGTACTCTTTACCGTAGCTTGTCAAATCAGAGAAATTCCTGATTTGTCGTACTGGTATGTACCTACGGTAATCTGGCCTCATCTGCGAGTAGGCCATCTTCACCTGTTGTTCTAATGAGGGAGGGCATTTAAACTTATTTACGATCGCTCTGAAACAGTTCAAGAACGTCGTAGCCTTTTCTCCCTCATTTTGTGTTCTTGATCGAAGTTCCATGAGTAAATCTTCGTCATTTATTATACGGCCATACTCATTTAGGAACTCGATCTCATTCTTTCCGACGGTCATCTTCATTATCCGTCCGGGAACTCCTACGCCTATTGGTAGAAGGATTCCTATTCTCCTGTCAGCCTTCAGTCGCCCTACGAGAATCGGATCTCCTACGAGTAGGTTCGCGATCAGACTGATACCCATCGGACGAATCCGTCTGAGTATACTGATCGCATATGACCACCGCATGTTTCTCTCGAGGCGTTTCTCTACGTCTATCCGATCTCTCTGTGTGACCTTGCTCCGGAATTTCCGGCTGTGCTCGGTCGTCGAGTTTATGGTTCGAATGACGTTTCTGAGTACTTCTCTCCGTACAGCTCTTACGACGTTGAGCGTTGCTTGAGGCTCTACTCATAGAACGGTGGTGTCATGGTTTTCTGTTTGGAGTCGTGTACTCACGCCTCTCTCTTCTATCTTGTCCCTCACAAGTCTTAGAAGAAGTATCACGACGTCTCGGTTCAAACCTCGGTTTTTCATAAGATTGAACACTAACGTCGTTAGGAAGCTCATATCCATGCCTATCATCAAAAAATTGACGCTCGGTTGTATTAGCCCCGGGTTGCCTGTTGTCGTATTGTCTAGAGGTGTATCCTCGTGACGTACGACGGTCGGCTTCCGCCTGCAAACCCAAGTCAAAATGTTGTGTTGGCAGGTCACTCTCTCTAGTGCCAAAATGTCCGCTGTTTCTCTGATCCCCAATTGGGAGGTAATGTGCATTAGGTTGCAGCCACCGAAACAGGAACATAGGGGATTGCAGTCGTGGTCGTGTTTGCTGCCGATACCTCACCAATCCGTTTAGGTATAGCACCTGTTGATGCTAACCTTGGGCTTTGTGCAGTACTCATTGGCGAGTTTCTAAACAGACCACTTGGTGACTGAGCTCCATCTTCTTCAAGAATGGGTGCTCTGTCACTAGCGACCCATTCGCGATCCGACATTTCGGACTCGCAGGAAACTTTCGTTCCTGATGGGACCACACTCCCTTTCCTGGACCGAGGTTTCCCAATTTCCCATAGTTCCCGACATATTAGAGGTTTATGTGCAGGCTCTGCCCTTACATTCTCATCGTATTCTAGGAACCTTGGTATTTCCAGATTAATGTCTGCACATCTAATCCGGTGACGCAAAAGGTGTTCGCGGCACTCCGCTTCTTCGCCATTTGCGTTCAAACTCAGATGCTCCAATTGTGCATACACTGCCTCAATAGGAAGCTTTTTCTTTCCCGACGGACATCCCTAGCTTTGCGTGATTCATGCATAAGCTGGGCCATTCGGGCTTCATAACTGCTGACCATTATTTTCTGACCAGCAGCAGCCGACGTGTTACGTCGGGAGAAGTACTCTCAACCGGGATTTCAGATGAAATCCCTAGTGTTTCAAATACTTCGGAAGTATCCAACGAGTAAAAAAAAAATTTGGTGTCGGCTTCATTACAATAAATTGTAAATATGCACAGACTAGTGTACCAACAAAATTAATTCACTTAATCATAATCCAAAAGATTTTCCTTAAATGAAATTTATTTCGTTCTTAGAAGGACAAAATAATTAACTTTTGTTGGTTAAAGTTGTGGCAAATCACACACCTAACACTTGCACCAAATTAAAATTAATTATTTAACTTGCTCACAAGTCTAAATAATTAATGTTTATAATAGTGTCTTGTGACTCACACACCAAGACGCTATACAATTGCTTCTGCAAGCATAAATAATTATCAACAAAAAAAATCTTAAATTATTTCAATATCGTCTGTAAGTTATATGATAAATAAATTTATTGATCTCCACAAGCCAAAGATTATTCCTGACCGCCCATTAAGGCGGACTGTATTAATACCAGCCACTTTAGAAACCTCACAGGATGAGTGTTTGAAAAAAGACGAAGACGAGCTAAGTCAAAAAATATAAAATTTAATTGATTGTAGTATAAAATTAAAAAAACTAAAAAAAACGGAAAAAAAGTAAGAAAGGAAAAGAAAATTTATTGTATTTCGCCCTGAATATGTCTGGTGGGCTCATCAGCAGTGCTCAGGCATCTCGTCTCTAGATACAGATGAATGATATAATATAAAAATTTTGAAAAACAGCTTTATCCCGACGAGGAAGACATGGGGCATGTATGCCCTACCGATAGCAAACTTTAGTATGTGCCACATATTAACAGGTAGCCCCCTAACGCACTTACATAGAACTAATGTCTTATTCGTCAGAATATAGAAACCATAGCATTTTGTGATCTAATGCCATATAATTTTAAAATTTGAATTTTTCCAACTATTAGAAAATTTGTGAATCTATTGCTTGTATACACTATAAGTTATATGATAAATGAATTTATTGATCTCCACAAGCCAAAGTCTATTCCTCACAACTCTGTAAGGCAGACTGTATTAATTAGTATGCCTGGTGGGCTCATCAGTCGAGTCCAGGCATCTCAGGGCGAAATACAATAAATTTTCTTTTCCTTTCTTACTTGTTTTCCGTTTTTTTTAGTTTTTCTAATTTTATACTACAATCATTTACATTTTATATTTTTTGACTTAGCTTGCCTTGGTCTTTTTGCAAACACTCATCCTGTGAGGTTTCTAAAGTGGCTGGTATTAATATAGTCCGCCTTACTGATTTGTGAGGAATAGTCTATGGCTTGTGGAGATCAATAAATTAATTTATCATACAACTTATAGTGTAAACAAGCAATAGATTCACAAATTTTCTAATAGATGGAAAAATTCAAATTTTAAAATATCGTCTGTAAGTTACCAGTAATGGTAAATTTAACGATTCCCCAAAATATCTCTTTCGCCAGTTATAATCCAACAGATTCCTCCCTGGCGAAAAGAAGAATTTATTTTGTTATGGAAATTGAAACAATTACAGCTTTAAAGAGTAATACGCTCGTGAATTTTATGTTATATTAAATTTTTAACGGTCTGTACGAGCCAGAATATATAAATATTCTTAATCATTAGTCCATGGTGTGCTACAAATTTGCAGCCTCTACACCAAGTTCGATGAATATAGATATTTTAATTCTGGAGACTAAAAATATTGATGTGGAAATAAAAATTATTATTAAGATAACTTTAAATATAATTATAAAGAAAGTGTATGATAAAATTGATTGACAATATTGATTGTTTTCAACTTTATCCTCTAGGGGTTTTTTCTTGGTTTTGAATACATGTAAGTGATAAAGTCTTCTAAATGTATATATGTACCCCATTCAATAGTATTGTTCTTGGTCTATTTCGATATAAATTCTATATTCAATGTCTAAGGTAGATTGCCAGTCCTTACTGATGAGACCAACTGGCAATTGTGGTCGAAACATTCATTACAATTTTATCATACACTTTCTTTATAATTATATTTAAAGTTATCTTAATAATAATTTTTATTTCCACATCAATATTTTTAGTCTCCAGAATTAAAATATCTATATTCATCGAACTTGGTGTAGAGGCTGCAAATTTCTAGCACACCATGGACTAATGATTAAGAATATTTATATATTCTGGCTCGTACAGACCGTTAAAAATTTAATAATTACAGCTTTAATTTATTAATAAATAAAAAAATCAGCAAATTATAAAGGAAGAAAAGAAAAAAAAGAAAAAAAATTAAATTATTTATCTCGCTAACGAGTCTGAATAATTTATTATAAAATAAATATTTAATTAAATACAGTGTCTTATGATTCATACACACCGTAACACTATTTATTATTTTGCTTAACCAAGCCTAACAAAAAAATTTTCCTTTATAATTTACTTTACAAACACAAATTTAATTAAATTATTTAAAAAAAAGTAGGGATATTTACGAATTGTTGTAAATCCCTTATGGTTTGCAACAAAATAATTATTTCACTAGTTGTCGGCCCAAACGACAATTTTTTCTGCGAAATATATTTATTTTATCCTAAAAAGGACTAAATAAAATAATTTATGTTGCTAACAAGATCAAATAATTTATATTTCCTTTTATAAATAAGTCGAACGAAAAGGAAATAAAAATTTAATTATTTAACTTGCTGACAAGTCTAAACAATTAAATTTATACACCGAATTATTTTACTCAATCACACCAAAAAAAATTATAACCAATTATTTAACTAACAAACAAGTCTAAATAATTGGTAAAAATGTATGGAGATATAATTTAAACACACCAAAGAGAAAAGAAATGTTTTTTACATATATTAAAATTTCACGGCAAATAATGAATACAAAATATTAGGTTAGATGCCGATCATTAAAGTATATGCAAAAAAAATTATATTTTACAACTCTCGTTTCTTTGTGGAACAATCACACAAGGATACTTAACATTAATTGTTTAACTAGCAACAAGTATAATCATTTAACACGAGTTATAAAAAAAAATTTTCTGACAATCAAAAATTTTCAAACATTAGTTACAAATATCGTGAGCAGTAATACTTAATAAATACAAAATATTAAAGCAAGTGATTCCTGTCAGGTAATTGTAATACAAATAATTTTAATTATTTTACTCACACACGGGGTTAAATAATTAATATTACAACTATTTTAACTTTGCGGCTGATTCACACAAAGTTAGTTAATGTTAATTATTTAACTAGCAAACAAGTCTAAATAATTAACAAAAGTTGCAAAATATATTTTATACACACAAAAAAAATTACATATATTATAAAAATTAATAGTAATAAATAATAGACAATTATCAAATTATTTTACTATATATGTAATATATGTGGATCAGCCAGGGGAGAAAGCAAAAAAAAAATTTCGCTCCCGAACACGCAATAAAACCAATTAAATCGCCGCGTCCCGTATATAAAGAAAAACAATTAATATAATTTTCTTTAAATGGAGGGTGGGACAGCTATCTCTCCCGAAAGAATCTATTTTACAACACTCTAACACCATCAATAAAATAGAGTCTGCACGGGAACAAATTTATTATATTAAATAAAAAAAAAAAAAAAAAAAATTCGCCGCAGTGGTTTCTCTCGGTGAAACCTGCTGCGAAGACTATTCACGCGAAAGGGCTAGGCGATCGCGCTATCTCTCTCACTCGCACACCGAATAGCCCGCCTAGAACCTAATTCCGAGTCCCCCGTGACTAGGGATTCTCTCTCTCACTCCCACTCGCGGGCGCAATCGCGGAAGAGCCGATGATGATCGGCTCTCGCGAAGTCTTTTTTTACGCGCTGTTCGGGGGGGGATTCTCGTTGCCCGCGATCCGCGGCGCAAGCTACTCTCTCCCTACTTTGCCGCTCCCATACAAGCTAAGCAAAGATCTCCCGTCAAGCTTGCGATCGGGAGAGACCGATCTCGGTGAGATAGAGCGCTTCCGGCTAAACACGGTCGCGCGCGAACTCTCTCCCGATATACCGGGGTACACCTCTCTCTCACACGCTGTCTCTCGCTCTCTCTCTCTCTCTCTCTCTCTCTCTCTCTCTCACAAACTCAACCCGCTCACGTATTGTCGCGTCGCTGCTCGCGCGCGAAAATATGGCCGACAATATCTAATTTTAATTTAAAACCGGTGTGAGGACGAAACCGTAAGTCCTGTCACCGTCGCCATTTGTGACGTGATATTCGCGTACCCGGTAAACTTAATTATTTTTAATAATCAAAATTAACCGTTGGGCCACGTTGCCCAATACCGCGTGCAAAATTAATTTATTTAACGCGAAGATGTTGACTGTCGCCAAGAACACGAGTTCGCTGGTACGAACGGTGTGGAGGATTCGAACGACCCTCCTTGCCTCGACTCAAATTAATTAAAATAAAAATGAATAAAGCATTTACTTTAATTTAATTAGCAATTGGTCATCCAGACTGCGTGCCGCGACACTCTTAATTTCGCGCGGGCGGAAGTCCCGGGAAACCTGTCGGATTGAGATCCTCGCCTGCGACAGGTTTCACTCCCAGGAACCGCTGTTCCAGTACCGTTGTATTCGAATACACTCCCGATGTACACACACACAAAGGGGGGGAGGGTCACGAAAGTAATAGAGCACTTACCGGTGACGCTCCTCGGGGATGGCCCAGCCGATCCTCGGCGAGTGGTCGACCTCCTGGTCAAGGAGGCGACCTGTAGTTGAGGCGGTAAAGGCGGCTCTTGTCGTGGCAAGCTCCTAGCGGTCCGCGTCTCACTCGGGTACGACCCCGTCCTTAAACACACACACACACACACACACACACACACACACACACCTCACGGGACACACGCGTACGTCCACTCAGGTCTCCGCACTTAGCCCTGCTCCGGAACAGCCGTTCATAGAGCTTAATGCAGGAGGGGGGTGGGGTGCGCTCTCGGCGCTCACGAGCAGCACGCGATCACGGTAAAAACAATAGTCCGTCATTACACGCTGATTAGGCGATCGCCTTATTTCCCGAAAAAGGGATGAGAGTGGAGAATTGCACACACACTCTCTCGCGCTCTCATCCCTACATACATTCGCGCGCGTAATTGTACACTCGTAGATGAAACAAACAAGTGTCGTTGGTTGGCCTTGACATACCAAAGGCTCCGACGTCGTGAATAGATTGTGTGACGATTTCCGTCACAAAGCCCCGCCCCCTAGACTCCACTTCCCTCGGGAAGGCCAAGTCGAAAGGAAGGCACAATCTATCTACGACTGCGCGCTATACGCTTCTCTCCTTTTCTTCAACTGGAGGCTGCTTCAATGATTCTTCGGAAGGCCAAGTCGAAAGAAAGGCACAATCTATCTACGACTGCGCGCTATACGCTTCTCTCCTTTTCTTCAATTGGAGGCTGCTTCAATGATTCTTCGTGCTTCGTATGATATTGACGTGGCATACAGTCACCAAGCCTAGCCTTCACTGACTGTTATCACGTACGCCTCAAGGATTCATGGGGATAAAATCTATGTTGTGAAGGAGCTGGCAATTTCCTCCCAACAATAAACATCAAAATCAATGGCTTGCCCTCTGTTACCATTGCCTAACATGATGTTCCGGTGATCTAGACTATGTAGAAATTGGGAATATTCTTCTAGACCGTTTTAATTTTCCTGTTGTTGATATGAACAAGTGAGGTTTTAAATCCTACGATCATCTCTAGCTAGCGTCTTTCATTTTTCACGATAATTCATTTATGTAGCCCTGTTTTCATATAATACAAATTTGCATGTATAAAATAGGCATTATTAAATAGAAGAATTGGTTGCATTTTGAATTAGTTTATCCGAATATTGGAACGTACCTTGCAAACAATGCAGCTGTAATCCACAATGAGAAAGACGTAATTGATGACCTAAGTTTTTTGCTACGTATATATCTATAACATAAAACATAGGTAAATTTCTTACTTTATATAGGCCTAACGTATAAAATAATATTTACTAAGATCAGTATATTCCGTATTTGATATAATGTAATATTTTATGTTAGATATAATATGAGATATTAAAGAATGATAAATATAATAGCCATAAAAATTTTGCTGGTAGTCTAAGAGTAGAAGGATGTCATTCGTAAAGATCTAACGTATAGATTGTGAGGCACAGAGCAGGTGCTGGGAAAAAATAATAAACTTTTTTCACGCGTAAAAGTCGCGAACAGGTCGAAAAGCGCCTACAAACAGGCAACCCGCAGATTTCAACTTAAACACATAGGAACATATCTCGCGCATACATATATATATATATATATGGGTGGTTCTCTGTGACATCGAAGATGAAAAAAATAAATATTGCTATAACTGTGAGAATATGTTTTAGAGGTATCCAGTAGTTCTCCTGAATTTTTTCAGATTTTTTCTGGGCCATTATTTTAAGTTACAGAGAGTCAAAGTTGACATTTTAGCACTTTTTTGCATTATATGCCCATTTTCATGAATTTTTAGCTCCCAGGGGATGCATATTTCACTAAAAACATAAGTATGACTTTTTTTGTAAAATTTTCCGAACTTTTCATTAAAAATACTTTTAAAGACATAAATGTATGCTGACACACTCTTGTAAGCCATTTAAACCTTAAATAGTGAAAATCAGCAATTCTGCTCCGGACTCTGGTAACCTAATACTGTCTAAAAGATGTCTTTTTATAGTCAGAAACTGCCTAAAAATTTCCAGAGTAGGTCTAAATCATTAAGATCACTTATGGTCAAAATATCCGGGAAAAGTGCCCGAAATATTAATAACAATGTATATTTGTTGCCTTATAACGATGAATCTAGTAGCATGATCATTGCAAAAAAATTTATGCACTTACCTTGGAATGGTAGAAAAGTATCTCCACTTGTTTCAGTATCCATCTAATCCCCTGTAAGCTGCTAAAAATACAAATATTATGAAATTATAAAAAATTATTTTTTAAACATTTATAATGCTGGATTTTTAGTTTTACATCCCTTACAAGAATTATAATACTAATCTGAAGGATTACTATAACAGTATCAACATTATTATTATTATTATTCAGCAATACATTGTTTAGATTTCTCAAACTTGTCACTGTCACGTTATCATATTATTCATTATAATTATATATCCGATTTATTTATATATCTTTTGTATTAAATACGTATATTCAGTTATTGTAATAATGATGTTTATATATTTATAGTAATCCTTCAGATTAGTATTATAAATCTTGTAAGGGATGTAAAACTAAAAATTCAGCGTTATAAATGTTTCAAAATTAATTTTTTACATTTGTATAATAATATTTGTATTTTTAGCAGCTTACAGGGGATTAGATGGATACTGAAACAAGTGAAGATACTTTTCTACCACTCCAAGGTAAGTTCACAAATTTTTTTGCAATGATCATGCTAATAGATTCATCGTTATAAGGCAACAAATATACATTTCTATTAATATTTCGGGCACTTTTCCCGGATATTTTGACCATAAGTGTTCTTAATAATTTAGACCCACTCTGGAAATTTTTAGGCAGTTTCTGACTATAAATAGACATCTTTTAGACAGTATTAGGTTACCAGAGTCCGGAGCAGAATTGCTGATTTTCACTATTTAAGGTTTAAATGGCTTACAAGAGTGTGACAGCATACATTTATGTCTTTAAAGGTATTTTTAATGAAAAGTTCGGAAAATTTTACAAAAAAAGTCATACTTATGTTTTTAGTGAAAAATGCATCCCCTGGGAGCTAAAAATTCATGAAAATGGGCATATAATGCAAAAAAGTGCTAAAATGTCAACTTTGACTCTCTGTAACTTAAAATAATGGCCCAGAAAAAATCTGAAAAAATTCGGGAGAACTACTGGATACCTCTAAAACATATTCCCACAGTTATAGCAATATTTATTTTTTTCATCTTCGATGTCACAGAGAACCACCCATATATATATGTGTGTGTGTGTGTGTGTGTGTTTATATATCTATAGCGTTAATTTTGGGCCAACCGATTTTAGACAGATATGAATTCGAGGTTATCTTGCGCCAATATAAATAGTAGAGGGGATATAAAGATTTAATTTGCAAGTTAGAACGCGCTAAAATAAAGAAATCTGATTGGTCAGTTGAATTAGTAACTGGAAAAAGAAAATGATATTTTATATTCCCTACTGAAAATGTATGCGCAATTAATAGCGCAACTTTTGACTCAACTTTTTGCGCAACTTTTTGCGCTACTTTTTACGTGTCTTTATCGAGCCAAAAGTTGCGCCATAAATTGCGGTACTATATTGAAAATTTGAAAATATATAAATATACATACAGGGTGTCCCATTTTAAATAACGGATGAGAATATCTAAAAAAATATTGGAGATAGAAAAAAGCTTTCTGTACAAATGTTGTAGGGGTTTTAAGGGGCCAACTGACGGTGATATTAACCATAACCTGAGGTCAAAGGTTAAGGTCATTTCAAGGACAAAATGTTTTTTCCAAATAGGAATCACTACTTTTGACCTCGGAAATGGAAAGGGCGGGAAATTTTACGTTCAGTATGATCTTGGCCAAGGTTATGGTCAAGGTCATGGTCAGGATCAAAACAGTAAACGCGTACAGATCTTACGAAAAAAGACAATCCTATAAAACTATTGAGATGCAGGAGCTGTAGGGTTGCAAGAAAGCCAACTGACGGTATCCTTGACCGTCACCTCAAGGACAAAGGTCAAGGTCATGTTAGGAATTTTAAGATCTCGACCATCACTCGCTCTCAGCCTTACCCAGGATTAACGACAATATATATATATATATATATGTGTGTTTGTGTGTATGTGTGTGTAAAATCGTAAAACTTTTTGCGAAATTATACAAAAATTATTTAGTAGCTACTTTGCTTTAAGTGTAAAAAACTAAAAAAGTAAGAACATACTGTCAGTGCATAATTCACAACCTCGCTTTAGTTGACCTGATTGAAATAAGATCATTCATCCGTCAGCCCCTGACATAATGCCTGATTATACCTCCAATGAAATAGTAGATATTATTCTTGCGCTTGGAGAATGCCATGGTAATTATGCTCAAACAGCAAGAATATAACGCAATCGTTTTCCTAATAGAAAACACCCAAACGATCGTACCATTGCGAGACTTGTAGAGAGTCAACGACAACGACCACTTGGTCCGCGAGAAAGATGGAGAAATAATGTACCAGAAAGGGATCATCCACATGTGCTTGCAGTATTAGGTTTGGTAGCAATTGACCCCCACATTAGTACTCGAGCAATTGCAAGACAATTAGGTATTCCAAAATCCACGGTGCACCGAATTCTGAGAGTTCACAGATTCCATCCTTACCACGTAACATTGACACAACAGTTACTTGCTGGGGACTTTAAACGAAGGCGCCAGTTTTGTGCGTGGGCACAAATGATAATACAAGGAGAACCAGAAATTTTTAATTACGTCCTATTGAGTGATGAAGCTACTTTTGATAATACTGGTCAACTTAACAGGCACAATTGCCATAACTGGTCTGTCGAAAATCCACATTGGCTTCAACAAGTGAATCATCAGCAACGATGGAGTTTGACCGTGTGGTGCGATATTATAAATGGAAACTTAATTGGTCTGTATTTCTTCGAAAGACATGTAAATCGCCACAACTATTTACGGTTTTTAAAAAATGATTTACCGGTCTTACTTGAAAATGTTGATCTGCACACAAGACAACGCATGTGGTTTCAGCACGATGGTGCACCTGCTCATTTTGCCAGAATAGTTCGTGACTATCTGAACGTCAGATTCACTAATCGATGGATATAACGTGGTGGATTTGAAGAATGGCGTCCGAGACCTCCAGATTTGACCAGCTTGGATTTCTTTTTGTGGGGTTATCTGAAAAATATTGTCCAGGCTGTAGTACCCACTACAAGAGAAAATATGATGGACCGCATAACAATTGCATGTCGCAACATTCCAAGAATCGCTCTTCTAGCCACCATTAGAAGTCTTCAAAATCGAATTCAGATATGCCTTGATAATAACGGGCAATTGTTTGAACATCTTATTTGATAAATTTCCTGATCAAAGCGTCTTTAAAATCAGATTAGACCACTTACCCTTAGAAGAACTATCGCCTTGCCTTAAGTGTCTGGGATAACCACACCTTGCCTTAAGTGGCTGGGACAACTATCGCCTTGCCTTAAGTGGCTGGGACAACCATCGTCTTGCCTTGAGTGGCTGGGACAGCTATACGCCGATACACACACACACACACACACACACACACATACACACACACACACACACAGCGGCGATGAGTGCTCCGGGCTTGTTCCTGGACGCATTCAACGCATGCCTAAGAGAAGGTTGCTTCCCGGCCCAGTGGAAGACGCAGAGGCTGGTACTCCTACCAAAGGGAAACAAACCCCCGGAGGAGCCATCATCTTACCGCCCGCTCTGTCTACTGGATATAGTTGGGAAGCTCCTGGAGCGGGTGATCTGCGCCAGGCTTGCAGAGGCCATCGGTCGGGCCGGAGACCTCTCCGACAACCAGTTCGGCTTCCGAAAGGGTCGATCGACCATGGATGCTGTAGGCAGAGTTGTTGGCATAGCCACAAACGCCATCAATGCTGGTCGGAGTGCAAGGCGGATGTGTGCCATCATCACCTTGGACATCCGGAATGCCTTCAACTCGGCCAGATGGGACGACATCATGCTGTCCCTGCAGCACTTCCAAGTGCCACTCTATCTCAGGGAGGTCACCTCGAGTTACCTGACTGAACGTACTCTGCTCTACGACACCGACGACGGTGTGCACTCCCACAACATCACGGGAGGCGTGCCGCAGGGTTCGGTCATTGGGCCCCTACTCTGGAACGTTGTCTATGACGGCCTTCTTAGGCAGCAACTTCCGGAGGGTGTCTCGATGGTGGCTTTCGCGGACGACGTGGCGCTAGTGGTGGTCGCAAAGAGTGTCGAAGAGATCGAATATCTCGGAGACGTCTCTATAGAAGTGGTCGCCACTTGGTTGAGAGACCACGGACTTAGTCTGGCGGCGGAAAAAACGGAGGCGGTGCTCATCTCTCGCACAAAAAAGGAGAGGACCGCCACCTTCACGGTAGGTAAAGAACGGATACGGTCGGTGAAAACGTTGAAGTATTTAGGGGTCACACTAGACGCGCGGCTGTCGTTCAAACACCATCTCGCGAACGCGGGCTCAAAGGCGGCAAGGGTGGCCCGTGCGCTGGCGGGCATCATGCCCAACATCGGGGGACCCCAGCAACCGCGAAGGTCTCTCCTTGCCTCGGTGGTGAGCTCCGTAATTTTATACGGAGCTCCTATCTGGGCTGATGCCCTGAACAGGAACAAGAGCTTTGGTGCTCCGTGTCAGAGAGCCTGCAGGATAGCTGCGCTAAGGGTGGCCCGGGCGTACCGAACCGTATCTGACATTGCGCTCTCGGTGATCGCGGGGACCACCCCCTTCGACCTCCTGGCAGCCGAGAAAGCTGAAAGACACCGTGAGGGTGGGCGACGCGTAGAAGAGAATCGCTGCCATAACCGATGGTCATTGCGGACCGTAGAGGAGTGGCAGCGGAGATGGGACTCAGCCAGGGACGGCCGCTGGACCTACCGCATCATCCCGCGGATCCAGGAGTGGGCGAGCAGGAAACACGGCTTCGTCAGTTTCCAGCTTACCCAGGTGCTGACTGGGCACGGATGCTTCCGTAGCTACCTATTTCGTATAGGGGTCTACGGCAGCGCAGAGTGCCCGGCTTGTCCAGGGGTGGACGAAGACGTGGAACACGTCCTCCTATGGTGTCCTCGTTTCAGGGAGGAACGGGACCAGTTTCAAGTCACTTGGAGCGGTCCCCTCACCCCTGAGGGCATAGGGGCGTGCCTGCTTGACTCCCAGGAGGGATGGAACGCGGTAGTGACCCTCTGTACGTCCGTAGTGGACAGACTGGGTCTCATCAGAAGAGAAGAGGAGAGAGGAGTTGCGATAGCAACAGTAGTGGGCTAATCTAGCCGTGCCTCCCCCCGCGAAGTAATGCCTTGCGGCGGTTTCCGCGGGGGAATAAAGGTAAGAAAAGAGGTGGAGTTTTAGTGGGTATGCCTATCGACATCCTTCGGTAGGAGAGTCCCACACACGGGGAGTCTCGCAAGGCTCCAGTCATGGTGCATTAAGCATTTCTCCACCTCTTCGGTTTGCTTAATGTTTAGAAGGACAAATAGTACAAGGATGGTATAATTTAATGGAAAATGAGATAAAAACTTTCGCTGATTTTGAAATAAAGTTTCGACATCAATTTTGGAATGAAAATATACAGAAAACGCTTAGAAGAAAACTTGAATTTAATCAATTTAATCCAAGAAGAAAAATGAGTCGCCTAGAATACGCAATATAAATATTTAATATAGCTAAAGAGTTGCAAGAAAACCGATCTGATGAAGATATTATTCATCAAGTAACTGGCGACTTTGATCGAGAGATACGGGGGGCAGTTCGAGGACAACATATAAGCACAAAAGCAGAATTTTTCTCAATATTAACAGAGTTCGATAACGACGATATACAAGATTCACGTAACGAACATGAGAAAGAAAATATAAAAAATACCCAAAAACGTACAGAATATGTAAATCGAAAAAGAAATTATACAAGTTACGGGAATAATAATTATCAACAAAAGTTTCAAAAGAAGGAATGGCAAGTCAATGACATGGTAAACTTACAGAAAGACAAATTCAGAGAGTCCATTGTGAAACAGAAAAGATCTCCATATTATAAAGAAGAATGTCATAAAGAAGGAAATCAACGAACGATCAAAGAACCAATCAGTTTTACTGATAAAATTAAAAAGGCGTATGATCAAATGGATATAAGTAATATGGAATTAGAAGAAAAAGAAGAAGTTTCAAACTTCCCGGGAAATATGAATTAGTTGCATGTTGTGCCTCGGAAATAGATAATAATATTATACCTCAATATGCAACTAAAATGTTAATAGAAAAAAATAATCATAGTATAAACAAAGATAATCTTGAGCATGAAGAAAAATTAAAAGTTGCAAGAAAGTATTATCAAGAATATTATAAATTAATAGAAAAGAAAAATAAACCAGCATTTAATAAATGGCTGCAGAATTCATGGCTATCAACATGGTTTAGTAAAGACTATTTACGGTGTTTAAAAGACGAAAAAAAAAAGAAAGAAATTTGCAGTATATTTGAAGATCCTCGAGAAGAACGGTTGTACGATATCGAACCTACGATAACGAAGTGAGGTAACTTGCATGTCAGAAGAGTTTTATAATGCACACATGGATAAATTTAAAGAAAAACCAATTTTTCCTATCTGTGGAAAAATAATAAAAGGAGCAACTGGAATAAAATCAACCAGATTAAAACAACAAGTATACTTAAATACGGAGATAGGAAACTTAAAAGGAGCAATAATTTTTATCATTGTATCTAAGTTAATCAAAAATTGCATAATTGGATATGATGTGCAAAAAATTTTAAAAATGATTATTGATACGAAGAATGAAGAGATTCAAATTATTTATAATGATTCAAAAGAAAAACTTAAATATGTAGACACTAACCTAAACTTACAGGAGTATTCTATGTTACAAATAAGATTGGAGGATATAAATTTCAGCCTAAATAATGGTGAAAATGAAATAAAAAACCCCAATTACTGTGAAAGCTCAAACAAAATGAGTAAAGCAGAAAATTCAAATTCAGAATATAATATTACTCAAGAAGAAGTAAACCAAAAATTAGAATCATGTATTAATTTAACACAAAGTCAAAGAGAAAACTTGTTTAATCTCATTTGGAAGTATCAAGACATATTTAGAAAAACACCAGGATTATTAAATTCATATAAACACAAATTTTATATAAAAGAAGAAAAACCTTTTTATGCAAAACCTTATTCTATCCCAATGAATTATAGAGAACAGGTCAAGAAAGAAGTCGAAAAAATGTTGAATTTTGGTATAATAAGACGATCAACAACTGCTTATATGAATCCATGTGTCGTAGTCATAAAAAAAGATGAATCAGTTAGGCTATGCTTCGATGCAAGAAAATTAAATCAAATAATGCAAGACGACCACGAAGCACCACCAGGTACAGACGAAATCTTACAAAGATGCTGTGAAGTAAAATTCTTTACAAGCTTAGATTTAATCAGTAGTTTCTGGCAAGTTCCACTAGAAGAAGAAAGCAAAAAGTATACTGGATTTATCGTAACAACAAAGTATACGAATATAATGTCGTACCTTTTGGAACAAAAACCAGTAATGCAGCATTATTAAGAGGACTTGAACCAATAACAAGCCAATTACAAGAATTTTTATTAAGTTTTGTAGACGATATGCTATGTTTATCTAAAGATTTCAAATCTCATATGCAACACTTAGAAATATTGTTTCAAAAACTAATGAAATTCAACCTGCGATTAAATTTAAAAAATCTAAGTTTATTCAAGGAGAAGTAGAATTCTTAGGACACATATTATCGCCACAAGGATTAAGAAAAAACCCAAATAAAGTCTCAGCAATAAGAGATTATAAAAAACCAAAAAATGTAAAAGACGTACAAAGTTTTCTAGGTTTCGTTAACTTTTATACAAAATTTGCTATGAATTTCGCACATGAAACGTATCCACTTCGAAAATTATTGAAGAAAGGAGAGAAATTTATTTCGAAAGAAGAACAAGAAACTGCGTTCAATAGAATAAAACAATTATTTGAGAAAGAAGTAATATTACAATTTCCAAACCAAAGTAAGCCGTACATTTTAACAACCGATGCAAGTGATCATGCAATTGCAGGTGTCTTATCTCAAAAAAATGAAAATAATCAAGAAGAAGTACTATTATTCATTAGCAGAACATTGAAAGGAGCTGAAAGTACATATTTCACATCAGAAAAAGAAATGCTAGCTATTGTCGGGGCATTGAAAAAATTAAATACATTTCTACGTGGAGCAAAAAAGACTTAAGCAAGAACAGACCACGAAGCAAAAACATGCAGGTTTGCAAATGCAAGATTAAAACGTTGGAACTTAGCAATCCAAGATTATAATATAGAACTTGAATATATTCCAGGACGAAAAAACATTGTTGCAGATTTTCTCAGTCAATTAAACGTTGAAAAATGCAAAGAAAACAATGAAATTCAAATTGCAAGCATGCAAAGACCAAGAAATTGAAGAATTTTTAAATAATTTAAATTAATAAGTGTAAAAATAATGTAAATAAAATTAAATTAAAAACAAAAAAAAAACTTATTATTAATAGTAGTCTATATTTAGTTAAATACAACTTTTGTTTTTTATTTTTGGGGGGCTAAGTGAGGTACAGAGCAGCTGCTGTGAAAAAATAAAAAACTTTTTTCACGCATAAAAGTCGCGAACATGTCGAAAAGCGCCTACAAACAGGCAACCCGCAGATTTCAACTTAAACACATAGGAACATATTGCAACGCTTTTTGTTATTTATGTGGAGGTTTAAATAGCCAATTCAAAAAATAAAGATAGATTAAATCTTGTACTAATTTATATAACGTCAAATTTTATTTAATGTTTGGAGATTCAGTAAGTTATTTAACTATCAAAACGGATTCTATATCACTTACGAACGTTGTTACTCAACGTTCAATATTCCCTCGGTGGCAACCATCTCCTTTACTGCGTCATCCATGTGCAATCGAAAAAGTTGAAAATAAAAAGAATAATTAAAATATATAAGATTTAATTAAATCAAATCATAAAAAAGGAAAGATTCATGCATTTATAATACGCTTTATGATTATAGTGAGTTTAATTAATATTGAATGAAAAATAATATCTCATGCGGAAAAGTCAACGTTGTTCAGAATTGGTCCATTTCCTCCGATGCGGGTTCTTCCGGTTGCATTTTTTTTAGAAAAGTATAATATTTTGAATTTATTTATTAAAGGACTTGCATATTTAGGATATGAGAGGGTGAATTAATGCATGCAAAAATAAAAAACAAATAGAAATTAAATTTCTTGGCCCTTGGCTCTTTTTCCAATTTATTAAACAAAAACATTCAAATTACAGTTTGAATTATAAAATTCACAAATATATATATATCGAACGAATTTCGCGTGAGATCTAATTGTCATTCGCGGGAAAGACATTTTTATTGTATTTACGCGAGTTCCCGAGTTAAGTATACGAA
Organism: Theocolax elegans; assembly: GCA_026168455.1. Classification (NCBI taxonomy): domain Eukaryota; kingdom Metazoa; phylum Arthropoda; class Insecta; order Hymenoptera; family Cerocephalidae; genus Theocolax; species Theocolax elegans. The sequence goes on along the minus strand of CM047431.1, from coordinate 23,107,612 downwards.
TGAGAATTCGAAGAGAGAACCTTAATCGATTTAGTCTGTTGACGAAATCGCGATACGGAAACATAACGAAAGTCATTTGTGTTCACTAAAAAAAAGTTAAAAAATTTTAATACGCGACGATATTATGGAATCGCGACGCGGCAGATAAAATACTCCGGATTCCTAATTTGATATCTAAAATAGGTGTCGCAGAACCTTAAGGTTCACCCAGCCTAACCTCAGGCATCGGCGTCATCCATACGGATGGGGCACACTTAAGGTTAAGAGTCGAAACTCTTTTACCTGCTTAAAAAAAAAAAAAAAGAACTTTCCGCAGTCCCATGCAAAACATGGAACCACTCGGGGCCTGTCGCCGCTAGGGCTACCCAGCTCCTAAAGGGAAGGGATTAGGAATAGGTTTCAGTTGTGCAGCATACTTACTACTGCCAATGTACTCAAAACTTCCTTAGACTTAAAATCTTCCTTGACTCTTTGAAGGTTCGTGCGTAACTGATGAATGAATGCTTGAGAGTCTCCCGATACTCCTGCTCCCGAGTAAATTATCTCGCCGTGCTAGATGAAAGACGAGATAATCTGATGCGCGAAGGGATTATCCTAATTACGCATATATTAGGTACGTGCACCTAGATTTTCAAAGATATTTATCAATTTGTACTTTTTCATTAATAATTACTATGATAAGGGAAACAATTTATTTATCCATTTAACGATGAGTGTTAATCTTGATTTTATTAATGCAATATTAAAAATAAACTGTTTAATTTATTAATATTCTAATAATAATAGAAAAAAAGATTATATAATTAATACTCATACATCAGAAGTAAAGAATATGATAATTTAAAACATAATAATGATTTATCTTCGTAAATACTGGAAATATAACATAAATTATGTTTTGTGATATTTATTTACACTCCAATTGTTAATGTATATAAAAATTCAAGGAATAGACAAATTTTAACTATCATCTTTCCGAAATGGCTGCTCAACGATGTTTTCTTATCAAATATAGATCCAACGATATTTTACCACAGCACATAGTAAATATAAGCACCTGTTTTCTTCCTCTTCTCCTCGCCTCCATTAGATCGACTTAATTTTCATATACAATAACATAAATTACTTGTAAATCAGAGGAAAACGTTAAAAACCTATCCAAAACTATTGGAATTTTGAAGTTTACTGTTCCAGGAAAGTTATAAACATTATTCGAATGTTTCAGGTTATTCTAGTAAGTGTTAAAAAATGAGTGAAAAAGTATTGCATCAAAAGATATTTACTACCAATTTTTCATTCCCAGTTATTAGATTGAAATTTCTATGAGGTAAGTATAAAAAGTTCCGCGCGGGGAATCCTGTCTTCGTATGCGGCGCGTCCCCCGGATGGCGGATGGGGGAATGCCCGTCACTCTTGCGTGAAGGGTAGAGGTGAAATAAAATAACCTCCGTGGGCCAAACAGTTCAAGAAGAATAATGAGCAAGCGAGTTGAACACCTACTATCTCAAGCGGGCAGCTCCAAACTAGGAGTCAATCCCGCCGTCGGGTCTAATCGGGTGAAAGCCCCGGTGGACGGCGCTGGCCTCATGGATTTAGGGGAAGGCCACCAAGTGCTTCGTTTTACAGACACGTCAGAGGTGGGGCGCTCGAAAGAAAACCCCCAACAGCAGCCGTCGTTACAGATGTTGAGTATTGCATCCGCAAGCAGGTTACGAAGCGGCAGCGTTACCAATTTTGGTAGTGTCATCAGTGGCATCTCTGCCTATAGTAAGCAGAGCACTTACGACCATCTAAAGAGCAAACTCCAGGCTATGTTGGCTGTTTGTGCAAAGCAACCTAACATCTTCATGGTCGTCAAGACAGAGCTCAAGACTAGAGGAAAACTAAGGAGATGTATTCGGCAGTCGACGATTACAAGTATCAAGTCGAGGATTATCGAGTTGGTCACGAGAATCGTCGGCGGCTTAAAAGAAGAGGCATAATAGCCAAAGCCGTCATAGCGGCTGCAGCTAAGACGCAGGCTCAGAAGAGGAGTAGGGAGGGCTCTCAAAGCTCCCCAAAGTCTCTAAAAGCTGAAAGAAGAAGAAGCCTCGGAAGGACTTAGACGCTCTCACAACAAGGAACGAAATGGTGGCAGCCCTAAACAAAGTGCTCACGTCTCCGCCAGAAGGTCGAGAGGTGACACTTTTGGACCCCAACCGCAGTCAACAAAAGACATCCATCGTGAAGCTAGTCCTCGAGACTGCTGACAAGCTGAAGTCGATGCGACATCTTTGCGTCGGCTTTGTAAGCTGTCGCGTCCGGGAACGAGTTTTGGTCGAGAAGTGCTATCGGTGCCTAGATTTCGGCCACACGAAACGGAAGTGTAAAGGAGTGGACAGGTCCAAACTTAAAAATTACAAGATTGCTCCCCAATGCTTTCTTTGTCCATCAAATGGTGCTCAGGAAGTAACCCATATGGCAGGGTCCGGAGCCTGCGACAGCTTTAGGCGCGCGCTTGAAACCGCTAGAAAGGCTGCTTCACGATAAGTGGCAGTCTCGACGAAAGAAGAAAGTATAAAGTAGGACCAAATGACGCACGTCACAGACACGCCTTCCAGCTTGAAATAATGTAAAAAACAGTTCCGGGCTCAGTAGGTGAAAGCGTTGGGTTTGGAGTTTTAGCCGGTAAAAATCCGAGACTGGCGACGCGTGAGGATCCTCGTCGTCGTCTTATGTAAGATTTCTCCAGTTTCCCACGAAATAAAATTATAAAAAGTTAATAAATAACAATAAAAACGTTATTTAAAAAAAATTTGTATTAAGCCAGTTTACTCCAATGACTAAGTAGTATGAGAAAATACTTATTAGTTCCGTAATTGATTTGTTTGAAAGAGCCATCGCAATCTGATAAAAAGACATTGTAACTTGCATGCCAAATCAATTCAAAATTTTATACTTTTCATTGTTTTATACCCATAAGAACCAATGAAATGTAGTACCATATTTGCCGTAAAAAGCAGAAATACTAATAAAAAACCTTTTTCTAATATTTGTACCCTGGTGGAAATTCGAATATATGTTTTTTCATGTTGAAATTTTGATTTTATCACTTGGTATTTTTTAATATCAGTTGAATAGAATTTATCGATCTTCCCAAGTCAGAGGTGAAGGTAAAAAAGATACATTTTTCTTTTTTCGTAACGTTTCGGTAGACAATGCTACCCTCTTCAGACTGTATAAAATTTATTAATTTCGATTAGTACATCTCAGAATATAATGTAAACCGGGAACGTAAATTAAAAAAATTAAAAAATATACCTTCTAATATCAATATCGTACAATGTTTACAATATTATTTCGCCGCAAGTTGATTTAAATTTTCGCTTCTTTTTCCTCATTCTAAACACGAGGAAACGTCAAACAGATGTATACACGATGAAAATTTCTGCTGTATATGAAACAATACCAGATTCGCACTTTCTTATATAGGGATAATTAGTAAGTTTGTGTTTATATTTTTTCTATTGATGACGCATGATCAAGGTTGTCTACAGTACGATTGATTTCAGATAAATGTAAAGACTTTTCATTCTATATATAATTTGCGAATACTGTTTATTTAATTTAATTGAGTCTTCTTTGTTTATTGAATGTTTTTATGTATACAAAATGACTTGCAGTCTTAAATCAACAGACAACTAACCACTATAGCAATGAAAACAATAACTACAAAACAACAATAACACTACCTTACTTAAATGGTTTTTATGAAAAAGTATCATCAGAATTTAAAAAAACACGGAATAAAACAATTCCAATTATTGAAAACAAATTAAGTAATATCATAATTAAAGGAAAAGATAAAACTGATAGAAAAACTCAAAATAACATAGTATATAAATTAAATTGCAACAATTGTGATGCTTCGTATGTAGGACAAACAAAAAGACAAATAATTACCCGAATAAATGAACATAAAAACTAACAAAAATTCTATGATCTTTCAACACGTACAAAATAATCACACGATTTTGATTGGCAAAATTTTAAGATTTAGATAAAGAACCGAATTACGGAAAAAGAATTGCATCTAAAATGGTACACATAAATTTACAAAAACATTCAATAAACAAACAAGAAGACTCAATTATATTGGACACGCCTTCCAGCTTGAAATAATGTAAAAAACAGTTCAGTGTCAGTAGGTGAAAGCGTTGGGTTTGGAGTTTTTTTAGGCCCTTCTTGTAAAAAAACCGAGACTGGCGACGCGTGCAGGATCCCTCGCTCGTCGTCTTATGTAAGATTTCTCCAGTTTCCCACGAAATAAAATTATAAAAAGTTAATAAATAACATAAAAACGTTATTTAAAAAAAATTTGTATTAAGCCAGTTTACTCCAATGACTAAGTAGTATGAGAAAATACTTATTAGTTCCGTAATTGATTTGTTTGAAAGAGCCATCGCAATCTGATAAAAAGACATTGTAACTTGCATGCCAAATCAATTCAAAATTTTATACTTTTCATTGTTTTATACCCATAAGAACCAATGAAATGTAGTACCATATTTGCCGTAAAAAGCAGAAATACTAATAAAAAACCTTTTTCTAATATTTGTACCCTGGTGGAAATTCGAATATATGTTTTTTTCATGTTGAAATTTTGATTTTATCACTTGGTATTTTTTAATATCAGTTGAATAGAATTTATCGATCTTCCCAAGTCAGAGGTGAAGGTAAAAAAGATACATTTTTCTTTTTTCGTAACGTTTCGGTAGACAATGCTACCCTCTTCAGACTGTATAAAATTTATTAATTTCGATTAGTACATCTCAGAATATAATGTAAACCGGGAACGTAAATTAAAAAAATTAAAAAATATACCTTCTAATATCAATATCGTACAATGTTTACAATATTATTTCGCCGCAAGTTGATTTAAATTTTCGCTTCTTTTTCCTCATTCTAAACACGAGGAAACGTCAAACAGATGTATACACGATGAAAATTTCTGCTGTATATGAAACAATACCAGATTCGCACTTTCTTATATAGGGATAATTAGTAAGTTTGTGTTTATATTTTTTCTATTGATGACGCATGATCAAGGTTGTCTACAGTACGATTGATTTCAGATAAATGTAAAGACTTTTCATTCTATATAATTTGCGAATACTGTTTATTTAATTTAATTGAGTCTTCTTTGTTTATTGAATGTTTTTATGTATACAAAATGACTTGCAGTCTTAAATCAACAGACAACTAACCACTATAGCAATGAAAACAATAACTACAAAACAACAATAACACTACCTTACTTAAATGGTTTTTATGAAAAAGTATCATCAGAATTTAAAAAAACACGGAATAAAAACAATTCCAATTATTGAAAACAAATTAAGTAATATCATAATTAAAGGAAAAGATAAAACTGATAGAAAAACTCAAAATAACATAGTATATAAATTAAATTGCAACAATTGTGATGCTTCGTATGTAGGACAAACAAAAAGACAAATAATTACCCGAATAAATGAACATAAAACTAACAAAAATTCTATGATCTTTCAACACGTACAAAATAATCAACACGATTTTGATTGGCAAAATTTTAAGATTTTAGATAAAGAACCGAATTACGGAAAAAGAATTGCATCTAAAATGGTACACATAAATTTACAAAAACATTCAATAAACAAACAAGAAGACTCAATTATATTAAATAAACAGTATTCGCAAATTATATATAGAATGAAAAGTCTTTAAATTTATCTGAAATCAAACGTACTGTACACAACCTTGATCATGCGTCATCAATAGAAAAAATATAAACACAAACTTACTAATTATCCCTATATAAGAAAGTGCGAATCTGGTATTGTTTCATATACAGCAGAAATTTTCATCGTGTATACATTGTAACGAATCAATGTAATATTTAATTATATTACATTGCTCGTTACATTCTCTCTCTCTGTCTAGCCTGTGTATTAATCTTTACAGATGTTACAGGTCGACGTTCGACGATTTTCGGCGATTTTCGAGGACCTTCGTAAAGGTAAAAGTAGGGAAAGAGAGAGAGAGTTTTCGGTTCGTAAGTGCGAGAGCACTTAGACTAAACTCAACCGTCGAGAGACTAATCTCAACCGCCGAGAGATTAAATTCAACCGTCGTGTGATTAATCTCAACCGTCGTGAGAAACCTTGTTATTTGTTCTCTCCATATTTTGATTGCCCCGTGCTTCTGATCCTGGTGCTGTGCTGGTGATCCAGTGGAGTTACATTAGTTTGTTTGGCGACGACGCAGCCCAGGAAGCTAAAGGGTAGCGACTACGCAGACTTCGCCTGGTTGTTTAATCATCGATCGCGGCTCACGCACTGTAAGTGCCAGTTTTGTAGTCTCTCTCTCTCTCTTTCTCTCTTTATTTATTTCGCGTATACATCGACCTGCGTTTCGCGAGCTGCGACGCGCCTGTATTACTTTTTTCCCGAATACATTTATTTTTGTTATTAATTGAATATTGCATTATTGCTTATTTAGTTGTTTACCCATTTTTCTCGCGTTTCGCTAAGTGAAGATTACCGCCGCCTCCGCCTATACGGCTTATTATAGTCGTATTATTACTAAGCGGCCGATCGTGTAAATGAGACTCTTATTTTAACGGTTCTGAATTGTTATTATTTTATTTATTGTTATTAAAAATAGCAAAACCGTTACATGGCGCCCAACGTGCATGGTAATTAGCGATACGCATATGATTGACAATTAATAGTCTCAAAATTTAATTTCTAATATTTAAAAGTTTTAATTCAGTCAATAGGCGTGTTAAATTAAGAGATCTTATTTCGAGCATTTCGAGAGCGAGCGAGCGCATTGTTTACGTTTCGCGGTGATTCGCGGTGTTTACGCTGCGAATAATATTCGAATATTGTACTTTCTATACATTTCGAAAATATTCTTTTGAATCTTATATTATTTGAATTTTAAATCGATTTGTCTTTTCGTTTTAATTTTAGCGTATTGCGAATTTAATTATTTCGTGTTTTTTTTCATTATTTATTTGTTTACTTAAATAATTATTAGCAACACCGCGGAAAATAAAATTATTGTGTTTTTAATAATTTTTCGTAAGCTGTATAATCGCAATTTAGGTTGAGTTAGTCTATTTCGCGTGCGTGCGTGTAAGTGTGTGTGTGATATATGCGGTAATTATAAGTATGGTAGCGTATCGCGGGACATGTATGTATGTGTATGTAAGCGTGTGCGCAAATACAGTAATTTAATTTTTTTTTATTGTTATTATAAATTATTAAAATAATTTTATAGCGTTTCTTCGCAATTTAAAATTTTGTTTTTTTTAAATAATTATTATCTTAAAATAATTTGTTTTTTTTTTTCAATTCTTTCAAACTTCATCGAATATTAAATTTGTTACCTCAGTCTTATTTTATTTTTGTAAACAATTGAAAAATTTATTTTTAACAAATTACAGATTTGTAATATTTTGTTTTTTTTACAAAGTGGTTGATCTTATTAAATTTAATTTGGTTAAGCGAATTTGCGCATAATTTAATAGCGATTCGCAATTATTTTGTAATTTGTTTAATAAAATTATTTAATTGTGAAAATTTATCTTGCCAATAAGGCCTGAAATTAAAATTTTATTCAAAATTTTTTTTATAATTCAAAATGGCGTGCATGAATGAGAGTGATTTCGATCAAACATACGGAGTCGAGATCCAAGGATGGATTTTGAATTTAACAGCTGATCAATTCGATTCCGTCCTCGATCAGCTAGAATTGACACGTGACGGTACACCCTTTATCCGTGTAGATAGGTTATATAGGCGTTTACGCGGCGATTATACAGCCGCGGATTTTGTTGAATCAATTGACGAAGAAAACGACTTAGCTGTACGGACTCGTCGCGAACAAAGACTCTGCACCGTTCTAAAACGCACGAATTTCAGAGAAGAAACGCAAATTCAAATTGCGCAACGTCAAGTTCAAAATTTAAATCAAGCGAATGAAAGCGAATTTTTTCCGCTTGCTAATAGTTCAAAATCGAATGACAATCAAGATGCCGATTACGATGCGGAATCACAGCATAGTGAGGTTAACGCGGGAAATATCGCGAGAAACCTTGCGGATAATGCGATGGAAAACGCGGCCGGAAAAAATTTTGAACCAAATTTCGAATTGACTTCGACAAAAACGCTTAGCACGACTATACCGGTAAGACCGATTCCTACCATATCGACCGCGAAGATTACGACCGCTACCACAACTACGTACTCGACGACACAAGCAGCGAGTACGTTTTCACAAACAAAAGGTGCGTTGCCAAAAACAGTATTTAGTACTGGAAAAATTGATAAAACAATGTCGGACACTGTTTTATGACAATTAGCAAATGGTGAAGTTCTTAACACTCCAAGGAGGATAGCACTGGAGTTGTCGAAGGCGCAATCGCTGGCATTACAACAAGAGAAAGAATTAAATCTGTTGAAGCAGCGATTAGCGGAATTCGCAACAAGTACACAGCTTCCCGCGCAAACGCCGAATGCGTCGGAATGGCAACGGAAAACGCGGAAAAGGGTAAATTTTCAAGATACTTTTAATTTAAGTTATTTTGAAGCTGATAAGTATGCGCAAACACCTCAAGCGTCAACGCACACACAATCGGAAATTAATTCGGATCCACGTTTGAACGCAAACGCTCCGTGTTTTCCGACTCCCACATATCGCGACATACGTCAGTTTTCGTCTCTGCCAGCTCCTGCGGATTGGCAAGAGTCTGGAAGGGGGGAAAATGTACCTGTATTTACAAGCGATCAACTTACGCAAATCTTGTCGAATATGTGGACGAGAGCGCCTACACAGTCACATGACGTAGGTCGCACAGTTCGCCAGTGGAATATTAAGTTTTCCGGCGAAAAACGCGAAAGCATCGAGGAATTTATTCAGCGCTTAGAAGAATGTCGCAAGTTAGTGCATATTTCCGACGCGGATTTACTGAATGCTTTCTCGGAGCTGTTAACTGGCGTAGCGCTACATTGGTATCGCCAATCGCGGAAAGATTGGAATACTTGGGCTGATTTTTGCAATGCTGCTCGACGATGTTATGGCGTTGAGCAGAACTTTCAGCAGCGCTTAATGGCGGAAGCGCAAGCACGCAAGCAGGGTAGAGAAGAGCCTGCTCGTGATTACATTTTCTGCTTGCTAACCATATTTAGCAGAATGGATGCGCCTCCAAGTACGCAGTTTCAGCTAGACATGTTGTATGCTAACATGTGGCCGTCTGTTCGGAAGTTAGTTCCGAAAGAAAAAGTTACAAGCGTCGATAGGCTTGTGCAGCTAGCTCGTCAGGCGGAAGAGCTTATCGAGGAAGAGCGGAATTTTCCCGCGCCTCCGCCGCCAGAAAAGAGCGTTCTGCCTTCTGTGGCTTATAAGCAGCCAGATACCAGAGGTAAGAAGGGCGGAAAAGCTGCTAGTGATGATGCTACGGTAAAAGTAGCAAGTATCGCAGAACCTACGATGGAAAATTTGGCCAAACTCTTAGAGAAGATGCTAGATGAGAGATTTAGTAAATATGCGAATTCGTTTGCGAATTCCGCCAATAAGAAAGGTCAAACCGCGCGTAATTTCCATAAACCAGGTGCGCCGAAAGGAGCAAAGAATGCTTCTGATAAGCCATCTGGCGTGACTAGTACCGAGAGGAAGGATCATGGTAAAAATAAATCATCCATTACTAATGGAAAATCCGCGCGTAGTCGCAACCGCGATAAGAAAGCAGGTCCCAAAGAGCGTGTATACTGCTATCGCTGCGGTTGGCCCGGGTATATCAAGACGGATTGTCCTGAGTGCTCGGGAAACGAGAAAAGGGGCGAATAGGTAAGGTCCCTATCGCCCCAATTATTAGTGAGACCTCTGATGTGGATGAAATTCCATCAGTAATTGCGCAAAAGGAGAAAATGCCATCGTTTTTGCCTGTCGGAATTGACAGACAATCAGCGGAAAAAGGTGTTTGCGATTCTCTCGCTGGAACGCCAGTTGAGGAAGGAACTGTGCAGTCTACTCGCTGGTGGTTGCAGATCGGAATCGGTGGATTCCGCGTACGCGCTATGTACGATTCAGGGGCGGCTCGCACGGTTATTAATTCCTTAGGCTTGCAAATAGCATCAGCTATAGGAAAACCGTTAACACCTTACATTGGACCAGGTGCACGACTCGCTAACGGCCAACGCGCTCCAATACTTGGACGTTTAGACCTGCCGTTTGATTTAGCGAATGAACGCCATTACTTAGATGTTTTAGTAATGAGCGATCTTGACGCCGATTGTATACTCGGTGCCGATTTTATTCGTGCGTTTAACGCTGTTTTGTTGCCGCGTGAAAATCAGTTGCTGATTGAAAACGTGGCTGACGCAATTCAGCTTGAAGTGTCTGCTATCGGCATTGGTGAGGCCTGCTCGCTAGCTGCCGTTGGCTTAGCAGATATTGACGAAGCGCAACGCAAACAACTCAATGAGTTCTTGGAAAAGCGTTTGACTTCTCCGAATGCAAAGCTAGGCTGTACTAACTTAGCTGAGCATGAAATTGATGTGGGCGGTTCGCGTCCCATCAAACAGCGCTATTATCCGGTGTCTCAGAAGATCGAGCAAGAGATGCACGCTCAAGTACAACAAATGCTTGACGCGGGGATAATTCGCCCGTCGACGAGCGAGTGGTCGAGCCCAGTAGTCATGGTGCGGAAATCTAACGGTACCTATAGATTCTGCATCGACTACCAAAAGCTCAATTCCGTCTCGAAGACCTGCGCTTATCCGCTTCCCTATATGGAGATTATTTTGCGTAAACTCCAAAGGGCACGCTACATAAGCACGCTGGATTTAAGTAGCGCATACCATCAGATCCCGATGAAAAAGGGATCGGAACATCTGACAGCTTTCACGGTGCCTGGCTTAGGCTTATATGGTTTACTCGTATGCCGTACGGCGTGGCGGGGGGGCCCGCTACGTTCCAGCAACTCATTGATAGGGTGATAGGCCCGGAATTGGAACCGTACGCATTTTCGTATCTCGATGACGTTATTATCGTCACCGAGACATTCGAAGAGCATCTCAAATGGCTTGAGCATGTCCTAAAGCGGGTTGCCGACGCCGGACTTACAATTAACCGTGATAAAAGCGAATTTTGCTGCAGTGAGGTTAAATACCTTGGCGTATTGGTGAATCGCGATGGATTTCGCTCCGATCCGGACAAGATAGCACCGATCGTGGATTATCCCGCGCCAACTAACCTCAAAAAGCTACGCTCTTTCCTTGGTATGGCTTCATGGTATCGGAAGTTTTTAGAGGATTTTGCGACACTTGCGGAACCGCTCACCAGATTAACGAAGAAAAATGTTAAATTTGAGTGGTGTGAGGAGCAACAGTTCGCTTTTGAACAAATTAAAGCGTTGATCGCGTCTGCTCCAATTCTTCATAGACCGTCTTTCGAGCATCAATTTGTCATTCAGACTGACGCTAGCGACACTGGCTTAGGAGCGGTCTTGACGCAAACGATCGACGGAGAAGAGCGAGTACTTAGTTTCGCCAGTCGTACGTTAAACGCCGCGGAACGCAACTACTCGGTTACGGAACGAGAGTGCTTAGCTGTACTATGGGCCGTGGAAAAATTCCGCTCATATGTAGAGGGTTATCGTTTTAAGGTGATAACTGATCACAGCAGTTTAAAATGTCTGTGCAACTTGCGTAACCCTACTGGACGCTTAGCGCGTTGGGCACTTAAGCTGCAAAGCTACGATTATGAGATCGAGCACCGCAAAGGATCTCTTAATGTCGTGCCTGATGCCCTCTCTCGCGCATTTGAAAATGACTCGGATTGCGACATCGCTACAGTGAGTTTGCCGTACGACACTCAAGATGAGTGGTATACGCAAAACCGTCCGTACGTTAACGCCGCGGAACGCAAACTACTCGGTTACGGAACGAGAGTGCTTAGCTGTACTATGGGCCGTGGAAAAATTCCGCTCATATGTAGAGGGTTATCGTTTTAAGGTGATAACTGATCACAGCAGTTTAAAATGTCTGTGCAAACTTGCGTAACCCTACTGGACGCTTAGCGCGTTGGGCACTTAAGCTGCAAGCTACGATTATGAGATCGAGCACCGCAAAGGATCTCTTAATGTCGTGCCTGATGCCCTCTCTCGCGCATTTGAAAATGACTCGGATTGCGACATCGCTACAGTGAGTTTGCCGTACGACACTCAAGATGAGTGGTATACGCAAAAACTTGCAAATGTCAGCGGAAATCCGGAAAAATACCAAGACTGGAAGGTGCTTGGAGGTAGATTATATCATTATAAGCCTGACCCTTCCATAGATGACTATTTTGAAGACGAAGACGCTTGGAAACTGGCGGTACCGCAGGAGAAACGTCAACAAGTTCTCTGCGAGAATCATGATGAGCCAACTGCTGGACATCTTGGCCGAAACAAAACGTATCAGCGGATAGCGCGATACTATTATTGGCCTGCGATGCTTAAAGACATCGCCGAATTTGTGCGGAATTGCTCGACTTGCCAGCAATGTAAAGTGCCACAGCAGGCTCCTGCGGGTTTCATGGGAAAACGTGTTATTTCGCGTCCATGGGAAACCGTTGCAGGTGATATCATGGGACCGTTTCCGCGTTCTTCGCATGGATTTGAATATCTTTTAATATTCATGGACTTATCCACTCGTTGGATAGAGTGTATCCCTATACGGAAAGCGAACTCGCATACCATTCGGCGCGAGGTGAATGAGCGCGTTTTCTTGCGTTTCGGCGTGCCTGATGTTTTTCATTCCGACAATGGCACGGAGTTTAAGAATGCTGCTATGAAGCAATTCTTAGCTGAACACGGCGTGGTTCATACTACGATTCCGCCTTACCATGCACAGGCGAATCCCGTAGAACGCGTTAATCGCACGATAAAAACGATGATTACTTCGTTTATCGAGGCGAATCATAAAACATGGGACGCTCACATCTCTGAGCTCATGTTCGCGTATAATACCGCCGTGAAAGATTCTACCGGCGCAAGTCCTGCTTTCCTAAATATGGGAAGAAACCCTGTTCCGCCGGAAAGCTTGCGGAAAACAGAAGATCAAGCCGTCGCCGACAGCGAAGCCGCAGCAGCTGTTCAAAATTGGCAACAGCGTATGCAAACGTTGCCAGAGCTGCAAGCTCAAGCTGCTGAACGAGCGACATGCGCACAAGCCCGTCAGGCCGAATATTATAATTCAAAACGCCGCGATGTACAATTTGCCGTGGGACAAAAAGTTTCTAAGCGGAATCGTATACTTTCGTCCGCTGCCCAAGGCATAGCTGCTAAGCTAGCTCCGAAGTACATCGGACCTTTTATTGTTCCGGCGTTACTCGGCTCAAACGTGGTGGAGCTCATCAGTAATGATGGAAAAGAAGCAGGTAAATGCCACATCAATGACCTGAAACCGTATTATGAAGACCAGACAGACGTAACTGAGGAGAGTAAATTAAATCGAGAGGATGCGACGAGGGACAGCGAGGGATTAAACGCAGAGCGAAGAGCTAGCGACGAGTCCAACGATAATGATCCTGTGAGCGCGAACGCACTGCGTAAGCGAGGTAGGCCGCGCAAAACTCGGGTAATTGTTAGTCGTATGACCGCGGTTGATCGTGCCCCTTCTAACGAGCGATTGAAGGCGAACGCTAATGTACACGCGAATCCTTCGACGACGGAAAATAGGCGCGGAAGACCGAAAGGGGTGAAAAACAGGCCCGTATCCCCGGTGGAAACGATCGAACGACGCACTCGGTCGCGCAAACCGTAAATTTCCTGTTCCAGAATTATATCTGATGAACTGCGCAAGTCGCTTGTTACAATAAAGAGAGAAGAGCTCATATTAGGCTTTACTTTAGTTATTTATAAAATATTATTTATGTTAATTATCTTTTTCATTTTGTCTTCTGGCCTAGAGAGAGAGAGTAGAAATGCAGAGCTGGTACGTCTTCGGCTACCCAGCGTCTGGAAGGGGGGAGTGTAACGACTCAATGTAATATTTAATTATATTACATTGCTCGTTACATTCTCTCTCTCTGCCTAGCCTGTGTATTAATCTTTACAGATGTTACAGGTCGACGTTCGACGATTTTCGGCGATTTTCGAGGACCTTCGTAAAGGTAAAAGTAGGGAAAGAGAGAGAGAGAGTTTTCGGTTCGTAAGTGCTTAGACTAGACTCAACCGTCGAGAGGCTAATCTCAACCGCCGAGAGATCAAATTCAACCGTCGTGTGATTATTCTCAACCGTCGTGAGAAACCTTGTTATTTGTTCTCTCCATATTTTGATCGCCCCGTGCTTGTGATCCTGGTGCTGTGCTGGTGATCCAGTGGAGTTACATTAGTTTGTTTGGCGACGACGCAGCCCAGGAAGCTAAAGGGTAGCGACTACGCAGACTTCGCCTGGTTGTTTAATCATCGATCGCGGCTCACGCACTGTAAGTGCCAGTTTTGTAGTCTCTCTTTCTCTCTTTCTCTCTTTATTTATTTCGCGTATACATCGACCTGCGTTTCGCGCGCTGCGACGCGCCTGTATTACTTTTTTCCCGAATACATTTATTTTTGTTATTAATTGAATATTGCATTATTGCTTATTTAGTTGTTTACCCCTTTTTCTCGCGTTTCGCTAAGTGAAGATTACCGCCGCCTCCGCCTATACGGCTTATTATAGTCGTATTATTACTACGCGGCCGATCGTGTAAATGAGACTATTATTTTAACGGTTCTGAATTGTTATTATTTTATTGTTTTATGCTAATAAGAACCAGTGGAATAAAATACCATGTTTGCGGAAAAAGAACTTGAATACTAATGAAAAATGCATTCTAAAATATCTGTAAATGCTAGCTTATTCTAGTCAATAGAATATAATAAAAATATTTATTAATTCCATACTTAATTCGATAGAAAATTCTCACTATTTTCTACTATTAAGAAATACCCTGTTGAAAAGACCTTATAAAATCCGATAAAATAATGGCACATTGAATCGGGGTGCCGATAAAAATTTTATAGTAATATATCGGGCGATTTCTTTTTTATTGGTACCTATAATGAAATCCTCACAGCTACGAATCACAAGTTCCGAAATTTAGTTTTTATAAGTTTTACCTGGTAAAAGATATATCAGTTTCTATGAGACTAATAAATTTATAGGCTTTTATAGAGATATGCTCATTTAATTATTTATAGAAATCTATTCACTTTACCAATATGAATTCAGAATCGGCATATATCGTAATAAATTGATTGAAAAATTATAAGCCTGTATAGATGTTTTACTACATGAATTACACAAGTGCATCCAAGAAAATATTAATCGGGTTCTATAATAAAAGAAATGACTATGAAAAGATTATAGTTCATACACATTTCCCGATAAAAAATTTAATAAGCTCTTATCATAGAAATACTGTATATGTTTATATCTTTTTTTGCTTTCTAATAGTAGGTTTATAATTCGAGTCTATAAGGAATTCCGGGTGCAAAAACTTCATACCATACTATACAATAAATGCTTATAGTATTTTATAAGATAAACCTTACAAAAGAAAAAAACATTTTATAGTACAATATGATGATCAACAAAATAAATGGGCGGTTCGTTTACCGGATCGTATGAGCTGAGACATCTTTTATAAGGTTTTACGAGGATCGACGCAGGTATTGGGCATACGACCTATCCGTTACTACCGGCTGCTCCAGTAATAACAATTCTTAATCAAATTGCTAATCCCATTCTACCAAGCAATTCCGTATTTATTATTTATACCAAATAGGCATGTATAAATTCGTCTCGGAAGTCGTACTTTTAACCTAGATATATGTGGTGCGTCAATTGACAGCATGGAATATTATCGATTTTGAGAATTTAAAATTCGGTCTCGGTGAGGGGAGAGCCGGAATATTGAGACCTGAAGATTCAACTCCGTCTACACTTTTGATCAGATAAGTCCTCCTTTCTCTTGATTTTTAAAAACTTAGCGATTGAGTACATTAGATACTTTGTGTTTTTGTAATATTTTTGTTGCAGGTTAGACGATTTTAAAGGTGCGATCAACAGCTTCTCCGTGCGTAGAAGCGTCGGTACGAGTCACCCATCGCCACCGGTGCCAGCTGATGAATTTGCAGTCCTGTTTTTAAGGTTATATATGTTTATTCCCAAAACTTTAACATTAAAGTTTTGCAAAATTTTTCCCAATTTTCACAAACTTTTCCTAAGTTGCGCAATACGTTTCCCAAAGTTCACAAACTTTTCCCATCCTATAAAACTTATCTCGAACGTTTTTAATTACTTTATTATTTATCTTTTTCTATTTTAAAATGTTTCACTTTATATTGAGCCTAAAGTGACCGCGTTTTTGTATGTAAATTCCTTTAAAATGTGCTTTAAAGTGTGGTATTTATTTAAAAATTTAATAAAAATATAGTTTTTATGAAAGCCAATCTTTTTATAAAAATTTTATAAAGTTTTTATAAGACCAATTTTTTATACAAATTGTATACAATCCATTTTATACAAGTTTTATAAATACTTTATAAATTTTTTTTACGTGGGCGAATTTGAATATACCGGTAAATTCGGATAAATAATGCTCGACTTTATAGTGAAATGTCCTATTCAACCCGATAAATTGCAATCATGAAAAATCTTTAATTATTTAAAATCCAGATACATGCCTATTGGTTGTAAATAGAAAATACAGCAATACCTCATAAAATACGATAAACGATTCAATAGCGGTTGCTTCTACGACAGGCGTAACCGATAAGATGCTGTAATCAAACCGCTGATTTATGTGACAATACTGATTGAACCCTATAAACGAATCACTTAGGTTGCTTGACAATATTAGAATATACCGGTAGATTCGGATAAATAATGCTCGACTTTATAGTGAAATTTCCTATTTAACCTGATAAATTGCAATCATGAAAAATCATTAATTATTTGTAATCCAGATACATGCCTATTCGTTGTAATTAGTAAATGCAGCAATACCTCATAAAATACAATAAACGATTCAATAGTGGTTGCTTCTACGACAGGCTCAACCGATAAGATCCTGTATTCAAACCGCTGATTTATGTGACAATACTGATTAAACCCTATGAACGAATCACTTAGGTTGCTTGACAATATTAGAATATACCGATAGATTCGGATAAATAATGCTCGACTTTATAGTGAACTGTCCTATTCAACCCGATAAATTGCAATCATGAAAAATCTTTAATTATTTGAAATCCAGATACATGCCTATTCGTTGTAAATAGTAAATACAGCAATACCTCATAAAATGCGATAAGCGATTCAATAGCGGTTACTTTTTGACTGGTAAAGCCAGGTACGATGCGTTAGGCAAGCCGCCCATTTCATACGTCGATCGTCATAAATCCCTATAAAGGTACCAGGTAAGTTGTTATATAATATTGAAATATGCTGGTAAGGTCATATAGCCGTTACTTGGCGTTATTGTGAAACGCCATATTTAACCTTATATTTTTGTATGCTCTATAAGACAATAACTGTTAAAATCCCGATAGAAATCCACTTGTTAAGAATATTTTTTTTTTTTATGTTATTTAACGTCGCTCTATTTATGCTGCCAGGGCTAATCAGCGACGGCGGTGAACGGTGTGTCTGTAAACAAAGCTAAGAATATATCATTTTGTATTACCTGAAATAGAACTATAGATAATTCATTCATGTTCGGGTTTTTCATTATAAAATACTATAAGCTTTAGAGTGAAAAACCAGTGATATATAAGTACGTGTAAGGTGGCAAATCCTTATAATGCCCGGTAAATATAAATACAAAATATTTAAATATAAATGTGTACCCGATATACTCCGATAAACTATTTTATTCTCTTTTATGTTACACGTTTATTCCTATAAAATCTTATAAACAAATTTATTTTTATCGCATTTTATGAGGTGTTCATTATGAAGCCTATAGTTATAAGCTTATTCTTTCCGATTCGTATTAAATAATGTATAGCATTCTATCGCAAACTCCGGGTGCAAAAGCCACATGAAGTACGATAAAAAATTTTTTTTATAGTTTTATATGAGGTTTTTTCAATTTGTCATTGGTATAAACGCATGCATATTAACTCATAAAGTATGTCATTTGGAGTATTAAAATAGCTTTTTCTGATTGCAGATGTAGGTAGATTCAATAAAAATATTGTTAAATTTAATTTGTATTTTCCTTAAAATTCCAGTAGAATAATGAAATTTAATTATTTACTTGAAAATGCTAGTTAATGCTAATATAAAACGTAATTAAATTTATTCTTTCACTAGCATTTTTTATATAAATTAGGATAAAATATTTATATTAAAAAAGTAAGTGAATTTTTAAATAATTTTCTTGAGAACTTGTTTACTGGTTTTTATAAGAATTTCCTGGTGCAAAAACTTATTAGATCTGATTAAAAATTTTTTATGGGATTTCATTTTCAACCGGGAAGCAAGGTAATTTAAAAAATGTCTAAAAAAATTATTAAAAAAATTATTGCCAAAATATTGACGTTTTATTCCTTTTATTTAAAAAAAAAGTAAATTAACTTTATCTTCATCAATTAGTTTTTCAACAACGTAATAGGGATTTGAAAATATTCTTTATAAATTATAATAGTTCAAAAGTAAAATAAATTTTTAATATATTATTTTAATTGATTTTTCGTCATTGTTTTGTCATTTTTGTAATGGAACGTAATTTTTGAGCTGTTCAACCTATTCCATTGAAGCATAGTTGAAACTAAAATACTTTGACTAAGCTTTTTTATTTCTTTAATAATTATGAAAAGTTTATTAGAACCAGAGTTGCCCCTACATTTCAGGAAATGATTTGCAATTTAAAAAAAATTTGTTTGCTATAGATCAAAGTCTCCTTGT
The DNA here is from genome assembly GCA_026168455.1 of Theocolax elegans. NCBI lineage: Eukaryota > Metazoa > Arthropoda > Insecta > Hymenoptera > Cerocephalidae > Theocolax > Theocolax elegans. The sequence continues at coordinate 23,088,644 of CM047431.1, read as the reverse complement.
TACTATTAATCACTTTCAGTATACATATACATATTTGTCTATTTATAAATAAATATTTTGATAATAATTTGAAATGGAAAATGATGTGGCATCACGTGTAAAGTTAAGTAATACATCTAAAAAAAAGTAACATTTAGCAGTTCTTTACCGAAAAGGGAACCGATAATGCAGTGAATTATAAAACATATGGGAAAAATTTTAAAATTCATGGTAAAACAACATCTACTTTGAAAAGACATTTTAATAGTCATGCAAAATCGAACTCTAATCATCGGAGTATATTATAAAAAATTTATTTTGTATATGTTTTACTCTATTTTATTTTCAAACTTCTAGCAGTTCTATTAATGTTACAAATCAAACTTCATTGATTGTTAAGTGGACACCGCAGAGCAGTGAGTCGCAAGAAATAACTCAATTAATTGCCGAAATGATGATTCTTGATTATGAACCGTGTAATTTAGTAAATCACCAAGGATTTCGAAGATTGTTACAAAAAAATTTCCTCTATATCACATACCTTCACGTACTACCTTTTTAATGAAGATTTTGCCAGATATGTATAAAAAAGAAAGAGAAATAGTTAAAATCGAAATTACAAATGATTTTAAAGAAGGTAGTTATTTTTATTAAATAAATCATAAATGTAACGTACGATCCAAGATCATGTTGGATCTTTGTATACCGCGCAATACTTCAATTATCGCAGCAAAACCATTTGCAATGGCGCAATAAATGATTAAGTTTCTTATTGTATCCGATCCGATCGACAACGAACATCGTTGACGTCGCGCTGACTCGCGCTGACCGTGCAGACTTTGCGGAAAGCTACTCGGGCGCAATCCGACCAATAAGCTATAGACACTTGTTGTCGGGCCAATATTGCAACCATAGCAACTTTGACACCCTCCACAGAGTATCTACGGAAAAATCCCGAATCCACGCAGCAAGGAAACGCTGACTCCAGGAGCCTCCCATTGCAGGCGGAACGTTCCTTGAGCAGCCGATCCGTCGAATTCATGTAAGAAGAGAGCCAACACCCAGATCAGGCAATAAAAAAGAGAATCAGCGCCCAGATCAGGCGGACGCAAAGAAGAGAATTAGCGCCCAGACCAGGCGGTCGCAGAAAAGAGAACCAGAACCCAGACGAGGCGGTCGTCCGGAGAAGAACAGAACTCGACCCGAGGCAAGACGGATACAGAATCCGTAAGCAAACCACGATCGCCGCGCGAATAGACAAACTCACATACACACACGCAGAGACCTTTCTCTTAAATCAGCAGGAATAAAGAGCAGTAAACCGCAACCCGAATATCACACAATCATAAGTTACGTACGTAACAGTAAATTAAAAATACATTTTCAGCGCACATTTTACACAATTTATCAGTTTTTTTTAAGATTAGGCAACTTCAATACAAGCTATGAAAATTATTATTTCAATAAAGTTTAATAAGAACATTTTTGTACTCTATTAGAAATGTTATTATTTTGTTTTCATGTATATGTAAATTACATAAATGGGTGAATTTAATATTTTTCTAAAAAGGCGTTCATACTCTAGCTGTTATGATAGATGGATGGACATTGCGCAGTAATAATGGATATTTATCTTTTACAATCCAATACATAGCAAAGGAATTTGAAAATAAATTCTTCCATTTAGATTTCTGTCATTTTAGCGAAAGACGTACAGCCCAAAAAAAATTCACGATTTCATATGCGATAGTTTTAATAAATGGGATATAGATTGTAAAAAATTCGAGAGCATGTTCTTTGTAACAGATAATACAAATAATATTATTGTAGCTATTAATTTGAACCACCAGTTGATACGTATTCTCTGTTTTGGATATAGGCTACAGTTGATCATAAAAGATGCTCTAAAGGTAAGAAATAGAACACACTCATATGCGGTAGATTATCGTTAATATAGAAATTTTTCTTAAATATTAGATATTCTACAAAACCTTATACTTTAAAATTATAGAGAAATACTGAATTGTATAAAATTTTTTACGATATCGTACGTGCATGTGTGTATCTGATGTGTGCGGGAAAGAAAATAAGTGCAAACATTATACTAAAATAAAGAAGTAAAAATTTAGAAAGACAAAAAACTTACAAAATTTAACATGGTAATTCCCAGTTAAATTTTTAAAAAATTTTCGTGTTTCTTTAAATTATCATAAATTTTTACAGAATTAAAGGCCATAAAAATGCTCTAGACAATTTGAAAGGTTTTTTTAGACTTTCGGATAAAAAAAACAATAGTGGCGTACTTACACTTTTTTCAATTTAAATATTGACATGTAGTTTATCTAATATTGACCTTGAGATTAGAAATTCTAACCCAGAAGGATAAATTCTAGACATAATTAGCAACAAATGTTACATATAATGTTCTATAATAAAAGTTGATAAATTTTGAGTTAACTAGCGGTAAACCCAACAGTGTTGAAAAAAACTTAAAAAAATTACCGTTTTCATATTAGAATAACTTTTGAGCAAATAGATTCCAGTACCTAAAATTTTTTTTTGTATTCTGAAAAACATTTGCAATGTGTACCCAAAATTTGGTGCATTTTAAAATTTTTATCGGACCACTTCACGTGGAATAGCGCATATATATTATGGCATGAGACTTTTAAGTCCTGAATAAAAAAATGAAGCGGGCGTCGGGTCTTGAACTCGAGCCCCTTCGGATCCGAAGGCGTTCACGCTAACCACTGCGCTACGCCCGCACTGATCGTAGCGCCTGCTTATTGCTCTTATACGCTACCGATACCGCGCCGCCTCGCGGTGTCGGTAATGCTGGCATCTATGACAAGTGGATTAATCCACCTTGTAACAATATATTGTAATGGGGTGCGTACTGGGAAATATAAGGCCCCAGTTAGGCCTAATCTGTCCCAACTTACCAACCTAAGTATAACAGTCCCACGATGCGTCCGAGAATCACTTTGATTCCCGTGCAATGTCGTTAACAACGCCAAATACTTTGTCTGTCTTTGGAACCATGTGTTGGGCCCTATGCCCAAAAATTACCAACTAGAGTATATGCCGGAGAGGGCGGTATTTGTTGAAAAGGACTATCACCGGGAAAAATATTATTAACAAGCGAGATATTGTGTCGGCAAGAAAGATAATCTCGCCGAGTCAATTTATTCAATAAGTAATTATTAATAAATTAGACAATAATAATTTAGAGGGAGTCGTACCGTCGACTACCCCGGAGGTCGGCGCGAAAATAATCAATTAAAAACCACTAGCGATCGTGTTATTAGCAACCGATCGGTTACTTAACCTGATGACTGTGACGTCACGCCGTGTGACGTATGTAGCTCTGACGTAGGGAGCTCTAACGTAGGAGCTGCCTACATCACGCGCGCCATCTCTCGTGAAGTGGTTCCCGCGAACCACCGACCTAACTACCCGGGCGGGATTTGTCACGAGAGGGGGAAGTATAGGGGAACATTTCCTCACCAGGACCGTACCAGGTATATTGGGGTAAAGTAATACAAGACACGCGGGTCTATAAGTGGTGCACCACTTACTGCTATAGAACTCTTTTATCAGAACAGCGGGAAATCCGGCGGGAACAGTCGGAGTGAGGTGCCTCGACTGTATCGTTCTCTCTCTTACTCCTATGGACGAATTGGCCCTGGTCTTCCGTCCTTTCCGTGGGCAGAATCTAGAGTGATGGAGGCGTACGGTTTTACTAGGAGTGTTGGGTCGTATGAAGGAAACCTATCCGCACCCACACCGTGTCTCTCAGACCCACACTTCTCCAGTAAACTCCCTCAAGGAACGGGAAAGAGGGTTAACGAGTTGCTCTTCATCAGGTTTATCAGGATACGAGAAAACGATTTCAGGCAATTAATCTCTTTGCAGCGCTCGTTGAAGCCTAGGGCTACAGGTTCACCTATATCCGGAGGCAGCCTCTTTGAAGACCGCCTCAGCCTTCGGCCGCTGCTGGCGCTTTACCTCCGATTCGGTCGTGAGCCTGGAGGACACCTTCGTCCTCGTCTCGGGGAAACTGGTTTAGAATCTGCATTGTGAGACCGCTCTACGGGTGATCGGCGGTCTACGGTCGCGGTTATTTTCCGGGGACGACCACGCTGTCGTCTGTGTACGCGGGACCTATCTAAAGACGTACGCGACGTCTTGCGCGGATTACACCGAGTTCCTTCGCCAGGGAACTCGCTCGCATTATTCTCCCTCGCAGGGGAGGATTCGCTCGCTACAGGCGGGTTGCACATCGCCTGTTGATCCCTCGGCGGTTGAGGTTGCTCACGTTGATCCTCACCAGTTGACTCAACATCAGTTTCGGGGACGTATCTCTTCAGATGCTCGATGTAAGATACTTCTTGGTCCCCTTGATCATCTTGTATGACATACGTATTCATATCTTTTGTACTGACGATCAAATATGGCCCTGTGTATTTTGGAGCAAGCTTAGCCGAGATACCTTGTGCGCTGAACGAGAAGATCCGGTTGCGTATCCACACCAGATCTCCTACCTCGAATTCCGTTGGCCTTCGTCGTGAATTGCAGATTTCGGCTTGCCGGGCCTTACTGGCAGCCGATTGACGATTTGCATTCTCGTGCAGCCTTGGCAGCTGTTTGATTTTGTCGTTCCAATCATGCAGTCTCCGGAAGTCAAACTGTTGCTGGGCAAGCCGGTCTTGCTCTCGACGAACTGTACTAGGCGCCTCGGGTTGGCGACCGTAGTTCAGCATAGACGGGCTCCATGCAGTAGAACTTTGCACCGCTGTGTTTAGTGCAAAAATTAACTGGCAGCTTGTCGTCCCAGTCGCTGTGCTTATCCTGGATATACGACGCCACCATTGTCTTAAGGGCCCGATTGGCCCTCTCGATAGGATTGGCCTGTGCGTGATAAGGGGGTGTCGTCGAATGATACACTCCCTTAGTTTCGAGGTATTCGTCTTCGAGTTTATTTTTAAACTCGGTTCCGTTGTCCGAATGAAATACTACCGGGGATTTGAACCGGTTAATCACTCGTTCGTTAAGCTCGCGGACTATCGTCTTTGCGTTAGCTTTTCTTATTGGGATTGCCTCAATCCAGTGCGTGAATAAATCCTAGAATACTTGGATGTATTCGTATCCTCGTCTAGAGCATGGAAGCGGGCCGGTGATATCTCCTGCTACCACCTGCCATAGTCTGTCCGATTGACGGTGTCCCATTAACCCTGAAAAAGCACGCTGCTCGACCTTACATTGCTGGCACACTTGACATCGCGTGACGTAATCCGCAACTTCTGCGTAGAACCGTGGCCAATAATAGTTCTGAGCCACGCGGGCGAATGTCTTTTCCCTTCCGAGATGGCCAGCTGAGGGGTCATCGTGACACTCTCTCAGAGTGGAGTGACGATTCTCTACGGGTAGAACTTCCATGCTTGCTCGTTATTCATCACTTCTTCCAATCCTTGATCGTGGTAAGGAAGGCGTCACTGCTGTGGCTCGTGTCGCCAGAGAACTTGGTGTGGAAAATGTCAGGCTGGCGTTTGGCGAGCTGCGCGCTTGCGAAATTGTCTGGGATTCGCGCGCATATCCCCCCTTTCTAAGCTCTATCAGGCTTTGTCTGAGGGGTGCTTGTGTGTTGTGGCTCGCCATCTACTTGCGCCTCACTTATTTCGCTCACGCCAGGACCATGACCCATATATGTGTGCTGAAATTGCACATGTCCCTCGATGCCGCGATATCGTGCACGGACGTTAGCCGTGGTGCAAACACGATGTCCCGGTAATGCGCCACTAACAACAATAGCGATTCTCCACCGCGAGGAGAATTGCCGGTACCGAATCACACTCAGGACAGGGAGAAAGGGAATATGCTTTCCGGATGCTCGTGCCTGTTGAAGTGCACGAGGCTCGGCTGCTTAGAATGCGCGCCAACTAGAAGTTTGTCGCGCCCTCAGAGGCGGCTGGGTAAGAGGGATAGGATTACGGGGTTTCGAGAATAACTACACGAGAGTTTAATAGTTAATAAATTAAAACGTATATTTTAAGTGAAAATAAATATTTATATTATTTACATGCGCTCGGTTGCGCTACAAACTAATACGAGAAAAGCTAGTACGGTCGACCTCGGGGTTCTACGCAATAGCACGGCGAGTTCGCTGTGCGCGGGAAATATGCATTGATCGGCAACCCGTGTTGCCTAACCGATTTACCGCTTGCGCGAGAAGGCCGGGTAGTGGATCGCGCCTTATACGTTTGGTACTCGCTGCACTGTGCTGAACTTATTACGAGGAAGCTCAGCACCACGGAAAAATCAACGAAACTTACTTTGCGCAAGGATGCGCCGGCGATTTGATCAGTTTCTCGCTCGCTCTCTCTCGTTCCTTCTCTCGCTCGCGCGTCGGCGATGGCAGGACTTCTTCGAGCGTCGGGGAAGAGGCACTTGGTCGATATATCGTCCCGAGGATAATACCCTCGGCTCATACCTCACTAATCTCGCACCAGATCTTTCTTTCTTTCTTTCTCTCGCTCACTTTCGCTCGTATCGAGCTCGCGTACCTATTCGGGTTCCGGCCTAAAACGGACTGCTCGAGGCTCGGTGTTTTGACGTTACGCAGCTAAAAAAATTCCATTTCAGATTAATATTAAAAAGTTGCACATAAGAAATAAATTTATATTTAACTCAGCATGGACTCACATGATTGAATTGATGATAGACAATCTGACTTAAGTCAAATGATTTATAAATCATCCGAAGATGATGTGTTTGCTAAGGATACCTTTTTAAATTAAAGTAATCCTGCAAGGTAAAAGATTCTTTAAACTGTAAATTAAATAAAATTAACTTTTACATAAAAAAAGTCGCTTTTCGAAGATCTAAAATCCGTGTTTTACGCACCGTTTAGCAAAAAATAATTTTATGCCTTCCACGCCCTGTTCGAATATTCAATTTGACAACCCTGCAAGGTCGCTAAATTGAGTATTTCCAACTTTTTTGAAATAATTTTTAATTATTCAGGTACAAAAGTATTTTAAAGATTTTATAAAAAATGTATAGAATCTATTTTATAAAAGCTCAAAACAAAATTTTTGAAGAGTTTGCTGGGCCGTTTTTATTTATTTTGCCAATGATCGGTAGTACTGCTTGTTTTCCACACGACGCATGGTGGCCTCGTAGTAAGTTGATTATGTGTCCCTTGTCTGCCTCGTTTTCTGCGAGCTGGTTTCGCATTTTATTGGTTCGTTGTCAGAGGTTCGCAGTTTTTGCTGCAGTTCCCGTTTAATTTTGCCCATGCCTCGTGGAGTTCGGTATTGTACGAGAAGAATGACTGTAGGTCCGTCTTCTGGATTATTCTCCAGTTGGTATTGGAGACGGCTAAGGGCGCAATGCTCTCTATTATCAGTCCCGGATTGTCGGAGATGTCTCTAAGTATCCTATCTGTTGGTGGTGCTACAGTGGTTATGAACCTTGAATGTGTAAAGATTGATTATTTTATTGCTAATGTGTTAATTATGTTGCGGGTGAATTCCATGCCGTTGATAATGTATCGCGGATTTATTGTATCGCGCTATGCTTATTTATATGTTTTTTCTGTCTGTTGCTGCTGTATGGGTGTCTTTATTTATCGCTTGGTGTGCGAAAGTCCCTTCTTTTTACAATGCATTTCTATGCTTTACTGGGTGGCTCGTCAGTTGGTTGCCGTATCCGCTCTAGTGCACTACCTACTGCTGTGTTATATTTTCCTCGAGTTTCTTGTCTGTTTTGTTTGACAATGGAGAAGCGTTCGAATAGTGACCACATGGGAGCGTGGTGGACGTGGTGGCCGCGGGGTGGCTCATGGAATGCCCAAGATGACTGGCGCGTGGTTGTTCGTGCCATTTTTCCTTGGTACATCGGGCGCTGCTCCGCCGAGCACGTTTCCGGCTTTTATGACGGAAGCCGCTTCTGGTAAGACGTCAGGACTGCCGGCGGGTGCTACTTCTCCTCGGGACGAACATGGGCGACGGCGGGGCCGGGACGTAAGTATGCCCATCTTCGGGTTATTTTTCCATGTTGGTTTTGTTGACAAGTTGTGGTTTATAGTGCTCGTTGCTTTTCCTTATAGGATCGGCGTGGTTCCGGATCAGTCGGAGTGGTCGTCGTATCGCCGATGTCGGAGGAGCCGCCGGGATCCCGCTCGCTGTTCGAACCTCGTGAGCCTGCCCGCTCTCGGATACCTGTCGAGCCGGTTGTGCCGGATGAACGCGGGGTCTTGGAGCCTGTTACGGAGCCTACGGATGGCGGTCGTGCTATGCCTGTCGCTACTGATGTGGCTTCGTCAGTCGTACACCCGGACTCTCCTTGGCTGCCCGATAGGTTGGAGGCGGCCATCCGCGACCAAAACAGTATGTTTGCTCGAAAATAGGTGCCCGGTGTGCATGGACCCCATCGTGGTGAGATATCTAGTTTGCGGTAATGGGCATCCGTTGTGCATGCGCTGCACGATGAGAGTACATGAGTGCCCTCAATGTCGTGGGTCAGTTCCTTCTTGGCCGATCTCAATCCTGGAGCGGTGGTCGAAGGAACTGAGGTTCCCGTGCTGCCACACTGACCGCGGGTGGCTCGACTCGGGCGGCACGTCTATTCGGACACTTACTGGTTTCGGCCTTTATAGTTTCACCGGCTTGCCTGTTATCTAGTTTGTTACGATGGGCCATTGTTATGTGCGAAGTAATTGTATTTATATATACGTGTGTAATACTTGTTAAACGAATAAATTGTATATATATTTTATTTGGTCCCCTTGTTCTTTATTATCCTTATATTTGTGTGTAAATTCTTTTTGCTTATTTATCTACACAAATTCAAGTTGTGGTTGATGGTGTAGTGAACAGCTGGGTCATTGGGATTGAATGTAATTACATTTATTGTGTGAACAATATATATCTCTCTATAATATATAAATATTTCGCCGCCGCCGCCGCCGCCGCCGTGTCTAAGAATTCAGAATTCAACATATATATATATATGTTTTATATATATATGTCATATATATATGTTTTATATATATATGTCATATATATATGTCATATATATAAGTGTGTGTGTATGCGCGAGCGTGCGTGCGTGCGTGCGTGTGTGTGTGTGTGTGTGTGTGTGTGTGTGCGTGCGTGCATGAGTGTGTGTGTGTGTGCGTGTGTGTGTGTGTGTGTGCGTGCGTGCGTGCATGTGTGTGTGTAAGCGTGCGTGCGTGCGTGCGTGCGTGCGTGTGTGTATGTGTGTGTGTGCGTGCGTGCGTGTGTGAGTGTGTGTGTGTGTGTGTGTGTGTGCGTGTGTGTGTACGTGTTATTTGTTTTTTCAAGAATAGATAATATATCTATTTTTTCCGTGCGCAAAAAGAAGTTGTGAATATAACTTGAAAGAATGTGTATTAGTTTACTTATTCTTGATAAAATTCATAAAATAAAAACGGACCTAAAATTTAATGTAATGTTTTTAAAAATATGCACAATTTTTCAAAGATAAAATAAATATTAATCAAGTATAACATAAACTTTTCCAAATATCTATATGTGAAATATACAATAAATTAAAAATTGAATACATTAATTATTGCGTTTTTAAGATAATTCTATTATAAACAGTAATGGCAAAAGAAAATTCAAATTTTAACAGTGGCAATATAAAATACGAATTACATTTCAAAAGTTTTTCGAAAATTATTATTTTAGTAGTATTTAATTTAAATATTATTCAAATCAAAATTTAAAAATTGTATGGATATATAAGTGTGTAGATAATTTATATTTATATAACACAATATTTTAAATAAACAAGTATGTATTTATTAGAAACAAAGGTTATTTAAGGAATGCCTTTGTTTATAATAATTAAAATAAATATATGGGCTCTGTAACTAAAGGGAAAAATAAATTGGATATAATTATGGATTAAAACGCAAATTTTGAAAGAGGGTGCAAATTACGAATTACGGGAGAATGACCGCGGGTGGCTCGACTCGGGCGGCACGTCTATTCGGACACTTACTGGTTTCGGCCTTTATAGTTTCACCGGCTTGCCTGTTATCTAGTTTGTTACGATGGGCCATTGTTATGTGCGAAGTAATTGTATTTATATATACGTGTGTAATACTTGTTAAACGAATAAATTGTATATATATTTTATTTGGTCCCCTTGTTCTTTATTATCCTTATATTTGTGTGTAAATTCTTTTTGCTTATTTATCTACACAAATTCAAGTTGTGGTTGATGGTGTAGTGAACAGCTGGGTCATTGGGATTGAATGTAATTACATTTATTGTGTGAACAATATATATCTCTCTATAATATATAAATATTTCGCCGCCGCCGCCGCCGCCGCCGTGTCTAAGAATTCAGAATTCAACATATATATATATGTTTTATATATATATGTCATATATATGTTTTATATATATATGTCATATATATATGTCATATATATAAGTGTGTGTGTATGCGCGAGCGTGCGTGCGTGCGTGCGTGTGTGTGTGTGTGTGTGTGTGTGTGTGTGCGTGCGTGCATGAGTGTGTGTGTGTGTGCGTGTGTGTGTGTGTGTGTGCGTGCGTGCGTGCATGTGTGTGTGTAAGCGTGCGTGCGTGCGTGCGTGCGTGCGTGTGTGTATGTGTGTGTGTGCGTGCGTGCGTGTGTGAGTGTGTGTGTGTGTGTGTGTGTGTGCGTGTGTGTGTACGTGTTATTTGTTTTTTCAAGAATAGATAATATATCTATTTTTTCCGTGCGCAAAAAGAAGTTGTGAATATAACTTGAAAGAATGTGTATTAGTTTACTTATTCTTGATAAAATTCATAAAATAAAAACGGACCTAAAATTTAATGTAATGTTTTTAAAAATATGCACAATTTTTCAAAGATAAAATAAATATTAATCAAGTATAACATAAACTTTTCCAAATATCTATATGTGAAATATACAATAAATTAAAAATTGAATACATTAATTATTGCGTTTTTAAGATAATTCTATTATAAACAGTAATGGCAAAAGAAAATTCAAATTTTAACAGTGGCAATATAAAATACGAATTACATTTCAAAAGTTTTTCGAAAATTATTATTTTAGTAGTATTTAATTTAAATATTATTCAAATCAAAATTTAAAAATTGTATGGATATATAAGTGTGTAGATAATTTATATTTATATAACACAATATTTTAAATAAACAAGTATGTATTTATTAGAAACAAAAGGTTATTTAAGGAATGCCTTTGTTTATAATAATTAAAATAAATATATGGGCTCTGTAACTAAAGGGAAAAATAAATTGGATATAATTATGGATTAAAACGCAAATTTTGAAAGAGGGTGCAAATTACGAATTACGGGAGAAATGGAAGAAACAGGTTTTTATTTATATACCGCTAAAATGTTATAAATAATTCTTTAAAACTAATACAAAAATTAATTTAATTAAGAAGAAAGTTTGATTACTCTAAAAGTACAAAATATTAATGACATATAGAACTCTTGGCGATGACTTAAATTAATTTTAGGAGGTAAAGTTCTATTTGGAGCTGTTTAAAATAATATAAAGTTTTAATAGGTTTTTACTAAATACTACAATTATATATATACACCTTTTGTGTAAGTTATGTCCTAAAATACGTGAAAATTAGTGATTTTATGAGGTTTATGAGGCATAACTTACAACAGCGGTCTTGGCCAATAATAAGCCAAGAATAAGCTAACCCAAGCCATTCGAAAGCTCGCGAAAAATGTGAACTTTTGAGAGGTGTTAGATTAAAATCGATTATGGTGTGGTAGCCTTTTTTTTGATATTCAATATGTCCGGGTATTCTATCTCTTCGAGATTTTAAAAGTAAGATATGTAACCAGGGTAGATAAGTTCTAAAGATTAATTTAAACAAAAGTTGTTTGTAATGTTTTTTTCAAAAAAATCAACAGATTTTGAGATAAATGGCTTTAAAAATAGAAATTTTTATAAAAAATTGAAAAATATCCATGGTCGAATAACTCTTAAGCAAATTATTTTTAACACTTAAATTTTTTTTGTATGTTCTGGAAGATGTTTCCAGCCTGTTCTCAAATTTTGGAGTGATTTAAAATTTTCATCGTACCACTTGACGTGAAATAGCCCATATATGTGTATATATATGTATGTATGTATGTGGGTGTGTGTGCGTGCGGCGGAATATTTATATAATATATATATATTTTAAAATTGTTTTTTCAAGAATACATAATATATGTATTTTTTCCGTGCGCAAAAAAAAAGTTGTGAACATAACATGAAAGAATGTGTATTTGTTTACTCATTCTTGATAAAACTCATAAAATTTTTAAACATATACTCAATAATAATAACGGATCTAAAATTCAATGTAATGATTTAAATACAGATGCAAAATTATTTGAAGATGAAATAAATATTACACAGTATAACATACACTTTTCCAAATATCTATATGTGAAATATAAAATAAATTAAAAATTGAATACATTAATTATTGCGTTTTTAAGATAATTCTATTATAAATAGTAATGGCAAAAGAAAATTCAAATTTTAACAGTGGCAATATAAAATACGAATTACATTTCAAAAGTTTTTCGAAAACTATTAATTTAGGAGCATTTAATTTAAATATTTTTTAAATTAATATTTCAAAATTGTATGGATATATAAGTGTGTAGATAATTTATATTTATATAACACAATATTTTAAATAAACAAGTATGTATTTATTAGAAACAGAAGGATATTTAAGAAATGAATTTGTTTATAATAATCAAAATAAATATTTGGGCTCTGCATAGTAAAAATAAATTGGATATAATTATGGATTAAAACGCAAATTTTGAAAGAGGGTGCAAATTACGAATCACGGGAGAAATGGAAGAAACAGGTTTTTATTTATATAACGCTAAAATTTTATAAATAATTCTTTAAAACTAATACAAAAATTAATTTAATTAAGAAGAAAGTTTTATTACTCTAAAAGTACAAAATATTAATGACATAGAACTTTTGGCGATGATCGTTCGTCATTAAATAAATTAATTTTAGGAGTTGAAGTTTTATTTATAACCGTTTAAAATAATCCAAAATTTTAATAAGTTGTTAACTAAAATACTACAATTTAGTAAGTATATGTACTTTACTATTTTTGGTAAGTTAATTTTTCATTAACATTTATAATTATTAAAATATAAATGTAAGCTTTATGAGAATTCATATAGTTTAAAATTTACAGTTAACATTTAATATGTCTCTATTTTTTTTATTATTTTTATTCGGATTTCATTGTACTAAATTTTGGTAAACTTTTATTTATAAATTATAATAACTATAGCAATACCTCCAAGGTGTTGTGTGAATCTGTTTAATTTTTAAGGTGTCCATGATAGTGAAAAAATAATACAATTTAAAACATTATTTTAAATAAATTAATTACGAAAAACCTTTTTCGAAATTAAAAATAGGGGGTTGGCGCGCGAAGCGCGCAGGGGGGCGAAGCCCCCCTAGTATATATATATATATATGGGTCAATCCATGTCAACCGGATCAGAGCTGCGGCCAAAATTAGGAGTGACCAAAAAAATCGCCCAAGGGCTCATTTTAAAGCTTATACGATTTACTTTAAGATTCCATGTGCGCCTTTGCAAAATTCAACATGGCGGTTCCAATATGGCGGCCGCAAGTCCTCCAGGAAGCGGGTTTCTAATTTAAAAAGCTTGCAAAAATTCCAAATTGCAACTGATTTACTTTGGATCCGCTTTGTTATATTGTACAACCCTCCCACCCCAGGTTTTGAGCGACATCTATCAGCTACAATTTAAGTCCAAAATTAAGTAAATCAGTTGCAATTTGGAATTTTTGCAAGCTTTTTAAATTAGAAACACGCTTCCTGGAGGACTTGCGGCCGCCATATTGGTACCGCCATGTTGAATTTTGCAAAGGCGCACATGGAATCTTAAAGTAAATCGTATAAGCTTTAAAATGAGCGCTTGGGCGATTTTTTTGGTCAATCCAAATTTTGGCCGCAGCTCTGATCCGGTTGACATGGATTGACCCATATATATATATATATATATATATATATATATATGGCTGGTTCTCTGTGAAATCGAAGATGAAAAAAATTAATATTGCTATAACTGTGGGAATATGTTTTAAAGGTATCCAGTAGTTCTCCTAAATTTTTTCAGATTTTTTCGGGGCCATTATTTAAAGTTACAGCGAGTCAAAATTGACATTTTAGCACTCTTTTGCATTCTCTGCCCACTTTCACGAATTTGTAGCTCCCAGGGGATGCATTTTTCATTAAAAACCTAAATATGACTTTTTTTGTAAAATTTTCTGAATTTTGTATTAAAAATACTTTTAAAGTCATACAAGTATGCTGTCACACTCTTGCAAGCCATTTAAATCTTAAATAGTGAAAATCAGCAATTTTGCTCCGGATCCTGGAAAACTAATGCTGTCTAAAAGATGTCCTTTTATAGTCAGAAATTGACTATAAATTTTCAGAGTGGGTCTAGATCATTAAGATCACTTATGGTCAAAATATCTGGGAAAAGTGCCCGAAATATTAATACAAATGTGTATTTGTTGCCTTATAACGATGAATCTATTAGCATGATCATTGCAAAAAAATTTATGCAGTTACCTTGAAGTGGTAGAAAAGTATCTCCATTTTTTCAGTATCAATCTAATCTTCTGTAAGTAGTTAAAAAACAAATATTATTATACAATTATAAAAGATTAATTTTTAAACATGAATAAAACCACACTTTTAAAATAAGCTGAACTCTTTAATAATAATGAAATTTCTACATGCTAAAACGTAAAATCGTCACGGTCGCCAGCCCCGTTGACACACCCGCAACACTCCACAGCTTACACGGGAAGCTGGATGAACAGGAAAGCGAGGTAGGAGTTCTAACCTTCGGAAGCTCGACAAAACAATTTAAAAAATAATCACTCTCGGTAATTATAAAATTAATGTTCAAAACGTATCACTCGACGGCCCGACTCGGAATCACCGAGTTCGTCGTGTTGAGCAGATCAGCGAGTCGGCGTACAAGCGCCATGCGCAACAGTTGGATCTTGTTCGCTTGACTCAGCCGAACCGACTCACGTATAGTTTATGTGTAGTGCAGCCTTCTGCTCCCGTGCACCGTCTCAATTGCTGAATATTATGTTTAACTTGGAACCTCGTTCCATAATAAAATCAACCTTTATTAATATAAGCTCGTCCGAGTCCGTTTATATGTTTCAGGTGCGGCATATGGTAACGACTGCATCAACACTGCACCAGGTATTTGCTCAGCTGATTCTTCATCACCAGGTTCAAAACCCTCCTGACGAATAAAATCTGCCCTGTTACAATATATTTGGTATACACGTTTTATAAAACCAATTTTGTATTAAATTTTTATAAAATCAATTGTATACATTTTTTATACAATCTGTATAATATTTTTTTACCTAGGCACTATTAGAAATAAAAGTTGAACCTACTTGATTTTGCTATTGTAAAGTGCGTTCAGGTATTATTTTTACTGAGAATTGAAAATTGAGTAAAAAAAGTTGTAGAAACTAGTGTCTGTACGTCGACCTCAGATAAGTCGTTTGATTTGGAAACATTATCTGTTGATCAAAAGAACCTAGTAGATGCCTACACTAAAACGCTGTATTTGGATGGTCAGTTTTTTAAAGTAGTTTTAGAAGAATCATCCCTAATAGGAAAAGTCGAGGCAAAATACATTTTCCGTGATCAAATTATAAACGGAGGAGTAAAAGTAACTTCAAATTTTATTCGGCATTTGAAGGTAAATTATAATTTATTGCTGATTTATGTTTTATATATAGCAATTACCCTCGTAGAAATTAAAACCATTTCTTGGGTAAAAGTGGGCATTTTTTAAAAATGGCTAGAAATTAGCTAGATACTAGCTATAAAGTGGCTTTGAAGCATTAAAAATGATCAAATTTCTAACAGAGTAGGGATCCAAAAATTAAGATCAGTTTTGAACTAAAATTACATTTAATTTATAAGTAATAGTTAATGGAAATCTTAATAATAACTTACTATAATTCAAATAAATTATATAATATATGGTTAATTTGTGTTAATTTATGTAAATTGTTATAATTGAATTATTTCAATTTAATATTTTATTCGTACGTGCAAAAAATATTATATAAATATGTTGAAGAAAAATTTTATGAAAGAAATTGGCGCATGTATCTTTGTATCTGCACTTTTAAATATTTTTAAAAAGAAAAATTCCTTGATTTCACACATACTGATGGTTAACCAATTAAAATATTTCTACATGCGTACAGCGTAAGCATTCAGATAAATTTGACGAATATGAGAATTACAAAACGTCTAAACAAGGGTGACTGGATATCGTAGTTAATAAAAGAGTTACTTTTAGTTTTTCTCAAAAAAAAAATTTAAAGATAAGATAAGATAATTGATTTTATTATGGACAGTCAATTAGCCTTCCCAACTGTTAAGAAACCAATCTTTCGCATTTTAATGGTACATCACTTTACATCACTTTAGTCCAATTTACAGAATAAATACTTAACTTTGACGCATCCTACCAAGTCATTCTTTTTAAATTCAAACGCTATGTCTTAACTTTGTGAGTCCTTCAATACATTTCCTGTTAATGCAAACCCAAATGGTCTACATTAAAGTTCAAAAGTAGTTTTATATTAAAAGATTTACAAAGTATCAAAAAACCGTACAAAACTATTTTATTTATATTAAAGAGAAAAAAGAATTTTTTTAACTGCTTAGTTTTAATATATTATTTTTTTCATTTTAACGTTGCTCTTTTCATGCTCCCAAATCGGTGCTAATCAGCGAAGGAGGTCATTCGATGTCTTTGTTAAAAAAGCACTTCTTGAATACATATTCCCCAGTGGTGCTTGTATCAATCGGCCGGAGCCGGGAATCAAACCTGGGACCTCCAGATTACGAGCCCGAAGCCCTAGCGACCGAACCATCGTAGGCCTCTGTTTAACATAGCACTGTTTTCGAATAAACTTTCTTAATGCTATATTTTAATTAAGCAGTGCATATAAAAATAAAAAAATTAATTTTTTTAAGTATTATGTGTATTGTAAATATTTAGATCTAAAAATAAAAAATGGTGATATACCATTAAAACATTTAACAGCGTACGAAGTTGAGAAAAATTTTAATGAGCTGTACGATAAACAAGTCGAAGAAATTAAATGTGCGGTCGAGAAAGCAACGTACGTATGCACAACAGCAGATATTTGGACAAATGGAAAACGCAGATACTTAGGAGTTACTTCTTACTGGGTAGTTTTACTATTTTTTATTGAGTAAATGTTACATAAACAATGACAGTACTTGATCTCTCCGACAAACAACTCTTCACCTCATAACCTACACCCTTCATCCTTCGCCCTTCACCCTACATGCTACACCTTTCAATCTTTCCCAAGACTGATAGATAGAAATTAGGCACCGGACGCCGGATACGTTGTAAAGTGGTGATTTTTTTTTCTTTGTTTCTCGCACAATATCAGCTAATTCAAATAAGATAGTATAGGACAAAATATAGCCAAATGGTCACCCTGGCTGGACTTCCTACATCGGAAAAGTTTTAATTATATATTATAACGGTAAGCGAGTTACTGATCAGGTAAGCAACGGCTAAACGTTGGTACGGAATGAGCGTGCTCTATCGCAATAATGCGAAAGATAGTTTAGTTTAGATTCGTCACGGAAGCGGAGCAGATGATAGAAGACGAGAAAGTATATCGTCCGCCACCTACGGAGGAAGGGTATCTGCTTCCCGAAATGGCGTATAAGCCGAAACGAAAAAAAAGTTCGCCGAAGGCTAAGGTAGCGGCCGCTGAGGTAACCTCAGCTAAACCAAGCGAGCCTGACGTCGTCGACCGCATCGCCAAGATGCTGGAGGATGCGCTGCGGCCCATCGTCTCCCAATTGTCGTCGACGGCTCGACAGTCTCGTAGGAGAAGACCAAGGTCCGGCTCTCCGAAAAAAGGCTGGCCGGCCAACCGATCTCCGAAGAAAAAGAGGTTTGGCAGGCCTAATGGCCCGAGCAAGAGCTCCGGACACAGGCAAGAGACGAAGAGTGCTAGTCCACCGAGGGAAAAAGGAAAGGAACAGCCGAAGAATGTTGTGACAGATTGGTCCTAACCGGGGGCCTTACATTTCCCAGTACTCACCCCGTTACAAATTATCGTTTAATAATTGTTTTGTAAAAACAATAAAATTAACGAAACAAAAACAAAAAAGAAAATATCGCACGCAACGCTGGAATCTGTCTAAGTTCTATAAAATTTTGGGTGAAACAATTGCTGCACAATCTAAATTAATGGGAGTGGGGAGGCTTTTTTGAGGGCACAAATATCGTGTGGAATAGTTTTTCATTTCAGCCCCTGATGAGGAGCAGCAGCGAGCTCGAAACGTAAGACAGCATATTTGGGGTTAGCAGATTTTTGGTGCAGGGGGGCAGTCAGATTGCTTTATTAATAATATGTTTTTATTTTCAGTTAGTGTTTTTATTTTTTATTTTTTATTTTTATTACTTTTATAGATTCTTCGGGGGTGATTATAAGTAGGGGCAATCTGACTGCCCATATAATTGACTGTAAGACCGATAAAAATATTAATTAATTTAATATACATACCCCGTTACAATATATATACATAAACAGTATTTGATGTTTCGACTGTTTTTGGATAAAATTTTTCTACTCTTAGTAATTATCGTTAATCTGAAAAATTTTTATTTATAATAATTTTTAGAAAAATTAAAGATAAAACTATTAATTTTTGCATATGATAATGCTGATGAGTGCAACGAAATAGATGAGGTGATAGATAATAATAAAGTAGATTATTTTGATATTTTGGACAATCCAACGGTATTACCAAGTCATTTACGATGATGCCAGCTACACTCTAAACCTTGTCGGATCTTCAGATACAAATAAAGCAACTAATTCGGTTTCGAATGTTTAACTGATTCATGAAAAAATCATAAATAAGTGCAAAGCTATATGGAACATATTAAAGTCTCCTAAAAAAGCGAGAAGTTATTGAGAGTCTTGGGTTTTAACCTTCGAAGACCAGTAGTTACGAGATGGAATTCTATGTATAATCCTTATCAAGATAATTATATATCAAAAGATAAATTAATTTCTTTTAAATTAAAAGTATGATGTCACCTGTAAAACCATTCAAAAATAAGGATTTTAAATACATAAAAGAGTAGTTAACATGGACCGAACCACTTCCTACTTCCATTGAAATATTACAAAGAGAACAGTATTATCATTACGGTTACTTATTGCCAACTTTTCTTATTTTTAGAAAAATATGGAATAATTTACTGGAAGGCTCTAGTACACCGACAAGTAAATCAATAGTTGAGATTTTTATTGGTTCTTTGAAAGATCGATTTAGTGACTTTTTTAACGTTACCAATAAAGAAAACGCTGCAGCAATAGCTGCATTTAGCCATCCAATATTTAAAATTAGTTAGGTTACAGCTTTAAGTAAAGATGCATAAGTAAATGTTAAATTGCTAATCAGAGATGAATAGGGAGATTGCTAGACTCCGCGTATTCAAGTGAGGAAACGAATGTACCACAAGAACTGGTGCCCTCAAGCGGCCGCACGGCCGAACGATATGCACGATTTGAATTCGTGGAAATATGGGTGGGCTAAGTGAGGGAGAAAATGTGCATTTCGAGGGGCGAAGGGGAATGGATGCTGCCTTATTCGGGGAACCAAGTATGTATATGTATATTGAGAAAGAGGAGAAGCGCGAAACGAGCGTTTAAGGGGGTATCCTGATTTAGAACGTTCAAAAAATCGATTTTTTTTATTACTTAAATCTATTCCTTATATGTATAAGAACATATATACGAAGTTATAGAGTCGGATTCGTAGTATTTCCGAAGATACAGCACTAAACGCAACGGGACATCGAGCAAGTGCCAGTGCTCGGTCAGACTGAAATGCGCGCGCTCCTCCCCTCGTCTCTAAACTCGAAACTATATACCTGAAAAGGTTCAGTAGCTATTCGAAATAATATTTTGCTTTCATAAAAACGTCTTTTGAACCTTAGTATGTGTCATCGGTATATAATCTGTGTGTACCTGTTTTCTATAGAGCTGTTTGTGGCGTAACGTTTAGTTCTGTACTGACTATTGACGAGTGCGTTTCAATATAATCATGTCTAGTTATCCGAAAAATGACAAATCGAGTAGTAATCGTGCTGCAAAACCACGGAAACGAAAATTCCATGGTAATCAATTCACAACAGAATCAGACGATACAGAGTGCAACACAAGTAGTACTGAGAGAAAATTAGCCACCGCTAGCACCGAGAACATCATTGTGTCTGAACCAGCGACATGCGCGGGACCTTTATGGCTTATTTTTGGATAGAGGAAGCACTCAGGTATGTTTTTACACCCCTGAGCATTGTGTCCCTCTTGACCGCAACGCCAACAGCATTTTCGTCTGTCCTGTCCTGTGCAATCTTTTTTGTAGTGCTCATAGCCGAGGCATTTATGATAGCTACGGACGCGGACCCTAGGCATTACCCGACAATTGAACCATCCTATTTTCGGCGTCTTTGGTGTCAAATTCGCAAACCGCCAGGGCTGATCCGCGCGCATTTGCCCCGGAAATATGAACTCTACATTCCGCAGTGTTACCG
The DNA here is from genome assembly GCA_026168455.1 of Theocolax elegans. Lineage (NCBI taxonomy): Eukaryota > Metazoa > Arthropoda > Insecta > Hymenoptera > Cerocephalidae > Theocolax > Theocolax elegans. Next base: position 23,067,913 of record CM047431.1, on the reverse strand, counting down.
AGTTCTCGGTTTATGCCGTCGGTCACTTCCTTGTCTGTTGTAATACAGTCCAGGTCAAGGAACTCAAGCGTTGTCGTTGATGTCAGGTCTTTGACCTGATCGTCCTTTCCGAGGGCGTACTGTAAGGATTTTTGGAATTTTTGCCGCTCGTCTTGCTTCGCGAGTCGCAACAGAACTCCACCCTCTTGGGTCTTCCGTATTTGTTTTACGCCAACCTTTTTCCGCTCCGGGTCCATTTTGTCCCGCATCGTCCGTAAGACGTCTGCGTACGTGTGTCCATCTGCCGGTTTGATCAGGATCGCTCCTGCCCTTTGTTTCGGAAGCGAGCGCTCCCGATTCCGACTTTGCGGAGCGGCAGAGGTTCCTGGTTGAGTACAGTTCTGTCTCTGTCCTGAGTTGGTTGCAGTCGTCCTTTTTTTCTTTTTTTTGGACAAGCTTTGAATTATAAAAAGATAGAATCAATAATTAAATATCAATTATTAATTATATATTTTTTATAATTAATAATTAAAAATTTAATTATTAATTATTATTGGATAATTAAAAATTTTTGTATCTCTGATTCACATACAATTACATTAAATAATAATGTATTTTGAAAGTAAAATAATATAGTAAAATTAATAATTACAATAAATATATTAAAATAATAAATTTTGCTTCCCATATAAATCTTTCACCGGAGCGAAGGGAAAACTTCACATAAAACGATCAAAGAAAAAATTTTTTTTCTCAAACATGTCATATTATCTTTCAAAATGGCAATCTACCTTAGACATTGAAAATTGAAATTTATACCGAAATAGACCAAGAACAATACTATTGAGTGGGGTACATATATACCTTTAGAAGACTTTATCACTTACATGTATTAGAAACCAAGCAGAACCTCCTAGTGCATAAAGTTGAAAACAATCAATATTGTCTTGGGTAGGCGCAAACTCGACCATAAACGCCTAAATATGTTTTTAAAGAGTAATACGCTCGTGAAATTTTATGTTATAATAAAGTTAACGGTCTGTACGAGCCAGAATATATAAATATTCTTAATCATCAGTCAATTTCAATTTCCAATGTCTAAGGTAGATTGCCAGTCCTTACTGACGAGACCAACTGGCAATTGTGGTCGAAACATTTATTGTATTTATAATTTTGTAATACATTCTCTTTATTTTTGTATTTAAAGTTATCTTAATAATATTTTTTTATTTCCACATTAATATTTTCAATTTAATTTACTTGGCCTCCAGAATTAGATTATTTATGCTCATCCCGTTTGGTATAAAGGCTACGAATTGTAGCACACCATTGACTGACGATTAAGAATATATATATATACTGGCTATACATTACGTGATGTACTACTTCGTGCACGTTTATTACTTCATGTACTTCTGTCTACTTCACACAACATACGCAATTGCATAAACATTATTATACAAATGTTTCATCATGCTTCATGTATGCTTCATTTATATTCAATATATGCAAAGCTTCAGCAGAGATTAAAGAAGAGACGCAGTACAAACAGTTTAACTTTAAGGAAAAAGATTGAATTCAAAATGGACGTTTATTTTTACGGAACCATTAATTGCAATCAGAGGTGATATTATTGCATGGTAGCAAAAGTATCAAACAATTTATCTTCATTTGGCTCTCCTAGCTAAAATGTATTTACATATTCCTGGAACACAAACAAATAGTGAAAGATTGTTTTCTGTTAGTGGACAAATTGTCACTGCTGGCAGAGCACAATTGCTTCCCGAACGAGTTACTAAATTTACTTTCTTGTACAATAATTTAAAACTTTAAATTATTATTTACATTATACCTTTACTAACTATTTATAAAATATTAATATAATTGGACTATTGAATACACAACCGCACATACATGCATATATATGGACTATTTCACATGAAGTCGTATGATAAAAATTTTAAATTGCACCAAATTTTGAGAACAGGCTAAAAATATCTTCCAGAAATGAGATAAAAATTTTTAAGTGTTAATAATAATTTGGCTAAGAGTTACTCCATCATAAAAAATGAAAATTTTTAAAACCATATATCTCAAAATCTATTGATTTTTTTAAAAAAACATTACATACAACTTTTGTTTAAAATAATATTTAAATCTTACCTACCCAGTTTGCAATTTTTAATTTTGAAATCTCGAAGAGATAGGATACCCGGAAATATAAAGAAATTGATTATCAAAAAAAGGCGAATAAGCTACAATTTATTTTGATCTCACACCGCTTAAAAGATCACATTTTTTAAGAGTTTTCGAATGGCGGTGGTTAGATTAAAGGCCAAGACCAATGGTGAAAGTTATGAATGATTTTTTTTTATATTTCCGGGTGTCCTCTCTCTCTTTGAAATTTTAAAATTAAGAATTGTAACCCGGGTAGATAAGTTCTAAAGGTTAATTTAAAACAAAAGTTGTATGTAATGTTTTTTTTAAAAAATCAATAAATTTTGAGTTAAATGGCTTTAAAAATAGCAATTTTTTTTTAAATTAAAAATTTTTCATTTTTTATAATGAAATAACTCTTAGTCAAATTATTTAATACCTAAAAATTTTTTTCTATTTTCTAGAAGATAGTGTCGCGTCCCGACGAAAATTATATTATTATTTTTCGTAAAAAGTACTGCGTAGTTTAGAATAAAAATACGGCGTAGAAGACGAACAAAATAAGGTTGATAAAGAATGATTCTAAGTAAATGCAGTAATATAAAATAGAGCTAAGGAACAGATTATTTTACGAGTGTTTCAAACGAGAAAGAGACTGATAAGTAGAGTTGAAGATATTATTCAAAGCCAATACGCATACAAGCGGGATCGCCGATAGTGAGATCGAAACGAAGGGTTACGCAAGAGCTTTTTTGTACTGCACTATAAAATCAATGCTCGGAGAAGAGCCGGCAATGGGTAACATCGACTAGAAAATTCGAGCATTAGAAGGAAGTAATAAATTAAGCCGTTCTTTGGGTAACGTCGCAGTAATAAAAGGGGGACCGCAAATTCTCCGAATTAACTACGAAGCGATACAGAAAATGCATGGGATTCGATAATTTTTAACTACGCACATCTAACGGTCCAATCGGGTGCAAGCACAGAAAAATCGAGAACTACTTACACAATCTCCATATAAGGCAAAGTGTAAGACAAGGCGAAGCGTAAGACAAGGACAGATGCATAGAATTTTAGGGTATATAAAGAGGACCCAGAAGAGACACAGGCACTCCTAAATTTTCATCTAAAGCTTTCGCAAGGCGAAGCTCTGCTGGACAACTCTTTGATTTTTATCCGAGGGCGTGGCTATGCTACTTGAACTTTAAAGCAATACGTATTAAAAATCACAAGAGAAATCGAGACGTCTACAAGCCATAGTCGAGGAACTACGACTTCGACATCTGGAAATCGTCGAGCTCCAACAGCATACACATCAAACGTCGACGCCCGCAGGTCTAGCAGGACATTATACGGCAATCTGACACCGCTACCGACGTTCAAGGCGGACCTTCGTTCCTCACCGAATATACACATATATATATATATTTGGGTACTTAAGGTATATTCTTTTCGGCTATCTATACGCTTGTATTATTCGTAAAGGCAACCTGATATTTTATGTTATTTCGATTGCTGAACCAACCGTTTTCTTTAAAAACAATTATTATTAAATATTACAATTTATTCATAATAATTATTCGTTACATTGTACTTGAATTGAAATATTCACGGTTTGAATTACAATTTATTAACTATAATTCATGTTTTAAACGACAACCATTTTTTATTTTATCTGCACTTATTTATAATGATTCTTATTTCAATTATGGATTATTAATGTTTATAATAAAATAACCTTGCGAATATTTTATTCTGTAATGTGCTAACGTGTTCGCCGCACACTTGTTTATTTAATCAAAATTAAGATCTTTATTTGACTTAAATAAATTTTTGGAATTGTAAATAAAATAGTGTGAATCTATGTATTTTTGCCCATTAAAAAGCTGTAATAATTTAGTTTCACGTGTTCATTTAAAGAAAGACAGCATATTATATTTAAATAAATAATGCATAATTAATACGAAATAAAACATATTATTTTATTTATCCCGCATTATATCCTGCATCTCTACTCTCAAAATAACTTCGCTCGCTACTCCCGGAGACGTAAGGCTAGTCCTAGTCAAACAAGAGCGAAAGGAACGCGAATGGTTTATTAACCATTTGCCTTCTTGTAATATTTTTTATAGTAGTTGGTGCAAGTCTGGACGTGACAGATTGTATTAATTATTATAATAAATTAGGGTGCATCGGCCGGGAAACTCACATTTTTGAGAGAAAAAAAGAGATTACAGGAATAATGTGTTTAGATATAAAATGTCAGGTTCGCCTAAAAATACTGATTGTTATGTAAATAAACAAAGAAACACGAGTTTAGAATTTTCTATGAATGATACGTTACTAAATTTATACAAAGAAAAAGTTCAGACTCTCGATACTCTCGATTTAACTAAAACTCCTAGGGAAACAGTGCAAAATTTGACAAAAGAAATAAATTATTTAAAGGATAGAATAGAAAAAAGTGCAGCAAATATTTCATTATCTATAAAAATACCTCGCGATTTTGAATATAGAGACCCTTTTTTTCCAACTGATCTTTCTATTTCCGAAGTTAGTGAAGACGAACAAGAAGACACAATAATTACTCCCACGCGTGTAAAACATTTTAGTTTAAAACCCGCAGTTTTGAATTACGAGGAACAAAAAGAACTTATCGCGAATAATCCTGTAAATTTTAGTACGCCAGCCCCAATTTATCGTCCATATGAGCCATTGATTTTAACACCGGATAACGTTATAAGGTCGGTAAGAAAACGGCTCGCGACTGAAGTAAAAAAAGAGTTGTTAGATTCTTATCTCGAGGAACCTAAAATCATAGAAAGTTTACAAGAAAGTGTAAAAAAGGGACAACTTTTCAAGGTATCATAAATAAGATTAAAGGCGCGTTAAATATTTTTTCCGCACCGATCGAAAAAGAGATTGAGGAAGCAAAGGCACTAGTGACAGACACGGCGAATGTACTCGACGAAAAACTAATGCAAGGCGCGACAGATTTTACAATTCCCTTCGATAATCAATTAATTAAAAAGTCACCCGAACAAGCAAACTCTTCTAAGATTAAAGACGAATTATTTAATAAAATTAATTTAGACGAATTGAGAACAAGCGCCGGAACAAAACCAAAAAAACTAGATAGGAGTGAAGTTAAAAAACAAATTAATAATAAAACAATGACGTCTCAAATTAGAGGTTTATCGCTAAAGGACGCTCTAGATTTAATACCGCGGTTTAACGGTCATAATATAAATTTATCGCAATTTTTGGACGGATGCAACGAAGCAAAAGAAATTTTACCGTCGGAGTACGAGAAAGAATTAACAAAACTTATTCGAATGCGTTTATATGGGGAAGCTTTAACTTGTGCGCGCGGAGACAATTTTAATTCTATCAAAGAGATATCCGATTTTTTCGAAAACACCTTCGGATCGATAAAAACATATTACGAGTGGACGGGAGAACTTGCTAAATTAAAACAAAAAACAATGAAACAGTTGTTGCTTATTTTAATCGGTTACAAGAAATAAAAAATGAAATAGTCAAAGCGGCCGACAGAGAGGGACGAGTCGCGATAGCAGATCATTTCATGCTTGAACTAAGGCGAGATTGTTTAAAATTCTTTTTAAAAGGGCTTCGTTGGGAAATTCGCGCGCGTTTAGGGACTCCAAGTTCTATAAAAGAAGCTCGTGAACAAGCACTCGAGGTGGAGCGCGAGTTCGCTTGTAGCGTCTTGGACGAGGAGACGCCGAGCCGAGAAGAGACTCGTTTTCGTTCAACTCGAGAAACGCGTAAAGTAAACTATATTTCGAATAACTCTCCGATTGTATGTCAATATTGTTCTAAGACTGGTCATGGAGCCATAAATTGTTTCAAATTAGCACGAAGTTTTGCGGAAAGATTTTCCGATATTAACAACCGACGCAATCCCATAAACAGTTCATATAGCCCACAAAATCACTCGGATAACAGTCGTAATTATAATAGACCGAATTTACAATTTGGTGGTTGGAATGAGTATCAAAATCAGACGGAATTTTTACCAAATAGAGACAGAGATAAAAATGATTCCTTTGTTCGTTATAATAATAATAATACTCGTCGCAGCAATTTAACAAAGAAGACCGGGGAAATAATTCCGGGACTCGCGGTGTGCGCGAGCCGGTTAATCCAATTTCCCAAGAATCACGATATATTAATAACGAATCAAATAATAATATAAGATCACCAGTTACTTGTTTTCATTGCGGAAAACCCGGTCACATAAAGCGCGATTGTTATAAGTTACAAAGAGAAATAAGAGAAGGAAATCAAAATCAGGGAAACACCGATACTCTCTCTCCGAGGAGGGTCGAGAGAGAGGCTATGAATCAAATTCCCTCTACTTCGAGCGCGAAAACCAGCTCAAACGTCCCCTCCGCACCGCGAAAATAAATTTAAGCCAACAGAGTTCAGCCCCGGTCGTAATCTTCTATACCGGTCAGTTAAGACGTCCGTTAAAATTCTTGCTGGATACAGGAGCATCGGTAAGTCTAATTAAAGAGTCAAAGGTAGACTCTCGCGTGAAAATTGACGAAAATGATATTATATTGTTAAAAGGCATAACTGACCACTCATTAACTACTCGTGGTAAAATTAGAATAGATTTCGAAGGATCTCCCGTGGAACTCAATTTAGTACATGATTCGTTCCCTATACAACAAGACGGAATCGTAGGCACCGATTTTTTCCGTAGAAACGTTGCAAAAATCAATTATTTGGAACAATATTTAGAATTTAACGGATTAATCCTCCCCTTTGAAAATGCAAATAATATGCAAACGGATGAATCGATATATATAATGGACAATATCGAAAATTATGACAGAAAATCAATACGATATATGCCAAAACCAAGGGAAAACAATGGTTATACGAATATGGAAAATTCAAGATTTTATAATTATACCGATAGTGACTCAGAAACGTCAAGTGATGTTCAATTACACGAAAATAATGAAACGTTTATAAAATTTGACACAAACGAATCATATGAAATCTACGAACAAGAACAAAAAAATGAAAGAAATCAAAATGGTAACGACAAAAACCTATACAATCACAGTGAAGAAGAACAAGAGTTATATGACGATTATAAAAATGACAAAATACAAGTACATCAGATCGACGAGGAGTCGGATCTAAAGAATAATACATGTAAAGGAAGTGAAAATTGTTATGGATTAATGAAGGAAGAACTATTACAAATAAATAATGGAAAGGCGCAGCCACGGGTATGTGATGTGACTGAGCCACGTATTAAAGAAAAATTCGATGAAATTACTGAAAATTATGGTATTATTGAAGCACCATTGTTCGATAGGATGGCTGGGAGTTCATCCTGTACTAATTATGAAAACGAAGTTGACCTGAAGTATGATATTGAAAATGAAATAAAAAATGAGGAAAATTTATTGAATAAGACAGTTAATAATTGTCGAGTACAAATGGTTTATGAAATCGAGGAGGGCGATAAATGCGGACCTCGTGAAAATAAGGAAAATTTTGTTGATAAAAAGATGAATTGTCGAGTACAAATGGATTATGAAATCGAGGAGGGCGATAAATGCGGACCTCGTGAAAATAAGGAAAATTTTGTTGATAAAAAGATGAATTGTCCAGTACGAATGGATTACGAAATCGAGGAGGGCGATAAATGCGAACCTCGTGATAAAAATGTTAGTTATGTTTGTAAATTGAATAACGAAGAATTGGTTATGTCGGGGGAAAAGATAGATACTATCCCGAGAACCGAAATATTATGGATAAACAAACAAGGAACTGAAAAAACTGAAAATGAGATAAATAATGAGAATTTAATAAACATACAGGAAGAAAATGAACAGGATGAGGACCCTAGCGATTATTTATTGAATGAACGAGTTATAAACGAAAATTTACGAAGCGAATTTGTCGAAGCCATACACGAAAACGAAATGAATAACAGTTATTTGGTTTATTCAAATAAACCTTATATTAATAATTTTTATAGTTATGAAAGTGAAGAGGTCGACATACACGACATTTCTGACAATCGATCTGAAGCGAGGATACTTAACATAACGGAGGATACGAGTACACTTAATCGTAATGAACGATTAAAAGAAGCATTGCATTTTGATAAAATGGACGAGGAACAAAGACAATCTATAGAGAATTTAATTGATAAATATTCGGTTTGTTTCTGTCTAAAAGGAGAAAAATTAGGCGTTACAAATGCTATAGAACATAAGATACCGACTGTCGACAACATACCAATCACAGCTAAGCCATATAGATTTCCTCATGCTCTCAAAAGCGAACTTGATAAACAATTAAAAGAAATGATTGAAGGAGACATAATTGAACCGTCAAGTTCCAATTATACATCACCTTTTTTTCTAGTAACGAAAAAGCCTGATAGTCAGGGTAATAAACGATACCGATTAGTTGTCGATTTTCGACAATTAAACGATAAAACCGTAAAAGATCGATACCCATTACCTAATATACTAGATATTATCGATCAAATCGGATCAGAGAATCGTGTATTCACCGTCTTGGATTTATGTCAAGGATTTTTCCAAGTTCCGTTAGCTCAAGAAGATCGACATAAAACAGCTTTAGCATCTTCATTCGGTTTATTTCAATTTAAAACAATGCCTATGGGATTATGCAATTCTCCAGCCACTTTTCAAAGAATGATTGATCGTGTTTTCGAGGGCATGCAAGGCAAAGAAATATTTCTATTCCTTGACGACGCAGTTATATACGCTAAAAATATTCAGGAGCATAACCAAAAGTTTGAAAAATTTTTGCAAAGAGTACGCGCCGCAAATCTGAAATTACAGCCAGACAAATGTGAATTTTTGAAGAGAGAAGTAGTGTATCTGGGACACGTACTATCACCAGAAGGTGTTTTGCCGGATCCAAAAAAATTAGAAGCAGTAAAAAAATTTCCAATTCCAAAAACAGTGAAAAACATACGTCAATTTTTAGGATTAGCAGGTTATTATAGACGATTCATTGCGAATGTTTCGGGTATTGCTAGACCATTAAGTAATTTATTAAAGAAAGACGCACCTTTCCTATGGTCCAGCGAGGTTCAAAAGGCATTCGATGATTTAAGAGAAAAATTGTGTAAACAACCAATACTACAAATTGCAGATTTTAATAAACCATTTATAGTGACTTGTGACGCTAGCGGTACAGCAATAGGAGCAATATTATCACAAGGAGAGGTGGGAACCGACCTACCAGTTGCTTATGTTTCGCGGGTATTAAACAAAGCCGAGCAAAAATATGATACTTATTCAAGGGAAGCATTAGCCATACTGTATGCCGTTACTCAGTTCGATTGCTATCTAAGAGGCCGTCGTTTCCTCATTATAACAGATCATAAACCACTTGTTTGGTTCAAAAACTCAGTAGATCCGACATCCAGAGTTAGTAGATGGAGAATAAAACTGAATGCATACGACTTTGACATTGTATACAAAGCCGGTAAAAGGAACGTTAATGCTGACGCGTTATCAAGAAATCCAATAGAAGAACCCGTTTATGTTATTAAAAATCATTCTATGGAAACACGCAGTCGTGCAGGAAAAATAACACGGCCAAACTACAATGAAAAGAGAGCTAAACGACCCAACAAGTCAAATATATCAAAAGAACCAGTCAAAAACCTTCCTATAATACAAGAAGCCCCCGAGGAAATTGAAACGATAGTCAACTCAGACAAAAGATTACAACCCATGGAGATAGATAATTTTAACAACAAATTTGACGAGTCCTGGGAAGAGAAGGATGTTTACGAAGAACCAAATGATGAAAAGAAATTCATTGAAGTTAAAGAACAACTCTTTATGAGAAAAGATAATTACGTTTATTTCATAACTACGACTGGAATGCCTTTAGATGAAGGATCCAGAAATTTGGCTACCAAATTATTACTACCTCATTTTTCCAATTTAAATCCAGGAGAAATAAGAATCAATAACAAAAACGGAAAAATGCATTTTGCTATGGTGTTACGTGACGAAGAGCGACTGAGAACTTCAGAAATTATTAATAATCTAAAAACGAATCTATTAAATTTAAAAAATATTATATTAAAAGAAAAATTACGTTCAATAAGTATCGCAAAGAGCGAATTTATTGAAAACGTTTCATGGAACGAAATATTGAAACAAATAAGTATAACTCTACGAAAAATTAATGTAAAAATAATTATTTGTTTAGGATTCATAAAATGTGTGGAAGAGAGTAATAGGGAAAATATTATTCGCGAACTGCACGAGTCTGCTTGTGCAGGACATAAAGGGGTAACAAAAACCTATAAACGTATAAAACAACGTTTTTATTGGCCAGATATTAAGAAAGACGTACAAAACTACATTATACATTGTTTAACTTGCCAACTAAAAAATTGGTTCGTGTTAAAACTAAACAACGTATGATAATAACAGATACTCCGTACTCGGCTATGGAATCCATATCGGTCGATCTTGTGGGACCATTTCCCAGATCTCGAAATAATAACAATAATATATTAACCATTCAATGTAACCTTTCAAAATACTATATGGCGATACCCATACCAGACGCGACCGCGGCCACGATCGCCGAAGCGTTAGTCCGTCGACACTTTTCAATTTTTAGCGCCCCGTTGTTAATTATCTCCGACCAAGGTACCTCATTTTTGAGTAGTCTGATAAGAGAAGTAGCGAAAATTTTTAAGATTAAACAAGTTAAAACCACGGCTTATCACCCTCAGTCCAACTCCGTTGAGCGTTTTCATAGCAGCTTAGCAGATTATATAAAAACAATGATAGAAAGAAATGACTCATGGGATGAGTTATGCGAATTAGCCGCGTTTTCGTATAATACGTCGGTACATGAGGATCATCTCTACACACCTTTTGAAATTGTTTTTGCACGAAAAGCGCGACTACCATCAAACGAACCTTTAGACCCACGAGAACGAGTTCCAACGTATGATGATTACATTATAAATTTACGACAACGTTTAAACGAAATACAGGGAATCGCGCGAGAAAAATTAATAGCTTCTAAACATAGGTCAAAATTCTATTACGACAGGAAAGCCAATCATCAAGAATTTCAGACAGGGGATAATGTCTGGTTATTAAAAGGAGGGAAGAAATACAAACTAGGCGATCAATATACTGGACCACATCGGATTTTAGAAATAGTTAATGACAAGGGAAATGTAAAAATAGAGCTAGCTCATAATAAAACGAAAATAGTGCATGTTAATAGGTTAAGATATTCATATATGGAACCTTTGTAGTGCCTAAACATAGGTATATAATATATAATAGCCCCAATGTGCTTGAAAATATGTATACGCACTAATATATATTTTACAGTTCTAAAAGGTTGTTAATAGAATAATATTTATTATCTTGTAATCACAATTGGCATACATTCAACTTAAAATAAAATTATTTCAATTTATCTGACTTTATACAGAAAAAAACGATATAAAAATAATATGTACATATCTAAATTAACGACGAAAATAAACTACAAGGAAATAATATTTTTTTTTATTATACGGAAAGATCATTACAGGAAAAGCATACACTCACTTAAATTAAATAAATACGCGATTATTAAACTAGAAACGAATAAAGCAAATAACAAAAAAAAAGGTCTTTTTCTCTTTACTCTTCTCGCCTAAGATAACAATGATGTTAATGTACAAAGGAAAGTAAGAAAAAGGTTTAAATTTTCAATGTCAGTTGAACTTAGTCAAATTTAAATTTAATTTTTATATATAAAAAAAAACGATATACAATAAAATAGAATCATTGGAGTCTAACACATCACTAAACCTAAAACCTATATCCTATCCTTCCTAAGGAGTGCTTGATTGCACCCTTTCCTCCTCGTTGCGGTAAATGCTCCAGCAACACTGTCACTTATCCTTCCTACATACCTTCAAAATGTACCTTCAAAACATACGTTCAAAATGTAAACCTATATACATAATTACAACTGAACTTATCTTGACTCTAGTAATTCTGTTAATTAGTCATACTTTGTTAAGGACGAGCAGGTATAAATATATAAGGAAAGTTTGGCACTAGAAAAAAAAAAAAATCTATCACTAGGCTCAATGGACATAGGAGAATCTGTACAATAAAATAATGATTGCAAAGAAACGAGAAGAGAGGAGAAAAGAAAGATCTTTTAAAATTAATAAAAAAAAAGGTTGAAAACTTCATTAATTACAGTAATTAAGTAAAGTAAACTCACCAATAGTATCAATATACATGTCGGATAAAATCATCGATTCAGATTCAAAGTATGAGAATATTTATAATATTGATTTTAATAAAAAAAAAATGCCGAAAATTCGATTAATTTCTCAATTTTGTGGATAAAGTTCAAAATTCAACTATTAATAAAAACAATAATAATTAAAATTGTACAATTTAGTATGTATGCCATTGTAGTTCATACTAGTGTTCAATCTAATACTTTGTTCATAAATACTGATTTAAACAAACTATGTATATAAAAGAAAAAGGTTTAAAAAAAAAAATAAAAACAGCATTTATTTTCATACGATTAATTCCATACGATTATTCAATTTTTATATAGAACTAGTAATGTAAAACCTAAGACAGTGTCACGTCCAGACTTGCACCAATTACCATAAAAAAATATTACAAGAAGGCAAATGGTTAATAAACCATTCGCGTTCCTTTCGCTCTTGTTTGACTAGGACTAGCCTTACGTCTCCGGGAGTAGCGAGCGAAGTTATTTTGAGAGTAGAGATGCAGGATATAATGTGGGATAAATAAAATAATATGTTTTATTTCGTATTAATTATGCATTATTTATTTAAATATAATATGCTGTTTTTTTCTTTAAATGAACACGTGAAACTAAATTATTACAGCTTTTTAATGGGCAAAAACACATAAAATTACACTATTTTATTAACAATTGTATAAAATTATTTAAGTCGAATAACTATTAATTTTATTGAATAAACAAGTGTACGGCGAACACATTAACATATTATAGAATAAAAGATACACAAGGTTTTTTATTATAAACATTAATAATTGAAATAAGAATTGTTATAAATAAATGCAGATTTAATTAAAAATTATTGTCGTTTTAAACATGAATTATTGTTAATAAAGTGTATTTCAAACCGCGAATGTTGCAAATTAAATGCAATACAACGTATAATTATTATAAATAAATTGTAATATATAATAATAATTGTTATAAAAGAAAACGGTTGGTTCAGCAATCGAAACAACATAAAATATCAGGTTGCCTTTACGAATAATACAAGCGTATAGATAGCCGAAAAGAATATACCTTAAGTACCCAAATATATAGATATATATATATATATATATATATATGTATATATGTGTGTATATTCGGTGAGGAACGAAGGTCCGCCTTGAACGTGGGTAGCGGTGTCAGATTGCCGTATAATGTCCTGCTAGACCTGCGGGCGTCGACGTTAGATGTGTATGCTGTTGGAGCTCGACGATTTCCAGATGTCGAAGTCGTAGTTCCTCGACTATGGCTTGTAGATGTCGATGATACGTCTCGATTCCTCTTGTGATTTTTAATACGTATTATTTCAAAGTTCAAGTAGCAGAGCCACGCCCTTGGATAAAAATCGAAGAGTTGTCCAGCAGAGCTTCGCCTTGCGAAAGCTTTAGATGAAAATTTAGGAGTGCCTGTGTCTGTTCTGGGTCCTCTTTATATACCCTAAAATCTATGCATCTCTCCTTGTCTTACACTTCTTCCTTGTCTTACACTTTGCCTTATATGGAGATGTGTAAGTAGTTCTCGATTTTTCTGTGCTTGCACCCGATTGGACCGTTAGATGTGCGTAAAAAATTATTGAATCCCGTGCATTTTCTGTATCGCTTCGTAGTTAATTCGGAGAATTTGCTGTCCCCTCTTTTATTACTGCGACATTATCCAGAGAACGGCTTAATTTATTACTTCCTTCTAATGCTCGAATTTTCTAGTCCATGTTTCCCATCGCCGGTTCTTCTCCGAGCATTGATTTTATAGTGCAGTACAAAAAAAAACTCTTGCGCAACCCTTCATTTCGATCTCACTATCGGTGATCCCGCTTATATGCGTACAGGCTTCGAATAATATCTTCAACTCTACTTATCCGTCTCTTTTTCGTTTGAAACACTCGTGAATTAATCGGTCCCTTAGCTCTATAAATTATATTTTATATTACTGCATTTACTTAGAACTATTCTTTATCAACCTTATTTCGTTTTTCTCCCACGCCGTAATTTTATTCTAAACTACGCAGTACTTTTTACGAAAAATAATAATATAATTTTCGTCGGGACGCGACAACTCCCCCCCTTTTTAAAAACGACGCCCTCGTCGTTAAACAATATAATTATTATATTATTATTTCTCTTGACATAAGATATCATATTTAATTTTAAATTATAAACATTATTTCGATTAATTTTTCTTTATCTCTTATGGTGAACTTTACAATTATTTATTTCGTAGTTCAACTTCGTTTGTTATTATGTTACATACTTCGAGTACATTATTTCAAACAGTTTAACAGTATTGATATAATTCACCTATACAAATAGATGCGTAATAAAAAGAGTTTTATTATTACAATTTATTATAGATATTCCGAAAAAATTGTATAATTATTATTAAATGTGTTTTCTATAGTTAACAAAAAAAAAATTTATTTATCTTTAGTTTGTACCCTTAATTTTTAGTATACATCAAGTCATGTTAAAAATATGTGTTACTAATATATTTTTTTTTCTCGTAGCCATATTTTTTTTACAAAATTTTCAATTTTCTTCTATAATATTTGTATGCTTACATATATATTTTCTAAAAAGTCAAAGAAAAGAGTTAGATATTAGTTTCCGTTTTTTTTTTACATTTATTCAATTAATAAATCTACTATTACGAATTGTTGAAGAGAGAAAAATAAATTTTCTTGTTCTTATACAATATAGGTTCTCCCTTCAATGTGAACAATGTTAGTATGTCTTATCTTAATAATATATGTATATATTTTATTTTATTTTATGAAAGGATTAGGAGTCAAGAAAAATTAATTTTCTTCGCTCCCCCTCCCCACCAAAATAAAACGAACACATAATTTTTTTACTTTTTTTTTTTTTAGAATTTTCTTTTCAGCCATTATAAACAAAGATTCACTTTTAATAGAATATAATATATAATTAAGAAATAGTTAATTTAGTTTCATAAGAAAAAGATACAATCGATACAAATGAAAAAAATAGAATGAGCAATACATAAGTGACAGTGCGAAAATTGAGTAGGCTAAGTAGGCCCATGTAGAATCATCCTCCTATATCTTGGGAGAAAGAGTAGACTACACTGAATAAACGATACGACGGAATAACCCAAGCAGTTACGGAACTGCTCGATGCTTGCACATCATAGAATTATGGCAGCAACGTGCGTTTTTATTCGCTTCATTCCATTTTGTTTCACGTTAAAATGACTAATTTACACTCTTTTTATTTTTAGTTTTTGAGGAATTGTTTAAATATTCGTCATTTTCTTGATTTTATTTAAATTAACAACTGTAGAGACTTATTTGTTATGTTCAAGTAATATAATGAGAAATCGTTTGAATTTGTTTACTTTTTAGTTTCCAATGAAAGAATATTTATTTTGAATAATATTTAAATAAATTCACCAGAATTTTACTACTAATTATATTATTTTTGTATTTTTTTTTGCTACACATTGTATTATTAGTAATATAGACATAAGAAAAATATTATTTATCTGTATCAATTATTGTTGTATATCCTGATTCGGTTTATAAAATTTTAAAATTTATTTGTTATGTACGTTTTTTTTTATACCTTTCGAAACAATTAGCATACCTATTGTTTATAAATAAGAGGAAAATCTTCTAATGTGCCTGTCTTAGGATTTATATTATTAGTTCCATATAAAAATTGATTAATCGTATGGAATTAATAGTATGAAAATAAGTGTTGTTTTATTTTTTTAAACCTGTTTCTTTTATATACATAGTTTGTTTAAATCAGTATTTATAAGCAAAGTATTAGATTGAACACTAGTATGAACTACATTGGCATAAACACTAAATTGTACAATTTTAATTATTATTTTTATTAATAGTTGAATTTTGAACCTTATCCACCAAATTAACAAATTAATCGAATTTTCTGCATTTTTTTATTAAAATCAATATTAGAAATATTCTTATACTTTGAATATGAATCGATAATTTTATCCGACATGTATATTGATACTATTGGTGAGTTTACTTTACTTAATTACTGTAATTAATGAAGTTTTCAACCTTTTTTTTTATTAATTTTAAAAGATCTTTCTTTTCCCTCCTCTTCTCGTTTCTTTGCAATCGTTATTTTGTTGTACTTATTCTCCTATGTCCATTGAGCCTAGTGTTAGATTATTTTTTTTTTCTAGTATGCTAAACTCTCCTTATATATTTATACCTCCGCGACCAGTAAGAAAATATGACTAATTAACAGAATTACTAGAGTCAAGGTGAGTTCAGTTGTAATTATTTATATAGGTTTACATTTTGAACGGTATGTAGGAAGGATAAGTGACCGTGTTGCTGGAGCTTTTACCGCAACGAGGAGGAAAGGGTGCAATCAAGCACTCCTTAGGAAGGATAAGTGACAGTGTTGCTGGAGCATTTACCGCAACGAGGAGGAAAGGGTGCAATCAAGCACTCCTTAGGAAGGATAAGTGACAGTGTTGCTGGACCATTTACCGCAACGAGGAGGAAAGGGTGCAATCAAGCACTCCTTAGGAAGGATAAGTGACAGTGTTGCTGGACCATTTACCGCAACGAGGAGGAAAGGGTGCAATCAAGCACTCCTTAGGAAGGATAAGTGACAGTGTTGCTGGACCATTTACCGCAACGAGGAGGAAAGGGTGCAACCAAGCACTCCTTAGGAAGGATAAGTGACAGTGTTGCTGGACCATTTATCGCAACGAGGAGGAAAGGGTGCAATCAAGCACTCCTTAGGAAGGATAGGATATAGGTTTTAGGTTTAGTGATGTGTTAGACTCCAATGATTCTATTTTATTGTAAATCATTTTTTTTTTTATATATATAACAATTAAATTTAAATTTGACTAAGTTCAACTGACATTGAAAATTTAAACCTTTTTCTTACTTTCCTTTGTACATTAACATCATTGTTATCTTAGGCGAGAAGAGTAAAGAGAAAAAGACCTTTTTTCTTTGTTATTTGCTTTATTCGTTTCTAGTTTAATAATCGCGTATTTATTTAATTTAAGTGAGTGTATGCTTTTCTTGTAATGATCTTTCCGTATAATAAAAAAAAAATATTATTTTCTTGTAGTTTATTTTCGTCGTTACTTTAGATATATACATATTATTTTTATATCGTTTTTTTTGTATAAAGTCAGATAAATTGAAATAATTTTATTTCAAGTTGAATGTATGCCAATTGTGATTACAAGATAATAAATATTATTCTATTGACAACTTTTAGAACTGTAAAATATACATATAAGTGCGTATACATATTTTCAAGCACATTGGGGCCATTATATATTATATACCTATGTTTAGGCACTACAAAGGTTCCATATATGAATATCTTAACCTATTAACATGCACTATTTTCGTTTTATTATGAGCTAGCTCTATTTTTACATTTCCCTTGTCATTAACTATTTCTAAAATCCGATGTGGTCCAGTATATTGATCGCCTAGTTTGTATTTCTTCCCTCCTTTTAATAACCAGACATTATCCCCTGTCTGAAATTCTTGATGATTGGCTTTCCTGTCGTAATAGAATTTCGACCTATGTTTAGAAGCTATTAATTTTTCTCGCGCGATTCCCTGTATTTCGTTTAAACGTTGTCGTAAATTTATAATGTAATCATCATACGTTGGAACTCGTTCTCGTGGGTCTAAAGGTTCGTTTGATGGTAGTCGCGCTTTTCGTGCAAAAACAATTTCAAAAGGTGTGTAGAGATGACCCTCATGTACCGACGTATTATACGAAAACGCGGCTAATTCGCATAACTCATCCCATGAGTCATTTCTATCTATCATTGTTTTTAAATAATCTGCTAAGCTGCTATGAAAACGCTCAACGGAGTTGGACTGAGGGTGATAAGCCGTGGTTTTAACTTGTTTAATCTTAAAAATTTTCGCTACTTCTCTCATCAGACTACTTAAAAATGAGGTACCTTGGTCGGATATAATTAACAATGGGGCGCTAAAAATTGAAAAGTGTCGACGAACTAACGCTTCGGCGATCGTGGCCGCGGTCGCGTCTGGTATG
This sequence comes from Theocolax elegans, assembly GCA_026168455.1. Taxonomy (NCBI): domain Eukaryota; kingdom Metazoa; phylum Arthropoda; class Insecta; order Hymenoptera; family Cerocephalidae; genus Theocolax; species Theocolax elegans. Next base: position 23,049,389 of record CM047431.1, on the reverse strand, counting down.
GGTATCGCCATACAGTATTTTGAAAGGTTGCATTGAATGGTTAATATATTATTGTTATTATTTCGAGATCTGGGAAATGGTCCCACAAGATCGACCGATATGGATTCCATAGCCGAGTACGGAGTATCTGTTATTATCATACGTTGTTTAGTTTTAACACGAACCAATTTTTTTAGTTGGCAAGTTAAACAATGTCTAATGTAGTTTTGTACATCTTTCTTAATGTCTGGCCAATAAAAACGTTGTTTTATACGTTTATAGGTTTTTGTTACCCCTTTATGTCCTGCACAAGCAGACTCGTGCATTTCGCGAATAATATTTTCCCTATTACTCTCTTCCACACATTTTATGAATCCTAAACAAATAATTATTTTTACATTAATTTTTCGTAGAGTTATACTTATTTGTTTCAATATTTCGTTCCATGAAACGTTTTCAATAAATTCGCTCTTTGCGATACTTATTGAACGTAATTTTTCTTTTAATATAATATTTTTTAAATTTAATAGATTCGTTTTTAGATTATTAATAATTTCTGAAGTACTCAGTCGCTCTTCGTCACGTAACACCATAGCAAAATGCATTTTTCCGTTTTTGTTATTGATTCTTATTTCTCCTGGATTTAAATTGGAAAAATGAGGTAGTAATAATTTGGAAGCCAAATTTCTGGATCCTTCGTCTAAAGGCATTCCAGTCGTAGTTATGAAATAAACGTAATTATCTTTTCTCATAAAGAGTTGTTCTTTAACTTCAATGAATTTCTTTTCATCATTTGGTTCTTCGTAAACATCCTTCTTTTCCCAGGACTCGTCAAACTTGTTGTTAAAATTATCTATCTCCATGGGTTGTAATCTTTTGTCTGAGTTGACTATCGTTTCAATTTCCTCGGGGGCTTCTTGTATTATGGGAAGGTTTTTGACTGGTTCTTTTGATATATTTGACTTGTTGGGTCGTTTAGCTCTCTTTTCGTTGTAGTTTGGCCGTGTTATTTTTCCTGCACGACTGCGTGTTTCCATAGAATGATTTTTAATAACATAAACGGGTTCTTCTATTGGATTTCTTGATAACGCGTCAGCATTAACGTTACTTTTACCGGCTTTGTATACGATGTCAAAGTCGTATGCATTCAGTTTTATTCTCCATCTACTAACTCTAGATGTCGGATCTACTGAGTTTTTAAACCAAACAAGTGGTTTATGATCTGTTATAATGAGGAAACGACGGCCTCTTAGATAGCAATCGAACTGAGTAACGGCATACAGTATGGCTAATGCTTCCCTTGAATAAGTATCATATTTTTGCTCGGCTTTGTTTAATACTCGTGAAACATAAGCAACTGGTAGGTCGGTTCCCACCTCTCCTTGTGATAATATTGCTCCTATTGCTGTACCGCTAGCGTCACAAGTCACTATAAATGGTTTATTAAAATCTGCGATTTGTAGTATTGGTTGTTTACACAATTTTTCTCTTAAATCATCGAATGCCTTTTGCACCTCGCTGGACCATAGGAAGGGTGCGTCTTTCTTTAATAAATTACTTAACGGTCTAGCAATACCCGAAAAATTCGCAATAAATCGTCTATAATAACCTGCTAATCCTAAAAATTGACGTATGTTTTTCACTGTCTTTGGAATTGGAAATTTTTTTACTGCTTCTAATTTTTTTGGATCCGGCAAAACACCTTCTGGTGATAGTACGTGTCCCAGATACACTACTTCTCTCTTCAAAAATTCACATTTGTCTGGCTGTAATTTCAGATTTGCGGCGCGTACTCTTTGCAAAAATTTTTCAAACTTTTGGTTATGCTCCTGAATATTTTTAGCGTATATAACTGCGTCGTCAAGGAATAAAAATATTTCTTTGCCTTGCATGCCTTCGAAAACACGATCAATCATTCTTTGAAAAGTGGCTGGAGAATTGCATAATCCCATAGGCATTGTTTTAAATTGAAATAAACCGAATGAAGATGCGAAAGCTGTTTTATGTCGATCTTCTTGTGCTAACGGAACTTGTAAAAATCCTTGACATAAATCCAAGACGGTGAATACACGATTTTCTGGTCCGATTTGATCGATAATATCTAGTATATTAGGTAATGGGTATCGATCCTTTACGGTTTTATCGTTTAATTGTCGAAAATCGACAACTAGTCGGTATCGTTTATTACCTTGACTATCAGGCTTTTTTGTTACTAGAAAAACAGGTGATGTATAATTGGAACTTGATGGTTCAATTATGTCTCCTTCAATCATTTCTTTTAATTGTTTATCAAGTTCGCTTTTGAGAGCATGAGGAAATCTATATGGCTTAGCTGTGATTGGTATGTCGTCGACAGTCGGTATCTTATGTTCTATAGCATTTGTCACGCCTAATTTTTCTCCTTTTAGACAGAAACAATCCGAATATTTATCAATTAAATTTTCTATAGATTGTCTTTGTTCCTCGTCCATTTTATCAAAATGCAAGGCTTCTTTTAACCGTTCATTACGATTAAGTGTACTCGTATCCTCCGTTATGTTAAGTATCCTTGCTTCAGATCGATTGTCAGAAATGTCGTGTATGTCGACCTCTTCACTTTCATAACTATAAAAATTATTAATATAAGGTTTATTTGAATAAACCAAATAACTGTTATTCATTTCGTTTTCGTGTATGGCTTCGACAAATTCGCTTCGTAAATTTTCGTTTATAACTCGTTCATTCAATAAAAAATCGCTAGGGTCCTCATCCTGTTCATTTTCTTCCTGTATGTTTATTAAATTCTCATTATTTATCTCATTTTCAGTTTCTTCAGTTCCTTGTTTATTTATCCATAATATTTCGGTTCTCGGGATAGTATCTAACTCTTCCTCCGACATAACCAATTCTTTGTTATTCAATTTACTAACATTTTTATCACGAGGTCCGCATTTATCGCCCTCCTCGATTTCGTAATCCATTCTTACTGGACAATTCATCTTTTTATCAACAAAATCTTCCTTATTTTCACGAGGTCCGCATTTATCGCCCTCCTCGATTTCATAATCCATTTGTACTCGACAATTCATCTTTTTATCAACAAAATTTTCCTTATTTTCACGAGGTCCGCATTTATCGCCCTCCTCGATTTCATAATCCATTTGTACTCGACAATTCATCTTTTTATCAACAAAATTTTCCTTATTTTCACGAGGTCCGCATTTATCGCCCTCCTCGATTTCATAATCCATTTGTACTCGACAATTCATTTTTTTATCAACAAAATTTTCCTTATTTTCACGAGGTCCGCATTTATCGCCCTCCTCGATTTCATAATCCATTTGTACTCGACAATTATTAACTGTCTTATTCAATAAATTTTCTTCATTTTTTATTTCATTTTCAATATCATACTTTAGGTCAACTTCGTTTTCATAATTAGTACAGGAGGGACTCTCAGCCATCCTATCGAACAATGGTGCTTCAATAATACCATAATTTTCAGTAATTTCATCAAATTTTTCTTTAATACGTGGCTCAGTCACATCACATACCCGTGGCTGCGCTTTTCCATTATTTATTTGTAATCGTTCTTCCTTCATTAATCCATAACAATTTTCACTTGCTTTACATGTATTATTCCTTAGATCCGACTCCTCGTCGATCTGATGTACTTGTATTTCGTCATTTTTATAATCGTCATATAACTCTTGTTCTTTTTCACTGTGATTGTATAGGTTTTTGTCGTTGCCATTTTGATTTCTTTCATTTTTTTGTTCTTGCTCGTAGATTTCATACGATTCGTTTGTGTCAAATTTTATAAACATTTCATCATTTTCGTGTAATTGAAAATCACTTGACGTTTCTGAGTCACTATCGGTATAATTATAAAATCTTGAATTTTTCATGTTCGTATAACCATTGTTTTCCCTTGGTTTTGGCATATATCGTATTGATTTTCGGTCATAATTTTCGATATTCTCCACTATATATATCGATTCATCCGTTTGCATATTATTTGCATTTTCAAAGGGGAGGATTAATCCGTTAAATTCTAAATATTGTTCCGAATAATTGATTTTTGCATCGTTTCTACGGAAAAAATCGGTGCCTAAGATTCCGTCTTGTTGTATAGGGAACGAATCATGTACTAAATTGAGTTCCACGGAAGATCCTTCGAAATCTACTCTGATTTTACCACGAGTAGTTAATGAGTGGTCAGTTATGCCTTTTAACAATATAATATCATTTTCGTCAATTTTTACGCGAGAGTCTACCTCTGACTCTTTAATTAGACTTACCGATGCTCCTGTATCTAGCAAGAATTTTAACGGACGTCTTAACTGACCGATATCGAAGATTACGACCGGGGCTGAACTCTGTTGGCTTAAATTTATTTTCGCGGTGCGGAGGGGACGTTTGAGCGGGTTTCCGCGCTCGAAGTAGAGGGAATTTGATTCGTAGCCTCTCTCTCGACCCTCCTCGGAGAGAGAGTATCGGTGTTTCCCTGATTTTGATTTCCTTCTCTTATCTCTCTTTGTAACTTATAACAATCGCGCTTTATGTGACCGGGTTTTCCGCAATGAAAACAAGTAACTGGTGATCTTATATTATTATTCGATTCGTTATTAATATATCGTGATTCTTGGGAAGTTGGATTAACCGGCTCGCGCACACCGCGAGTCCCGGAATTATTTCCCCGATCTTCTTTGTTAAATTGCTGCGACGAGTATTTATTATTATTATAACGAACAAAGGAATCATTTTTATCTCTGTCCCTATTTGGTAAAAATTCCGTCTGATTTTGATACTCATTCCAACCACCAAATTGTAAATTTGGTCTATTATAATTACGACTGTTATCCGAGCGATTTTGTGGACTATATGAACTGTTTATAGGATTGCGTCGGTTGTTATTATCGGAAAATCTTTCCGCAAAACTTCGTGCTAATTTGAAACAATTTATGGCTCCATGACCAGTCTTAGAACAATATTGACATACAATCGGAGAGTTATTAGAAATATAGTTTACTTTACGCGTTTCTCGAGTTGAACGAAAACGAGCCTCTTCTCGGCTCGGCGTCTCCTCGTCCAAGACGCTACAAGCGAACTCGCGCTCCACCTCGAGCGCTTGTTCACGAGCCTGTTTTATAGAACTTGGGGTCCCTAAACGCGCACGAATTTCCCAACGAAGCCCTTTTAAAAAGAATTTTAAACAATCTCGCCTTAGTTCAAGCATGAAATGATCTGCTATCGCGACTCGTCCCTCTCTGTCGGCCGCTTTGACTATTTCATTTTTTATTTCTTGTAGCCGATTAAAATAAGCAACGACTGTCTCATTGTTTTTTTGTTTTAATTTAGCTAGTTCTCCCGTCCACTCGTAATATGTTTTTATCGATCCGAAGGTGTTTTCGAAAAAATCGGATATTTCTTTGATAGAATTAAAATTTTCTCCGCGCGCACAAGTTAAAGCTTCCCCATATAAACGCATTCGAATAAGTTTTGTTAATTCTTTTTCATACTCCGACGGTAAAATTTCTTTTGCTTCGTTGCATCCGTCCAAAAATTGCGATAAATTTATATTATGACCGTTAAATCGCGGTATTAAATCTAGAGCGTCCTTTAGCGATAAACCTCGAATTTGAGACGTCATTGTTTTATTGTTAATTTGTTTTTTAACTTCACTCCTATCTAGTTTTTTTGGTTTTGTTCCGGTGCTTGTTCTTAATTCGTCTAAATTAATTTTATTAAATAATTCGTCTTTAATCTTAGAAGAGTTTGTTTGTTCGGGCGATTTTTTAATTAATTGATTATCGAAGGGAATTGTAAAATCTGTCGCGCCTTGAATTAGTTTTTCGTCGAGTACTTTCGCCGTGTCTGTCACTAGTGCCTTTGCTTCCTCAGTCTCTTTTTCGATCGGTGCGGAAAAAATATTTAACGCGCCTTTAATCTTATTTATGATACCTTGAAAAGTTGTCCCTTTTTTTACACTTTCTTGTAAACTTTCTATGATTTTAGGTTCCTCGAGATAAGAATCTAACAACTCTTTTTTTACTTCAGTCGCGAGCCGTTTTCTTACCGAGCTTATAACGTTATCCGGTGTTAAAATCAATGGTTCATATGGACGATAAATTGGGGCTGGCGTACTAAAATTTACAGGATTATTCGCGATAAGTTCTTTTTGTTCCTCGTAATTCAAAACTGCGGGTTTTAAACTAAAATGTTTTACACGCGTGGGAGTAATTATTGTGTCTTCCTGTTCGTCTTCACTAACTTCGGAAATAGAAAGATCAGTTGGAAAAAAAGGGTCTCTATATTCAAAATCGCGAGGTATTTTTATAGATAATGAAATATTTGCTGCACTTTTTTCTATTCTATCCTTTAAATAATTTATTTCTTTTGTCAAATTTTGCACTGTTTCCCTAGGAGTTTTAGTTAAATCGAGAGTATCGAGAGTCTGAACTTTTTCTTTGTATAAATTTAATAACGTATCATTCATAGAAAATTCTAAACTCGTGTTTCTTTGTTTATTTACATAACAATCAGTATTTTTAGGCGAACCTGACATTTTACTTCTAAACACATTATTCCTTTAATCTCTTTTTTTCTCTCAAAAATGTGAGTTTCCCGGCCGATGCACCAAATTTATTATAATAATTAATACAATCTGTCACGTCCAGACTTGCACCAATTACCATAAAAAATATTACAAGAAGGCAAATGGTTAATAAACCATTCGCGTTCCTTTCGCTCTTGTTTGACTAGGACTAGCCTTACGTCTCCGGGAGTAGCGAGCGAAGTTATTTTGAGAGTAGAGATGCAGGATATAATGTGGGATAAATAAAATAATATGTTTTATTTCGTATTAATTATGCATTATTTATTTAAATATAATATGCTGTTTTTTTCTTTAAATGAACACGTGAAACTAAATTATTACAGCTTTTTAATGGGCAAAAACACATAAAATTACACTATTTTATTAACAATTGTATAAAATTATTTAAGTCGAATAACTATTAATTTTATTGAATAAACAAGTGTACGGCGAACACATTAACATATTATAGAATAAAAGATACACAAGGTTTTTTATTATAAACATTAATAATTGAAATAAGAATTGTTATAAATAAATGCAGATTTAATTAAAAATTATTGTCGTTTTAAACATGAATTATTGTTAATAAAGTGTATTTCAAACCGCGAATGTTGCAAATTAAATGCAATACAACGTATAATTATTATAAATAAATTGTAATATATAATAATAATTGTTATAAAAGAAAACGGTTGGTTCAGCAATCGAAACAACATAAAATATCAGGTTGCCTTTACGAATAATACAAGCGTATAGATAGCCGAAAAGAATATACCTTAAGTACCCAAATATATAGATATATATATATATATATATATATGTATATATGTGTGTATATTCGGTGAGGAACGAAGGTCCGCCTTGAACGTGGGTAGCGGTGTCAGATTGCCGTATAATGTCCTGCTAGACCTGCGGGCGTCGACGTTAGATGTGTATGCTGTTGGAGCTCGACGATTTCCAGATGTCGAAGTCGTAGTTCCTCGACTATGGCTTGTAGATGTCGATGATACGTCTCGATTCCTCTTGTGATTTTTAATACGTATTATTTCAAAGTTCAAGTAGCAGAGCCACGCCCTTGGATAAAAATCAAAGAGTTGTCCAGCAGAGCTTCGCCTTGCGAAAGCTTTAGATGAAAATTTAGGAGTGCCTGTGTCTGTTCTGGGTCCTCTTTATATACCCTAAAATCTATGCATCTCTCCTTGTCTTACACTTCTTCCTTGTCTTACACTTTGCCTTATATGGAGATGTGTAAGTAGTTCTCGATTTTTCTGTGCTTGCACCCGATTGGACCGTTAGATGTGCGTAAAAAATTATTGAATCCCGTGCATTTTCTGTATCGCTTCGTAGTTAATTCGGAGAATTTGCTGTCCCCTCTTTTATTACTGCGACATTATCCAGAGAACGGCTTAATTTATTACTTCCTTCTAATGCTCGAATTTTCTAGTCCATGTTTCCCATCGCCGGTTCTTCTCCGAGCATTGATTTTATAGTGCAGTACAAAAAAAAACTCTTGCGCAACCCTTCATTTCGATCTCACTATCGGTGATCCCGCTTATATGCGTACAGGCTTCGAATAATATCTTCAACTCTACTTATCCGTCTCTTTTTCGTTTGAAACACTCGTGAATTAATCGGTCCCTTAGCTCTATAAATTATATTTTATATTACTGCATTTACTTAGAACTATTCTTTATCAACCTTATTTCGTTTTTCTCCCACGCCGTAATTTTATTCTAAACTACGCAGTACTTTTTACGAAAAATAATAATATAATTTTCGTCGGGACGCGACAACAGGCACATTAGAAGATTTTCCTTCTATTTATAAACAATAGGTCTGCTAATTGTTTCGAATGGTATAAAAAAAAACGTACATAATAAATAAATTTTAAAATTTTTTAAACCGATTCAGGATATACAACGATAATTGATACAGATAAATAATATTTTTCTCATGTTTATATTACTAATAATACAATGTGTAGCAAAAAAAAATACAAAAATAATATAATTAGTAGTAAAATTGTGGTGAATTTATTTAAATATTATTCAAAATAAATATTCTTTAATTGGAAACTAAAAAGTAAACAAATTCAAACGATTTCTCTTTATATTACTTGAACATAACAAATAAGTTTCTACAGTTGTTAGTTAAATAAAATCAAGAAAATGGTGAATATTTAAACAATTCCTCAAAATATAAAAGTAAAAAGAGTGTAAATTAGTCATTTTAACGTGAAACAATGGAATTAAGTGAATAAAAACGAACGTTGGTACCACAATTCTATGATGCGCAAGCATCGGGCAGTTCCGTAAATGTTTGGGTTATTCCGTCGTACCGTTTATTGAGTGTAGTCTACTCTTTCTCCCAAGATATAGGAGGATGGTTCTATATGGGCCTACTTAGCCTACTCAATTTTCGCACTGTCACTTATGTATTGCTCATTTTATTTTTTCATTTGTATCGATTGTATCTTTTTCTTATGAAACTAAATTAACTATTTCTCAATTATATATTATATTATATTAAAAGTGAATCTTTGTTTATAATGGCTGAAAAGAAAATTCTAAAAAAAAAAGTCAAAAAAATTATGTGTTCGTTTTATTTTGGGGGGGAGGGGGAGCGAAGAAAATCAAATTTTCTTCACTCCTAATCTTTTTATAAAAATATATATAGATATATTATTAAGATAGGATGTACTAACATTGTTCACATTGAAGGGAGAACCTATATTGCATAAGAACAAGAAATTTTTTTTTTCTTCTCTTCAACAATTCGTAATAGTAGAATTATTAATTGAATAAATGTAAAAAAAAAAGGAAACTAATATCTAACTCTTTTCTTTGCCTTTTTAGAAAGTATATATGTAAGCATACAAATATTATAGAAGACAATTGAAAATTTTGTAAAAAAAATTTGGCTACGAGAAAAAAAAATACTAGTAACATATATTTTTAACATGACTTGATGTATACTAAAAATTAAGGGTACAAACTAAAGATAAATAATTTTTTTTTGTTAACTATAGAAAACACATTTAATAATAATTATACAATTTTTCGGAATATCCAGGATAAAAATTGTAATAATAAAACTTTTTTAGTACGTATCTATTTGTATAGGTGAATTATATCAATACTGTTAAACTGTTTGAAATAATGTACTCGAAGTATGTAACATAATAACAAACGAAGTTGAACTACGAAATAAATAATTGTAATATGGTTTATAAAGTTCACCATAAGAAATAAAGAAAAATTAATCGAAATAATGTTTATAATTTAAAATTAAGTATGATATCTTATGTTAAGAGAAATAATAATATAATAATAATATTGATCAACGACGAGGGCGTCGTTTTTAAAAAGGGGGGGAGTTGTCGCGTCCCGACGAAAATTATATTATTATTTTTCGTAAAAAGTACTGCGTAGTTTAGAATAAAAATACGGCGTAGAAGACGAACAAAATAAGGTTGATAAAGAGTGATTCTAAGTAAATGCAGTAATATAAAATAGAGCTAAGGAACAGATTATTTTACGAGTGTTTCAAACGAGAAAGAGACTGATAAGTAGAGTTGAAGATATTATTCAAAGCCAATACGCATACAAGCGGGATCGCCGATAGTGAGATCGAAACGAAGGGTTACGCAAGAGTTTTTTTGTACTGCACTATAAAATCAATGTTCGGAGAAGAGCCGGCAATGGGTAACATCGACTAGAAAATTCGAGCATTAGAAGGAAGTAATAAATTAAGCCGTTCTTTGGGTAACGTCGCAGTAATAAAAGGGGGACCGCAAATTCTCCGAATTAACTACGAAGCGATACAGAAAATGCATGGGATTCGATAATTTTTAACTACGCACATCTAACGGTCCAATCGGGTGCAAGCACAGAAAAATCGAGAACTACTTACACAATGTCCATATAAGGCAAAGTGTAAGACAAGGCGAAGCGTAAGACAAGGACAGATGCATAGAATTTTAGGGTATATAAAGAGGACCCAGAAGAGACACAGGCACTCCTAAATTTTCATCTAAAGCTTTCGCAAGGCGAAGCTCTGCTGGACAACTCTTTGATTTTTATCCGAGGGCGTGGCTCTGCTACTTGAACTTTAAAGCAATACGTATTAAAAATCACAAGAGAAATCGAGACGTATCATTGACATCTACAAGCCATAGTCGAGGAACTACGACTTCGACATCTGGAAATCGTCGAGCTCCAACAGCATACAAATCTAAAGTCGACGCCCGCAGGTCTAGCAGGACATTATACGGCAATCTGACACCGCTACCCACGTTCAAGGCGGACCTTCGTTCCTCACCGAATATACACACACATATATATATATATATATACATATATATATATCTATATATTTGGGTACTTAAGGTATATTCTTTTCGGCTATCTATACGCTTGTATTATTCATAAAGGCAACCTGATATTTTATGTTATTTCGATTGCTGAACCAACCGTTTTCTTTAAAAACAATTATTATTATATATTACAATTTATTCATAATAATTATTCGTGACATTGTATTTGAATTGAAATATTCACGGTTTGAATTACAATTTATTAACTATAATTCATGTTTTAAACGACAACCATTTTTTATTTTATCTGCACTTATTTATAATGATTCTTATTTCAATTATGGATTATTAATGTTTATAATAAAATAACCTTGCGAATATTTTATTCTGTAATGTGCTAACGTGTTCGCCGCACACTTGTTTATTTAATCAAAATTAAGATCTTTATTTGACTTAAATAAATTTTTGGAATTGTAAATAAAATAGTGTGAATCTATGTATTTTTGCCCATTAAAAAGCTGTAATAATTTAGTTTCACGTGTTCATTTAAAGAAAGACAGCATATTATATTTAAATAAATAATGCATAATTAATACGAAATAAAACATATTATTTTATTTATCCCGCATTATATCCTGCATCTCTACTCTCAAAATAACTTCGCTCGCTACTCCCGGAGACGTAAGGCTAGTCCTAGTCAAACAAGAGCGAAAGGAACGCGAATGGTTTATTAACCATTTGCCTTCTTGTAATATTTTTTATAGTAGTTGGTGCAGGTCTGGACGTGACAATAGTTCGAACCTGTTCTCAACATTTGGTGCGATTTAAAATTTTCTTCATACCACTTGACGTGAAATAGCCTATATATCTCTCTATAAGTCTAAGAATTCAGAATTCAACATATATATATATATATATATATGTTTTATATATATATGTCATATATATAAGTGTGTGTGTGTGTGCGCGAGCGTGTGTGTGTGTGTGTGTGTGTGTGTGTGTGTGTGTGTGTGTGCGCGCGAGCATGTGTGTGTGTGTGTGTGTGTGCGTGTGTGTGTGTACGTGTAAATTGTTTTTTCAAGAATACATAATATATGTATTTTTTCCGTGCGCAAAAAAAAAGTTGTGAACATAACTAGAAAGAATGTGTATTAGTTTACTTATTCCTGATAAAACTCATAAAATAAAAACGGATCTAAAATTTAATGTAAAGTTTTTAAAAATATGCACAATTTTTCGAAGATAAAATAAATATTAATCAAGTATAACATACACTTTTCCAAATATCTATATGTGAAATATACAATAAACTAAAAATTAAATACATTAATTATTTCATTTTTAAGATAATTCTATTATAAACAGTAATGGCAAAAAAAATTCAAATTTTAACAGTGGCAATATAAAATACGAATTACATTTCAAAAGTTTTTCGAAAATTATTATTTTAGTAGTATTTAATTTAAATATTATTCAAATCAAAATTTTAAAACTGTATGGATATATAAGTAAGTAGATTACGTATATTTATATAAAACAATATTTTAAATAAACAAGTATGTATTTATTAGAAACAAAAGGTTATTTAAGGAATGCCTTTGTTTATAATAATTAAAATAAATATATGGGCTCTGTAACTAAAGACTATAATTATGGATTAAAACGCAAATTTTGAAAGAGGGTGCAAATTACGAATTACGGGAGAAATGGAAGAAACAGGTTTTTATTTATATACCGCTAAAATGTTATAAATAATTCTTTAAAACTAATACAAAAATTAATTTAATTAAGAAGAAAGGTTTATTACTCTAAAAGTACAAAATATTAATGACATATAGAACTCTTGACGATGACTTAACTAAATTAATTTTAGGAGGTAAAGTTCTACTTAGATCCGTTTAAAATAATCTAAAATTTTAATTGGTTTTTACTAAATACTACAATTAAGTATATGCACTTTACTATTTTTGGTAAGTTAATTATTCATTACCACATATTGTAACGAATCAATGTAATATTTGATTATATTACATTGCTCGTTACATTCTCTCTCTCTGTCTAGCCTGTGTATTAATCTTTACAGATGTTACAGGTCGACGTTCGACGATTTTCGGCGATTTTCGCGGACCTTCGTAAAGGTAAAAGTAGGGAAAGAGAGAGAGAGTTTTCGGTTCGTAAGTGCGAGAGCACTTAGATTAAACTCAACCGTCGAGAGACTAATCTCAACCGCCGACAGATTAAATTCAACCGTCGTGTGATTAATCTCAACCGTCGTGAGAAACCTTGTTATTTGTTCTCTCCATATTTCGATCGCCCCGTGCTTGTGATCCTGGTGCTGTGCTGGTGATCCAGTGGAGTTACATTAGTTTGTTTGGCGACGACGCAGCCCAGGAAGCTAAAGGGTAGCGACTACGCAGACTTCACCTGGTTGTTTAATCATCGATCGCGGCTCACGCACTGTAAGTGCCAGTCTTGTAGTCTCTCTCTCTCTTTTTCTCTTTATTTATTTCGCGTATACATCGACCTGCATTTCGCGCGCGCGTATTACTCGCGCCTGTATTACTTTTTTCCCGAATACATTTATTTTTGTTATTAATTGAATATCGCATTATTGCTTATTTAGTTGTTTACCCTTTTCCTCGCGTTTCGCTAAGTGAAGATTACTGCCGCCTCCGCCTATACGGCTTATTATAGTCGTATTATTACTGAGCGGCCGATCGTGTAAATGAGACTATTATTTTAACAATAGTTAATTGTTATTATTAACTTTATATTATAATATTTTATTTATTGTTATTAAATAATAGCAAAACCGTTACATGGCGCCCAACGTGCATGGTAATTAACGATACGCATATGATTGACAATTAATAGTCTCAAAATTTAATTTCTAATATTTAAAAGTTTTAATTCAGTCAATAGGCGTGTTAAATTAAGAGATCTCATTTCGAGCATTTTGAGAGCGAGCGAGCGCATTGTTAACGTTTCGCGGTGATTCGCGGTGTTTACGCTACAAATAATATTCTTTTGAATCTTATATTATTTGAATTTTAAATCGATTTGTCTTTTCGTTTTAATTTTAGCGTATTGCAAATTTAATTATTTCGTGTTTTTTTTTCATTATTTATTTGTTTATTTAAATAATTATTAGCGACACCGCGGAAAATATATCTATTGCTTTTCTAATAATTTTTTATAAGCTGTATAATCGCAATTTAGGTTGAGTTAGTCTATTTCGCGTGCGTGCGTGTAAGTGTGTGTGTGATATACGCGGTAAATATAAGTATTGTAGCGTATCGCGGTACATGTATGTATGTTTATGTAAGCGTGTGCGCAAATATAGTAATTTAATTTATTAATTAATCAATTTAATTTTTTTTATTGTTATTATAAATTATTAAAATAATTTTATAGCGTTTCTTCGCAATTTAAAATTTTGTTTTTTAAATAATTATTATCTTAAAATAATTTGTTTTTTTTTCAATTCTTTCAAACTTCTTCGAATATTAAATTTGTTACCTCAGTCTTATTTTATTTTTGTAAACAATTGAAAAATTTATTTTTAACAAATTACAGATTTGTAATATTTTGTTTTTTTTACAAAGTGGTTGATCTTATTAAATTTAATTTGGTTAAGCGAATTTGCGCATAATTTAATAGCGATTCGCAATTATTTTGTAATTTGTTTAATAAAATTATTTAATTGTGAAAATTTATCTTGCCAATAAGGCCTGAAATTAAAATTTTATTCAAAATTTTTTTTATAATTCAAAATGGCGTGCATGAATGAGAGTGATTTCGATCAAACATACGGAGTCGAGATCCAAGGATGGATTTTGAATTTAACAGCTGATCAATTCGATTCCGTCCTCGATCAGCTAGAATTGACACGTGACGGTACACCCTTTATCCGTGTAGATAGGTTATATAGGCGTTTACGCGGCGATTATACAGCCGCGGAATTTGTTGAATCAATTGACGAAGAAAACGACTTAGCTGTACGGACTCGTCGCGAACAAAGACTCTGCACCGTTCTAAAACGCACGAATTTCAGAGAAGAAACGCAAATTCAAATTGCGCAACGTCAAGTTCAAAATTTAAATCAAGCGAATGAAAGCGAATTTTTTCCGCTTGCTAATAGTTCAAAATCGAATGACAATCAAGATGCCGATTACGATGCGGAATCACAGCATAGTGAGGTTAACGCGGGAAATATCGCGAGAAACCTTGCGGATAATGCGATGGAAAACGCGGCCGGAAAAAATTTTGAACCAAATTTCGAATTGACTTCGACAAAAACGCTTAGCACGACTATACCGGTAAGACCGATTCCTACCATATCGACCGCGAAGATTACGACCGCTACCACAACTACGTACTCGACGACACAAGCAGCGAGTACGTTTTCACAAACAAAAGGTGCGTTGCCAAAAACAGTATTTAGTACTGGAAAAATTGATAAAACAATGTCGGACACTGTTTTATGTCAATTAGCAAATGGTAAAGTTGTTAACACTCCAAGGAGGATAGCTCTGGAGTTGTCGAAGGCGCAATCGCTGGCATTACAACAAGAGAAAGAATTAAATCTGTTGAAGCAGCGATTAGCGGAATTCGCAACAAGTACACAGCTTGCCGCGCAAACGCCGAATGCGTCGGAATGGCAACGGAAAATGCGGAAAAGTGTAAATTTTCAAGATATTTTTAATTTAAATTATTTTGAAGATGATAAGTATCCGCAAACACCTCAAGCGTCAACGCACACACAATCGGAAATTAATTCGGATCCACGTTTGAACGCAAACGCTCCGTGTTTTCCGACTCCCACATATCGCGACATACGTCAGTTTTCGTCTCTGCCAGCTCCTGCGGATTGGCAAGAGTCTGGAAGGGGGGAAAATGTGCCTGTATTTACAAGCGATCAACTTACGCAAATCTTGTCGA
Organism: Theocolax elegans; assembly: GCA_026168455.1. NCBI lineage: Eukaryota > Metazoa > Arthropoda > Insecta > Hymenoptera > Cerocephalidae > Theocolax > Theocolax elegans. The sequence goes on along the minus strand of CM047431.1, from coordinate 23,033,574 downwards.
ATATGTCGACTAGAGCGCCTATACAGTCACATGACGTAGGTCGCACAGTTCGCCAGTGGAATATTAAGTTTTCCGGCGAAAAACGCGAAAACATCGAGGAATTTATTCAGCGCATAGAAGAATGTCGCAAGTTAGCGCATATTTCCGACGCGGATTTACTGAATGCATTCTCGGAGTTGTTAACTGGCGTAGCGCTAGATTGGTATCGCCAATCGCGGAAAGATTGGAATACTTGGGCTGAGTTTTGCAATGCTGCTCGACGATGTTATGGCGTTGAGCAGAACTTTCAGCAGCGCTTAATGGCGGAAGCGCAAGCACGCAAGCAGGGTAGAGAAGAGCCTGCTCGTGATTACATTTTCTGCTTGCTAACCATATTTAGCAGAATGGATGCGCCTCCAAGTACGCAATTTCAGCTAGACATGTTGTATGCTAACATGTTGCCGTCTGTTCGGAAGTTAGTTCCGAAAGAAAAAGTTACCAGCGTCGATAGGCTTGTGCAGCTAGCTCGTCAGGCGGAAGAGCTTATCGAGGAAGAGCGGAATTTTCCCGCGCCTCCGCCGCCAGAAAAGAGCGTTCTGCCTTCTGTGGCTTATAAGCAGCCAGATGCCAGAGGTAAGAAGGGCGGAAAAGCTGCTAGCGATGATGCTACGGTAAAAGTAGCGAGTATCGCAGAACCTACAATGGAAAATTTGGCCAAAATCTTAGAGAAGAAGCTAGATGAGAGATTTCGTAAATATGCAAATTCGTTTGCGAATTCCGCCAATACGAAAGGTCAAACCGCGCGTAATTTCCATAAACCAGGTGCGCCGAAAGGAGCAAAGAATGTTTCTGATAAGCCATCTGGCGTGACTAGTACCGAGAGGAAGGATGATGGTAAAAATAAATCATCCATTACTAATGGAAAATCCGCGCGTAGTCGCAACCGCGATAAGAAAGCAGGCCCCAAAGAGCGTGTGTACTGCTATCGCTGCGGTTGGCCCGGGTATATCAAGACGGATTGTCCTGAGTGCTCGGGAAACGAGAACAGGGGCGAATAGATAAGGTCCCTATCGCCCCAATTATTAGTGAGACCTCTGATGTGGATGAAATTCCATCAGTAATTGCGCAAAAGGAGAAAATGCCATCGTTTTTGCCTGTCGGAATTGACAGACAATCAGCGGAAAAAGGTGTTTGCGATTCTCTCGCTGGAACGCCAGTTGAGGAAGGAACTGTGCAGTCTACTCGCTGGTGGTTGCAGATCGGAATCGGTGGATTCCGCGTACGCGCTATGTACGATTCAGGGGCGGCTCGCACGGTTATTAATTCCTTAGGCTTGCAAATAGCATCAGCTATAGGAAAACCGTTAACACCTTACATTGGACCAGGTGCACGACTCGCTAACGGCCAACGCGCTCCAATACTTGGACGTTTAGACCTGCCGTTTGATTTAGCGAATGAACGCCATTACTTAGATGTTTTAGTAATGAGCGATCTCGACGCCGATTGTATACTCGGTGCCGATTTTATTCGTGCGTTTAACGCTGTTTTGGTGCCGCGAGAAAATCAGTTGCTGATTGAAAACGTGGCTGACGCAATTCAGCTTGAAGTATCTGCTATCGGCATTGGTGAGGCCTGCTCACTAGCTGCCGTTGGCTTAGCAGATATTGACGAAGCGCAACGCAAACAACTTAATGAATTCTTGGAAAAGCGTTTGACTGCTCCGAATGCAAAGCTAGCTTGTACTAACTTAGCTGAGCATGAAATTGATGTGGGCGGTTCGCGTCCCAAGCTGTCGCTGATAGCGAAGCCGCAGCAGCTGTTCAAAATTGGCAACAGCGTATGCAAACGCTGCCAGAGCTGCAAGCTCAAGCTGCTGAACGAGCGACATGCGCACAAGCACGTCAAGCCGAATATTATAATTCAAAACGCCGCGATGTACAATTTGCCATGGGACAAAAGGTTTCTAAGCGGAATCGTGTACTTTCGTCCGCTGCCCATGGCATAGCTGCTAAGCTAGCTCCAAAGTACATCGGCCCTTTTATCGTTTCGGCGTTACTCGGCTCAAACGTGGTAGAGCTCATCGACAATGATGGAAAAGAAGCAGGTAAATGCCACATCAATGACCTGAAATCGTACTACGAAGACCAGACGGACGTATCTGTGGAGAGTAGATTAAATCGAGAGGATGCGACGAGGGACAGCGAGGGATTAAGCGCAGAGCGAAGAGCTAGCGACGAGTCCAACGATAATGATCCTGTGAGTGCGAACGCACTGCGTAAGCGAGGTAGGCCGCGCAAAACTTGGGTAATTGTTAATCGTATGACTGCGGTAGATCGTGCCCCTTCTAACGAGCGATTAAACGCGAATACTGATGTATACGCGAATCCTCCGACGACGGAAATTAGGCGCGGAAGGCCGAAGGGTTCAAAGAACAAGCCCGTATCCCCGGTGAAAACGATCGAACAGCGCACTCGGTCGCAGAAACCGTAAATGTTCTTTTGAGCGATTGATGTATCTACGCGTACCTTTTCTCCGATTTTGTAATCTTCGTAAGGCGTATCGCTCTTAATTGTTGTTATAATAAAGAGAGAAATCCTTTATATGTTGGCCTGCTAAACATTTTCTTTTGTCTGCTGTTTTGCTTTCAAATTAATTTATTTTATTTTTTATAAATATTATTTATGTTAATTATCTTTTTCATTTTGTCTTCTGGCCTAGAGAGAGAGAGTCGAAATGCAGAGCTGGTACGTCTTCGGCTACCTGGAAGGGGGGAGTGTAACGAATCAATGTAATATTTGATTATATTACATTGCTCGTTACATTCTCTCTCTCTGTCTAGCCAGTGTATTAATCTTTACAGATGTTACAGGTCGACGTTCGACGATTTTCGGCAATTTTCGCGGACCTTCGTAAAGGTAAAAGTAGGGAAAGAGAGAGAGAGTTTTCGGTTCGTAAGTGCGAGAGCACTTAGATTAAACTCAACCGTCGAGAGACTAATCTCAACCGCCGAGAGATTAAATTCAACCGTCGAGTGATTAATCTCAACCGTCGTGAGAAAACTTGTTATTTGTTCTCTCCATATTTTGATCGCCCCGTGCTTCTGATCCTGGTGCTGTGCTGGTGATCCAGTGGAGTTACATTAGTTTGTTTGGCGACGACGCAGCCCAGGAAGCTAAAGGGTAGCGACTACGCAGACTCCGCCTGGTTGTTTAATCATCGATCGCGGCTCACGCACTGTAAGTGCCAGTCTTGTAGTCTCTCTCTCTCTTTTTCTCTTTATTTATTTCGCGTATACATCGACCTGCGTTTCGCGCGCTGCGACGCGCCTGTATTACTTTTTTCCCGAATACATTTATTTTTGTTATTAATTGAATATCGCATTATTGCTTATTTAGTTGTTTACCCTTTTCCTCGCGTTTCGCTAAGTGAAGATTACCGCCGCCTCCGCCTATACGGCTTAATATAGTCGTATTATTACTGAGCGGCCGATCGTGTAAATGAGACTATTATTTTAACGGTAGTTAATTGTTATTATTAACTTTATATTATAATATTTTATTTATTGTTATTAAATAATAGCAAAACCGTTACAATATATATTAAAACACGTTCACTGGGGATCAGGGTGAACGGCTCCCATATCATAAAATAACAACACTTTTATTTTAGCTAGAAATTTAATATTAATCAATTAATAATAATACACAAGTTAAACGAACAACTAGTCATGGTCGCCAGCCGCGTTCACGCGGCAAAATTTATATTTTATATTATACGCGATTACCGCACACACACGCACAATCACAGCTTGACGGGAAGCTGGAAGACAGGGAGTTTAGGCAGGAACTCTCACCTGCAGATGCTCGAATTTAACAATTAATAAAATATAGCCACTCTTGATAATAATTAAGTGTGCGTTGTAAAACTACACGTCTCGTTCGACGGCCCGACTCGGAATCACCGAGTTCGTCTCGATGTACCGATCAGCGAGTCCGCGCGCATGCGCCACGCGCAACAGTTGGCTCTCGTTCGCTTGACTCGGCCGATCCGACGTTCGTGTCTTGTTTATGTACAGTGAACACCTCCGTCCCCGTGCACCGTCTCAACTGCTGGATACGAACAACTCGGAGTCGCTTCTACAGGAACAACGTCAATAAACGGTAAAATACTCTCGTTCCATACAATAACCTGTATTAATGTTAGTTCGTCCGAGTTTGTTTATTTGTTTCAGGTGCGGCATGCGGGAACGACGACGTCAACACTGTATTGCAGATTTCCTCAGCTACTTCTTCCGCACCAGGTTCCGGAGATGCCTATTCTCAAGTCAATATCTAGCTAGATTGTCCGAGGTAATGTATAAATATCGTCGTTTCTTCTTTTAACATTAATCTCTTGTGGAAGTAATTTCCTAACCTCAACTCACCTCTCCTTCTCCTTACCTGCAACTAGGTTTTGACAACCTACTGCTTTCCTCAATTCTAATTTTATATTCAGTATGATTTATTTAATACTGTTGCAGGTACTCGAAGGAGGTTTTGTACCAACGAAGGATCATTACTTCTTGGAGGAGGCTGGATGTTTACTGGTTGTCGACGCTGTCCAATATTATATGTTCTACCTCTACTGCTACCTTCTACGATCACCTCCACACTGAGAGAATTTTTGGGCAATTGCTGTAATTGCTCAAGTCAGCTGATGTACATAACCTTTTGGGCAGCCGCTCTACTAATTTTTGTACCGATGCTGCCCAAAAGTGCGGATTTTTCGCTGTTTGAGCGACACTAGCGCCACAGTTGGACGTCTGGTGTACAATTTTTGTACAGCATCTGCCCGAAACGCTCGTGCGAATACTGTAACGCGTTTCGGACGTCTGGCGTACTAGCACTTACAGCATAGGTCCAAAAATTTTCTCAGTGCAGGAGAATAAGGAACAGGATTTATAGCAGGACCTCACTCAACTACTTCAGGATTCAATTTCAACTACCGGATAATTATTTACAGGACTGTTATAAGGATAGTGATTGTGTGCTTGTGTGCTTATGCGTATCTTGCTGGAGTGCGTACTCCTTTCTCCCGGTCTAGCCTATCTGGATTCCGAGTGAGCTTTATAATTAATTCCTATAAGCTACGGGGCTTTGGAATATTTAATATATAATATAAATATAAATTAAGTATGTGACATGCAGTTAGAACTGCCATGTCATAATATATATATATATATTATATATATTACACCTTTGGTGTAAGTTATGTGTATGTCCTAAAATACGTGAAAATTAGTGATTTTATGAGGTTTATGAGGCATAACTTACAACAGCGGTTTTGGCCAATAAGCTAACCCAAGCCATTCGAAAGCTCGCGAAAAATGTGAACTTTTGAGAGGTGTTAGATTAAAATCAATTATGGTGTGGTAGCCTTTTTTTTGATATTCAATATATCCGGGTGTTCTATCTCTTCGAGATTTTAAAATTAAGAAATGTAACCAGGGTAAATAAGTTCTAAAGATTAATTTAAACAAAAGTTGTTTGTAATGTTTTTTCAAAAAAATCAACAGATTTTGAGATAACTGGCTTTAAAAATAGAAATTTTTCTAAAAAATTGAAAAATTTCCACTTTTCATGGTCGAATAACTCTTAAGTAAATTATTTTTAACACTTAAATTTTTTTTGTATGTTCTGGAAGATGTTTCCAGCCTGTTCTCAAATTTTGGAGTGATTTAAAATTTTCATCGTACCACTTGACGTGAAATAGCCCATATATATGTAAATATATGTATGTATGTATGTGGGTGTGTGAGCGTGCGGCGGAATATTTATATAATATATATATATATTTTAAAATTGTTTTTTCAAGAATACATAATATATGTATTTTTTCCGTGCGCAAAAAAAAAGTTGTGAACATAACTTGAAAGAATGTGTATTTGTTTACTCATTCTTGATAAAACTCATAAAATTTTTAAACGTATACTCAATAATAATAACGGATCTAAAATTCAATGTAATGCTTTAAATACAGATGCAAAATTGTTTGAAGATGAAATAAATATTAATCAAGTATAACATAGACTTTTCCAAATATCCATATAATATATACAATGGGTTAAAAATTAAATATATTAATTATTGCATTTTTAAGATAATTCTATTATAAACAGTATAGGCAAAAGAAAATTCAAATTTTAACAGTGGCAATATAAAATACGAATTACATATCAAAAGTTTTTCGAAAATTATTATTTTAGTAGTATTTAATTTAAATATTATTCAAATCAAAATTTAAAAATTGTATGGATATATAAGTAAGTAGATTACGTATATTTATATAAAACAATATTTTAAATAAACAAGTATGTATTTATTAGAAACAAAAGGTTATTTAAGGAATGCCTTTGTTTATAATAATTAAAATAAATATATGGGCTCTGTAACTAAAGGGAAAAATAAATTGGATATAATTATGGATTAAAACGCAAATTTTGAATTACGGGAGAAATGGAAGAAACAGGTTTTTATTTATATACCGCTAAAATGTTATAAATAATTCTTTAAAACTAATACAAAAACTAATTTAATTAAGAAGAAAGTTTTATTACTCTAAAAGTACAAAATATTAATGAATTAGAACTTTTGGCTATGATCGTTCGTCATTAAATAAATTAATTTTAGGAGGTGAAGTTCTATTTATAACCATTTAAAATAATCCAAAATTTTAATAAGTTGTTAACTAAAATACTACAATTTAGTAAGTATATGTACTTTACTATTTTTGGTAAGTTAATTTTTCATTAACATTTATAATTATTAAAATATAAATTTAAGCTTTATAAGAATTCATATAAGTAGGTATAGGGTGGTATGGCGAGACGTAAACAAACCCCCACCACGCCTCCCTTGAGGTCTGCCGAAGGGTCGGTATAGCGCGCCGCGTCTATTTTTAGACTATCTCTCTCTTTCTCTCTCTCACGCACATGTACGTGTGCTCTCTCTCTCTCTCTCTCTCTCCCTCTCTCTCTCTCTCTTTCTAGCACGCACATGTGCGTGTGCTATCTCTCCCTCTCTCTCTCTCTCTCTCATGCACTTACGTTTGAACACTCGAGCGTCTAAAGGCTGGTATAGCGTAGTAAACAAACCCCCACCACGCCTCCCTACGGGGTCTGCCGAAGGGCCGGTATAGCGCGCGGGGTCTATTTTTAAACTCTCTCTCTCTCTCTCTCGCGCCTACGTTCCAGCACTCGAGCGTCTACGGACTGGTATAGCGCGATGTACACAACACCGTCGGCAACTTCTCTCTTTCTCTCTCGCGCTGTCTACAACTCTGGCGTGCATCTAAGGGCTGGTATAGCGCGATGTACACAACGCCGATACTCCCACTCCTCGGCAACCTCTCTCTTTCTCTCTCGCGCTGTCTACGACTCCGGCGTGCATCTAAGGGCTGGTATAGCGCGATGTACACAACGCCGATACTCCCACTCCTCGGAAACCTCTCTCTTTCTCTCTCGCGCTGTCTACGACTCTGGCGTGCATCTAAGGGCTGGTATAGCGCGATGTACACAACGCCGATACTCCCACTGCTCGGCAACCTCTCTCTTTCTCTCTCGCGCTGTCTACGACTCTGGCGTGCATCTATGGGTTGGTATAGCGCAGCCCTCGGTTTTGGGGCTGGTATGGCGAGACGTAAACAAATCCCTACCACGCCGTCTCCGTGGTGTTTGTGCGCAGGTACGATATGCAGAGACGTATCTATTATAGACAATGCGTCGATATACCGAATTGGTCTCTCTTCTGTACAAATTAATTAGTTAAAGGTATATATAAGAAGGAAAAAAAGTAATGTGGTTATAGTGGAAGGGTAAATAATTCAATACTCTCTTTTGATTAAATATTAAAAAAAAACTTATTTATTAAGATATAAAGATTTCATAAAAATTACATTTTTTTATAACCATCTGTTTTTGGTATACTACAAGTATTAATAGAAACTTTTTCACTGTATTTTTTCCATTGAGACTTGAATTTGTTTTCATTATTTTTTTCTTGCTTATCTAGTAGAGTCTTGTGCTCCGGATTGCTGGTATTTGGACCCATGTTAATGTGAGTATTGAAATAGAATGAGTAGACTTGCTCGAGTAATTTGTATTTATACTATTCTTCAAACATGATAGCGTGTAGATCTTTTGAAATCAAGGGTAAGTCGAACGCGTAAATTTCACCCAATACAATTGATAAATATATGTACTTAAATCCATCGTTATCATCTTCGACCATTTTCTCGTTGACAAACCCTTCTATGTCAGCACACTGGGTTGAATAGTACTGTTTAAACACTTTAAAGTTTTGTAAAATACTTTTAGTATTCTCACCTTCTTCCTTCTCAAGTTTATGTTTTAAAAATTCGAGCGTACAATCGACAGTCCTATTAACTTTACCAACTATTTCTTTGAGTAATCCAAGATGCAAATCTATCAAACCGCTCTGGTTTCGAAGTCCATCAAACGTTGATTGTTGCATTACTATAGCTGGTGGATTATGACGAAGCTTCTTCTTCTTACAAGATGGATTTTCAATTAGCGTTTCAATATCACTTTCTTCTATAATATTGTGATTAGGCTCTGGTCTCTCGTCGATGATAATTGTTCTATGACCGTATGACGATGTAAAGCTTAAATCGTGCTTTTCGAGAAAAATCTTACTTGGACGTCCAAACTCTCGATAAAAAGATTAATTGTTATCAAAATATGATGTTATCAGATCAAAGTGTAGTTTCAAACTGTCCCAACTTTCTACGTCCAGCGTAAGGTTCTTGTATGACGGTCCTGCGGTAATTAACTTAATAACATAGTGATAATATCCTCCTCTCTGCTCAAGTTCCACGCAGACCCTCTTTGTGTTTGATTTATTCAATGCATACGTTGTAGCTAATAAGAGATTAGGCAACTCCGGGTACACTTCACGTTTTCTTAATTGACACTCAGCCATTTTTTTTTTACTTCAATTGTACACTAGAAATTTACAAACGTTATACTACACTATTTCGTTCGGTAAACTCACAGATTGACTGTCTATGCTCAACTGACTGTTCTATAATCACCTTCTCATGTATTTATGATTGTCCCACCACTTTCGGGTATTACTTACTTTAACCACATGTAACGTAGTACATCAACGTAGTGGGGGAGTACATAAAATAGAATTCTAAAAATAAAATTGAATGCGCATTAACAGATGTTGCACTGATTTTTTGGTTGTGAAAATCAGATGTAACAGGAAAAATAAAAATTATGCATTTCTGCATTTAAGAAATAAATAACGTTTGTCATTAATATAATAATAAAAAAAAAGGGAAAAGGATTAGAATGTTAGGAAAAGAAACACAACTGTTTACACATCAACCATATTATTTATTTTAAAACTACATTAATGTTAAATAATCTATCTAGAAATACATGATTGATTACAATATCCTAAACCACGTGAGAGTTCATCACCAAACGCAAACGTTCTCTTACATTTTTTATATTTCAGTTTCTTATAAATTTTTTTATAGCTAAATTATCATTTTTTATAGTATTTTGTGTGAATAATTGAGAAAATGTGTTGAGATCTCCACCTTGACACATATGATGTAAATACATTATACAGTATTGACCACAGCACGTTGAATCAGCGCTTTGAAGTTTCTTAGTATTATATTCGAATCTTTCACAGTTACGTCGAAGACGTTCTAAATGATGATGAGACAACGGTGGGAAACCATAACTATCGAAATACGTCCCAATTTTGTCTTTATTTACGTAAATTGCTATCCAGTGCGTCCCTGGTTTTGTATGTTCATCCACATTACACGTTATTGCTATTGGGGTTGGCATTGCACGTGGAATCCGATCCGCTGCGTAGACTCCGATTGTTGTAGCTTCTATATCCTCCAGAGCTCTCGCAATCTCTATTGTATTCATTATTGTCTTCTTCTTTTTCTGTATTTTCTTTAAGGGATTTCTCACTATCAAGAATATAATTATCGACACTTGCACTATCGTCGTCGTCAGAGATTGGAGCTGTTGAATCTGTATCACTATCTCTAGTATCTCTCCATAAGCGTTTTTGCAGACTATCGTAGATTGTTTCAGAACTATTTTTAGGAAAAAGTTTACGATCTTGCTCCGACAGTTGTGAATAAAGCCATACCTTTAATAAGTATGCTCTCTGCAAAGCGCACTGCGACGTTTTATACTTGTCTTGCATACTTGCGTGTAGAATGCATTTGTGTTTACAATCGAACGCTTTATGTAAATCGCTGAAACTTTCCTTGGTATAGTCGTCAATATTAACAATTCTTCGAGCCAACAGAGATTCAAGATATAGAGCTTTTTCACTTCCTTTCACGTATATTTTTGATGCGTTTCTCGCGATACCATAAAAATACACATGCAATTTACGTAATGTAATATCACCATCAAACCATGGTATCCCATGAAGTCGTGCTGTAACAAAATCGTTTGCAGATCTGCCTTTGCATGGTAATTCTTCGTAATACCGAGGCGACATTACTATCCAATGACCGATAACGTGACCTTGAAGAGAAACTATAGCAACTTCTTTTGGAAAAAATTTATTATGCTTGTCTCTTAGATCTTGCACATCTATAATGTAATCCATGATTACCGACGTACTTTTGCCAAGACTGAGAAGCAAACTGAAAATCGAAAATCCTACATCGACATTTTATACAGGTTTCCCCTCCACACTTTCATGCTCTAACTATGTAACGAGCAGATTGCCAGATGTGTAGTTGAACCAATGCTTTAGCGTTGAAGTCTGTTAAAATTTGACGGTTGGAATCTATTTCTAGAATGTTGTCAAACTCTGCGTAAACGATACAATTAATGGTTTCCGTTAAAGCTTGCTCGAATCGTACTTCAATGCACAAGGCACCTGATCGTACAAGACTCCAATGAGATGAAAAATGCGCCGACATGTCGGGGGTAAGATCGAATGCGAATAAAGAATATCCAAGAGGGTAAGTGGTACGGCTGATATCGATACCCTCGTTTAGGTAATGTATGCCAGTGCCAGAAAATAGTGTATGAAATGCATCTATAGACAAAGTACTTGTACCTGTGAACCTTGGTTGTAGTGGTTTGCTCGGTATTTGCACACCGTCTACGTACAATGAGAGAAAGTTTATTGAAAAATGTTTGAAATGGGAAGGATTGAGTTGCCAGTTACCGTTAAATGCACGATTTAGAACAAAACCAAGAATTCCACTATGCATAGTAAACGACTTTATTTCGACTCTGGTAATGGGATATTGGCTGTTGTTTTTGATAATGCCTTTGCGTGAGCTAGTAATATACCAGGACTTATTTTAGCTCTCCGTACAATAAGCGTTGCCTCTTTAATACGTACTGAAAATTGTCCATCTGAGGAAAAATCCATGAGACAGAATGCATCTTTATTACGTACAAGTCTTACTCTCATTTCTACACCGTTGAGAAGAAACTTTGATTGATTGAAAACATCGCAATGCAAATGACCAATCATGTCGACTGTTTTTCCACCTAAAGTAAAGTATTGACGATTTATTAGACCGATATTTGCTCCAGTGGCATTACGAGCCATATTTGGTGGTGTATCCATGTTACCGGCTGTATCCGGATAAAATAGCGCAGCGGTCAGATGAGATTGTATAGCGGGAGGTGCATAATTTAATAATGTTTCTATGTAGGCCCGATAAGGATAAGCGTTGTTTGGTGGAGAAACTAATTTTTGATTGAAAAATATGTCGATCTGATCAAACATCGAATGAATAAAATTATTGATTGGTGCGATTTTTGCATTTTTCGTATCATCGGCTACCAGTGATACTTGAACACTTACGTGTAGCATGGTGTGAGGCAGGTCAATGTAATGTTCTGTAACGGTATTAATTATTAAAAGGCGTCTTGAATTAAATTAATATCGTTTAGTAAACGCGAGCATTCGATATATTTGCTTTTCTCGGAAACGGCGCGGCGAACGAACAACGATCCGTGCGCAAGGGAGGGAGAGAGGACCTCTGGATGGCCCACGGAAAATGTAGTACAGCAGTACGGGTACGATAGACGAAGAGTACGGTACAGTAAGAGTACGACAGAGTACGGCGAAGGACGGTCTACGCTACGGTTTAGCTGGGCCGTGCTACGAGCGAGTAAACGATACGTGCGAGGAAACTACCGCGACGCAGACGAGCGATCGAGGATCGGTACGTTTCCCGGGGTACGCGTGCTATCGCCGTAGACGAGAGGAAACGCAGCAAGCCCACGGAAGCGGGGTTCGACGTAGTGGTTCGTGTGGGAATCGTGCCACGAAGGAGACGGTGCGCGACGTGCTCCGCCGTCTCCCCTTCTGTGTTTTCGTTGGTCCTTTGCCTCGACGAGAAGGCTACCTGCCCGATAGTCGGCTAGGAGGCCTAAGGCGTAGTTGGCGCCCGGGACATTGTAAGGACGCCACATCAAGCGTAAGTCGGGATAAAATCCCTTACTTTAATACCGCGAGATCGCGAGCGGATCATCGTTGCCAGCGGGCAACGCGTTCAAAATCGAGAGCGAGAGAGAAGGGACGACTCGGCCGGCGACTCCCGTCTCTCTCACTCTAATACTTAGAAGTAAACCTCGTTAAGCTTTCCTCGTGGTTTAGCTTAGGACGATCCCGCCGAGGGATCGACGCGTCTTTGTTCGAGACACCATTATTTGGAACTCCGCGTAACGTATATATGACGCGACCGTGCACCTCATTATATTCCTTTGTAATCTTCTTTAGTTGTAACATTAATTTTAGTTAATAAATCGAACGTAATTAATTCAACTTTAAGTTATTTACTTTTGCATGTATATGTCGTGTTGTCGATTGAATCCGAAATATCCCAAAACCACTTTGTAGAGGCAAAACTCACGCCGAGTAATGAGCCTCTCGAGTTCACGTACTCGGAGGCTAAGCTAAAGGTAAGACCGAGAAACAAAGACGGAGAGCGCGGTGCTCCCCGTGTCATCATACCCGGACGGCAAGGAAAAGCCGCCCGATTTAACGGAGGTACCGGTATTGCACAGTGCGGCCGAGGTAAGCTCATCGGTACGCGCGGGCCGCATTGACCGCATCGAGAGATGTAGAGACCCCATACCGTGGCCCCTATGGCCATGCTTCTAATTTCGGTCTTAATTAGAGGCAGACCCCGTTACATGGCGCCCAACGTGTTCGTTTAAATTAAATAAAGAAAGTGGTGCTTTGATATCGGACGTCTCGTTGCGCGACGCCCGAGAATACAAGCAAATATTCCAATTTTTACTTAGTTTAGGCGCGTTCGCGAGTCTAGAAAAAGACAAACGAAGAGAATTTCAGACGTGAAACATCTCGATCGTTCGTAAATAGAGACCACGCGACGAGGAAAGCCCGCGCCGATACAAGTAAACAAGAGCGACATTGTTTACGAACGAGCGATAGTCGAAAACAAATGTAATTCGGTGCTACTTTCAAGCACCGAAAATTCGACTACATAAGTGCGAGAGAGAGCGCAAATAAAATTTAAAATTCTATTTTATTTTATTTCTGCTCACACGGAAGGCGAAGTCGGTACATAGGAATCCTGTTATTCTTATCGAACTAATTATTAAAGCGAGCGGACATTTTGATTCGCTCGATATATGATTTTATTATGTTTTCTTTTCTTGTTTAACAAATTGGTTACAAAATTCTTGCATTAAATAAATAGTGAAAAATTAGTATTTTTGATTTCGATTGTAATTAAATCGAATATTCTAATAAATAAATTTATTCAAGGATTAATGATTAAAATAAATAAATATTTAGTTAATGCAAGGATGATTAAGTCATTTAATAGGAAATAACAGGAAAAATTTATCGAGAAAACTATTAAAATACAATTATTGAAAAATTAATATAGGAGTTTATTAATTTAGTATTTCTTTCCTTTTTCGTACTCATAAAATCATTCATATAATAATTTAGAAAAATAGCTACCGACTTCGTGAGAAAAATATAATTTTTTTTGAAGGAGAAACAATTATTAAGAAAGGTAAATTCGATTTAATTTTTTTTTTGGTTTAAAATTAAAAGTTGTTTAATTTTCGTTGCGAAGGAAAATTTTCCTTCACATTAAACTAATATACTCCTTCAAAAATTTAAATTTTTCTGAGGATATAGGCGTTTAAGCGAATCGCAAAGCGGCAATTCGCGTAAAATAGGAAGCCCGTACTCGCACTTATACGTACCCTGCGAATAGAGTAACACAGACAATAGTGTGCAGGTTAGGTACACTAATATTTTATATTGTAAACACGACAATTAGACGCTTATAATTCAAGCGCACGATTGTCTGTGAATAAGCGTTTATAAAATTGATAAGCGGCGTAATTTAAGATGGCCGACGAAACCATCCGTGCACTCGAAGACTGGTGCTGGAGCTTAAGCTCAGAAAATGTCCACGAAGCACTTAATTACATGCAGCTGATCGAGTCCGGAACGAAACTCGAACAGCTGAGTAGAATCGAAAAGTGGTTACTCGGTAACTATACAGCTACCGACTTCAAACCCGGTGAAGAGGCGGACGACGAAACAACCCGCCAAACCAGACTCGCGTTGAGACAAACGTTTATAGACGAATATAAACAAAAAGACGCGGACGCATCGGTCGAAAGCGACGAGGACAACGAAGCCACGGCAAGGCATCCTTTAGAAATACTCGCACGAGACCCGCTAATTCAAGTAAACATGACACCGACCGGCGTTAGTGAACCGGTCGAAGATAGAAACAGACCAACGAACGAGCAAACAGACCCAAACAGGTGGATAACGCTCGAGAAACACGACGGCATACAGTACGACATGCCGACGGAAATGGTCAAGTTTATGGGGGACCTATCAAACCGAGTAAAGGCCCTCCAACTACAAGTCATGGACTTAACAAAAGAATGGCAGGACACACGGACACAGAATGTAGATGTACATTCGAGCACAAGACTGCCGCGAAATAACAAACAACGGACACACGTGAACTTCCAAGACACGTTTACGTGCCAATACCCGAATGCAGGCAGTCCCAACTCGACGCAGGACAACGGCTCGCATCAAGACTTGAGCGCACGTGAAAGCTCAAAAACTGGGAGAGGGGAGAGCTGCCCAGATGTCGAGCAAGCGCGCTTACACACATTTATACAAAACCAGTCGCTGAGTTCAAATAATACTCGCGACGTCGGACAGATTGTACGCAGATGGAACGTACGATTTAATGGCGATAAAAACCAAAGCATCGATCATTTCATCACACGAGTAGAGGAATGCAGTAAATCATCTCGTTTAACAGAAACGGAGTTACTCTCTGCATTAACCGAGTTATTTACAGGCGTTGCAGCTGTATGGTTGAGAATGCGGCGCAACCAATGGAACTCTTGGGATGAAGTTTGCGAAGCAGCAAGACGATGGTACGGGTCAAACAGACTTCGACAACAAAAATTAATTGCCGAAGCAAACGCGCGCACACAAGGGCGAGATGAGCCCGTGCAAAATTATATTGCATGTCTGGTGTTTTATTGCAAAAACAAGAACCGGAACCGGTTTTGACACAACAGCTAGATTTACTGCATAGAAATATGCTACCCGAATTACAAAAATTAATTCGCCGTGACGAATTTAATAGCATCGAATCGCTACATAGCCTAGCAGTCGAAGCCGAGGCGGTAATCGAAGCAGAGAGAGCATTCAGACCACCGCCACCGCCGGAGTCGGCATTGCTACCAGAACTAGCATATAAGCCAGCAGCAAACTTCCGGAGGAATAAACCGCAAGTCGCCGCAGTGCAGCAAGAAATCGGAGCAGCAACGACTCCCAATCTAATGGAGTCGATTTCAAAATGCATCGAAAACGCATTCAAGAAGCTGCAAGAACCAGTAATAAAGAATACGATCCGAAAAGGAGAGGAGAGAAAAAGAAGCCCCCCTCGGAAAGATTCATTTATTAATAAACAGGTGAAAAGTGACCGTAAAACGCCCGAAAGTGAGAGAAAACAATCAAGCAACCCAAATCGAACACAGGAAACACGGAAATGTTTCAACTGCAACGTCCAAGGCCATTTAGCAAAAGACTGCACCAAGCCAGCGGGAAACGGAAAGGGGAGCGCGTAAGCGAGGCCGCGGCGCTCAACCCAAACAACCCTCAGGCCTCGGACAACAACATAACTAAACAGAATATAAGCGCTGTGAACGACGCTCAGGAGAAGAGCGTCGATAAAAGAAACATTGAAAACGAAGAAAATTTGCAGCAATCGCAAAAAGAAGATGACGAAAAGCGATGGTGGCTGCAAGTAAACATAAACGATTATCGAATTCGGGCATTGTACGATTCAGGTTGTTCATGCACCATAATGAATTCGATAGGATTACAAATAGCAAGTTCGTGCGGTAGAATGGTAATCCCCACCGAAACGAAAAACGCGCGCGTTGCGGGAGGTTTCAAACTTTCGGCAGCGGGATACGTATACTTACCATTCGAGGTCGGCGGCATACGCAGAAACATAAGAGTAGCGATTTTACCCGACCTCGACGACGATTGCTATGTAGGATCGAATTTTTTGCGAGCCTTCGGCGCAATATTAGATCCTAACAAAAACGAATTATTAGTAAAAGAGTCAGGAAATACCGTTAAATTAGAGGTAGCGGGAGTCGGACAAGAAGAGACTCTCGCACTGGCGTCCATCGGTCTTGCAGATATTGAGCAAGAACAACGCGAGCAGCTTGATCACCTACTCGCACGAGTTCTCGGCTCAACCAAAGATCAACTAGGCTGCACATACTGGATCGAACACGACATTGACGTCGGGACAACTAAGCCAATAAAACAACGATATTTCCCGATTTCAAGAAAAATCGAGGAAGAGATGTATACGCAAATTGAAGAAATGCTTAAAAACGACGTAACAGAACCATCAACAAGCGGCTGGTCCAGTCCAGTCGTTATGGTTAAGAAGTCTAACGGTAAATATAGATTTTGCGTAGATTATCGCAAAGTCAATGCGGTATCAAAACCAAATGCATACCCATTACCAAGGATGGATGATATACTGAGAAAACTGCAGAAATCTCGCTATATCAGTACGCTCGACATAAGCAACGCGTACCATCAAATACCAATGGAAGAAAAATCAAGACCAATCACAGCTTTCACAGTACCTGGACGAGGGCTTTACCAATTCAAAAGAATGCCCTTCGGTCTCAGCTATGCAGGCGCTACGTTCCAACGCCTCATAGACGACATAATTGGCCCGAAACTCGAACCATTCGCATTCGCATACCTTGACGATATAATAATCGTCACGGAAACGTTCGAAGAGCATCTACGTTGCCTCGAACAAGTGCTACAGCGAATAAAAGACGCGGGACTAACCATAAACCGCGAAAAGAGCGTATTCGGACGCGACGAGGTTAAATACCTCGGCGTCTTGGTAAACCGTAATGGATTTAGGCCCGATCCAGAAAAGATCGAACCTATCATCAAATACCCAGCTCCACGTAACCTAAAGCAGCTACGACGTTTCCTAGGCATGACGTCGTGGTACCGAAAATTCCTAAAAAGCTTTGCTACAATCGTTGAGCCGTTAACCGCGTTAACAAAGAAAGGACGCAAATACGACTGGCTCGAAGCAGAGCAAGCAGCTTTCGAGCATGCGAAAGCACTAATAGCATCGGCCCCTATATTACAGAGGCCGGACTTTAACGCAAGATTCGTGATTCAAACAGATGCTAGTGATACCGGTTTGGGAGCGGTACTCACTCAAGAAATCGATGGCAACGAACACGTACTCGAGTTCGCTAGCCGTACGATGACACAGGCAGAAAGAAATTACAGCGTGACAGAGAGAGAATGCCTCGCCGTAATTTGGGCCATAAAAAAGTTTCGCCCATATATAGAGGGGTATAACTTTAAAGTAATCACGGACCACAGTAGCCTAAGGTGGTTATGTAACTTACATAATCCAACAGGCAGATTAGCAAGATGGGCTCTCGAACTACAAGGTTACACGTTCGAGACCGAATACAGAAAAGGAGCGCTGCATCACGTGCCCGATGCACTCTCGAGAATGTTCGAGGACGACGACGTGACTATCGGAACAGTCACATGGGCCTCGACAACAAACGATTCTTGGTATTTGCATTTAGTAAAAGAAGTACAAGAAAACCCGCGGAACCACCCAACTCGAAAGGTTATAGGGGGGCAATTGTATATGTACCGCCCAGACCCTAAAATCGAAGATAATATTGGAGACGACGACGCATGGAAACTAGTCGTACCAAAGGAGAGGAGGGGGATCGTCTTGAATGAATGTCACGACGATCCAACCGCTGGACACCTCGGTCGCGAAAAGACTTTCGCGCGAGTCAGGCAACAGTATTACTGGCCGCAGTATTACAAAGACGTAGCAGCGCACGTCCGAAAATGTTTAATTTGCCAACGATGCAAAGTTGAACAACGTGCACCAGCTGGTCTAATGGGACGACGAAGGGTCGAACGCCCATGGCAGATCGTAGCAGGGGACGTGATGGGACCCCTCCCAAAGAATAAACAAGGACACGAGTATATCCTTATATTCCAAGATCTGTTTACGCGATGGGTAGAATGCGTACCCATTCGTGCAGCGAATGCAGTGACGATTCTTAGACATCTGAAAGAGAGAGTGATCTTAAGATTCGGCACGCCGGAGACGTTTGTCTCGGATAATGGTACGGAATTCAAAGACCGTACCATCGACAAATACCTCGAGGAAATTGGAGTACACCACGAAACGACACCTCCATACCACCCTCGAGCCAACCCTTTCGAAAGGACAAACAGGACAGTCAAAACGATGATTACATCGTTTATCGAAGAAAATCACCGAACATGGGGAGAAAAATTACCAGAATTAATCTTCGCCCTCAATTCGGCTGAGCAAAGTTCCACGGGCTGGAGCCCGGCACTGCTAAATTACGGTAGACAACCTCGTTCGTCAAAAACGGCTCGTCGAGAACAAGAGCGAGCCGTAGAGACTTTCTTGCAGAAAGAAACTATCGAAGCATGGAAAGAGAAAATGCTTCGATTACCGGACTTGCATGAAAGAGCGAATATAAATTCGGAAGAGTCCCGAAGCAGACAGGCCAAATATTTCGACGCGGATAAGCGCGAAATAACTTTGCAACTTGGAGAAACGGTATGGCGAAATCGAGTACTTTCCTCCGCAGCCCAAGGACTAGCTTCGAAACTAGCTCCTAAATTCGTAGGCCCGTAATTGGTTGTAGCAAAACTAGGTAACAATACCTACGAATTAATGCATGAAGATGGAAAAACGGAAAAACCGATACACATAGTCCATCTAAAACGACACCGAGAGGAAGAGGATCAAGAAAGGGACGTTGACGACAGATTCGTACAACCTCCGGGGGAAAGCGCAGAAGCGGCGATGAGCGACCCGCCAACGCTGAGCGAAACGGGCGAGCGTGCCAAATGTAAGAATAGAAGGGGATCGGATACCCCCACGGCGAGCGAAACAGGCGAGCGCGCCTCGAAAACGAGAGAAACGAGCGTCGATAAACCGCGATGCGTGAAGAAGCGAGGAAGACCGCGGAAAAACGGAATTATAACGTCGCGCGTATTCAATAAAACGCCAGAAAGTACAGCTGAGGACGCGCGCGTAAATCGAGGTCCCGGTCGACCAAAAGGTTCGAAAAAGAAAATTAATCCGATTGACCCGACGACCTTCTCACCGAGAAAAACGCGAACGACGAGAAACTCTCAGGCGCCCCCATTTTCCTAACCTTTCTTTTCCTTTTGTTTTACAGGACGAACTTCCCAAGCATGGAAGGAAGTTTAGTTCCGGGGGCCAGCTCCAAGGAGGCCCCTCCTATAGATCCCGCGCGACTGGCGAACGTCGCGCGCCTAATGTCCCTCATGGCGCAGCTAAAGACCGAAGACGGCACTCCAGCTACGGACGTATTGCTGGATGCTGCGGATTTGCTGGAGGCGATGGGACCGAGTCCCATAGCTCGTATGGCGAGCATGGTTAAACCGCCGATTACACCAAAGGCAACGTACGAGGTAATGGGGGAAATACCTGTCCTACGACGCCCCCATTGTATCAAAGCAGTCGTGCGTGCTCAGGACGAGGATCAAGTCCCAGAAGCGCCGACTACCCAGTCGGGCGGCTTGGGACACCCGCCAAAGTCGGAGGAGACAGGCGAGACCG
Organism: Theocolax elegans; assembly: GCA_026168455.1. Classification (NCBI taxonomy): domain Eukaryota; kingdom Metazoa; phylum Arthropoda; class Insecta; order Hymenoptera; family Cerocephalidae; genus Theocolax; species Theocolax elegans. The sequence continues at coordinate 23,013,333 of CM047431.1, read as the reverse complement.
GGAAATTAGAACCCGATCTCGACAATCAAGGCGAAAAGGCGGACCCGGAAGTCCCTCCGCTCCCAGAAGAAGAGGAAACCGCAAATTACGATTTGAAGAGAGAATGGTTCCTCTTAGAGAAGGAATTACAAGCGGTATGGGAAGAGCGGCTGTACCTCGAAGGGCGAGAAGAGTCCGCATACACTCGCTATGATACGCTACGACGCGAAGGAGGAGTCGACGGTGAAGCTCTCACCGTCGAATAGGACCGCGATATAGCGGAGCGCCGCCAGGAAATCGCGACAATCGTAGCCGAAAGACGTCGGAACAAGCGAGTTCGTCGAGAAGAAGAACGCCTCGCTCGTAAAGCACAAGAAAAGCTCGAGCGCGCGCGGCGCGAACGCCAAGAAGCTCTTGAATGAGTCGAGCGCGAGGAAAGAGCACCAGAAGCTCGTATACGTCAAGCTAGACGAAAAGTCGAGGAAGCCAAGAAGCAGGAGCTGTTCCTCGAATTAAAGATGGAAAGGGAAGCGGCGAAGCGAACGTATCGCACCACCCATCCAAAGGAGCACCGCTGCTATGTGTGTGGCTATCCAGGAGTAAAGGATTCGCACCAATGTCCGGAGAAGCGTTTCCATTATAAGCTATATGTGACTCCACGCAAGGAGTCGCAATAAGATTTTATTACAAGTTTGCTTACAAAATAATGTTCTTATAATGTGTATACCCTTTATTTTCATAATATAATACTCAATAATCAAAGGTATTCACCCGATTAAGTTCATTTATTCCACCCTATCCACTTCCTATACGTAGAATGTCGCGTTTGAATACAGAGCTGTAAAACAAGAGGTTATCCAGCGTGTGGCGGAGGGGTGTAACGGTATTAATTATTAAAAGACGTCTTGAATTAAATTAATATCGTTTAGTAAACGCGAGCATTCGATATATTTGCTTTTCTCGGAAACGGCGCGGCGAACGAACAACGATCCATGCGCAAGGGAGGGAGAGAGGACCTCTGGATGGCCCACGGAAAATGTAGTACAGCAGTACGGGTACGATAGACGAAGAGTACGGTACAGTACGAGTACGACAGAGTACGGCGAAGGACGGTCTACGCTACGGTTTAGCTGGGCCGTGCTACGAGCGAGTAAACGATACGTGCGAGGAAACTACCGCGACGCAGACGAGCGATCGAGGATCGGTACGTTTCCCGGGGTACGCGTGCTATCGCCGTAGACGAGAGGAAACGCAGCGAGCCCACGGAAGCGGGGCTCGACGTAGTGGTTCGTGTGGGAATCGTGCCACGAAGGAGACGGTGCGCGACGTGCTCCGCCGTCTCCCCTTCTGTGTTTTCGTTGGTCCTTTGCCTCGACGAGAAGACTACCTGCCCGATAGTCGGCTAGGAGGCCTAAGGTGTAGTTGGCGTCCGGGACATTGTAAGGACGCCACATCAAGCGTAAGTCGGGATAAAATCCCTTACTTTAATACCGCGAGATCGCGAGCGGATCATCGTTGCCAGCGGGCAACGCGTTCAAAATCGAGAGCGAGAGAGAAGGGACGACTCGGCCGGCGACTCCCGTCTCTCTCACTCTAATACTTAGAAGTAAACCTCGTTAAGCTTTCCTCGTGGTTTAGCTTAGGACGATCCCGCCGAGGGATCGACGCGTCTTCATTCGAGACACCATTATTTGGAACTCCGCGTAACGTATATATGACGCAACCGTGCACCTCATTATATTCCTTTGTAATCTTCTTTAGTTGTAACATTAATTTTAGTTAATAAATCGAACGTAATTAATTCAACTTGAAGTTATTTACTTTTGCATGAATATGTCGTGTTGTCGATTGAATCCGAAATATCCCAAAACCACTTTGTAGAGGCAAAACTCACGCCGAGTAATGAGCCTCTCGAATTCACGTACTCGGAGGCTAAGCTAAAGGTAAGACCGAGAAACAAAGACGGAGAGCGCGGTGCTCCCCGTGTCATCATACCCGGACGGCAAGGAAAAGCCGCCCGATTTAACGGAGGTACCGGTATTGCACAGTGCGGCCGAGGTAAGCTTATCGGTACGCGCGGGCCGCATTGACCGCATCGAGAGAGGTAGATACCCCATACCGTGGCCCCTATGGCCATGCTTCTAATTTCGGTCTTAATTAGAGGCAGACCCCGTTACAGTTCCGTAGAGCTTGGGATTAAAAATTCTAAAGGTGAATCGGTTTCATCGCTAAGAGACGAAACAGGTTTGTAGTAATGATATGCACTACTCTCGATCGATGTCTGTGTGAGAGGTACGGAAAAGAGATCGAGTTCACTCTTCATCCCTTCACCGCTGCAGGCGTGCAAATACGCCATTTTAAAAAACTACTAATTACTTAGGTCCAAAAATATCTGCTACACTTCTACCGGTTGTTTTCTTTCTCTTTCTGCTCTTACCCTTCTTTTTATTTTTTCTTGAAACTGTTTTTCTTTTGCTAATTTTTGTTGTAGTGACCCGCATTGGTCCGCGTTTTCTTTTTGACTGGCGTCTACGCTTGGCACCGATCACTTTATATCCATCACCTTGCATCATTTCCGAAATTTTTGTCACTGCTTTTCTTTTCAAATTTTTTCCAGACTCTCGAGCTCGTACATTCAAAGATTCTTTTAAATTAGCACCACTGTTTGTAACGTCATCGAGTACGTGTAATCCAGCGCGAACAGCCTCCTTTCCTACAGTCTTGACACCGCTAGTGAGATAAGGAACAATTTTTCTAAATATCGAACCGAGAAAACTTCCGATTCCACAACCCTTTTGATACGTTGAACCCGAGTATACGTTTTTTACACCTCTAGAACCGCCACCAGCCTGCTCTCCGTAGTACTGAATATAATGACTCATATTATGTACTTAGCGCATGCGTTTGAAATGAAGTTTTATCGTCAATGTACCAAACTCGAATGGGATTGATTTTCCGTGTTGATCCCTTATATCGATGATAATATTTCGAAAAGTGTGATGCAGTAATGGTATATAATGAATTGGTGCATATTGCCTCACCATATTTGTTCCAAATTTATATTTCGGAGTATCCAGAGCGACTATTCTTAAGAGCGCAGCCTGAATGTTGCCAACTGTATAAGGCTCACAAATATCTGTATAAACGTAAAGTTGATCAGGTATAGCTTGCGAGAGACAAGCGGGTCTATTACCAATATTTGACGATAAACTGCCCTTTCCAGTAACAATTGTACCTGTCGCTCTATGCACATTATTTTGAAAACCAAAAATACGAAGAATTTTTTGATTAAATGTCGTATAATGTGGTACCTTGCAATTACAAGTTTGCTTTAACATGTAAAAACTTTTCTGAAATTGACTCGGTACGAGGGCTTGACGTTCCCGTACGATTTGAACATTGTTTATTTCACTCGCCAGCTGTTCAATATTATCGTAAATTCCGTATGGAAAGTTACAGATGCCGTCAAAATCAGAATATTGTTTTTTAGCAGTACCTAATTTAAAGTTATAAAAATTTTCTGATTTTTGTATATGCATGATAGTACAAGGAACGTGAATTTCAGCAAGGCCAACTTCCCAATTTCCATTTAATCGGATTTCGTGACTTAAATACGTGGTAAAACAAGTAGTTGTATTGTCTGGAAAGTACGACATACTACTATTGCTCGGTAGTACCAAATAAAAGTCTTCAAGGTGATCCATGTTTACAACGATTTTACGTCAGATGCTTTAATCCAAGAATTAAATTTTTCAGGGTAACCTACCCACTTTACCAATAGTTTTTTTCTTTTTCCCACACCTTTACTTTGTAGCACACGTTCGATTTTAAATTATTGCTCACTGTCTACGCGGTGTGATCCCACGCGCGCTAACTCTTCGGTGTAAAAGATTCCGTCAATCACCTCGTTGTTCAAATCTCGCAATTCGTAAATATATATATTTTGGCGTCGTAAAATTCGATTTACAATAAATATTTCTTCGCTGAAGTTTTTTTCAAAACCTTTCTCGAACGTTGCCTTTGACCTACTGATGCGTACGTGATCCCCGACGCTGTATTTAGGATATTTAATAGGATTCCCATTTTGCTTTATCCCCCTCTTCTGTAAATTCTCTCGGGCTTGCACTGCATTGTACAAATCAACCTCTGCTGGTTTCATTTTTATTCCAGAATGTGTAGAATTATTGTACGCGTACACAATTTTTTGTATTACATCAATATAACGATTCGTATTTTGATGCGTGAAATATCTCCAAACTCGCTCTTTAATAGTGCGATTTAGCCGTTCAACTACAGCCGCTTTCACATCGGGATTTCGAGCCACCCGAAAACGAATGTTATGTTTTTTTAAAACATTTTGCAGTGCTGCACCTAAAAATTCCTTGCCTCTGTCTGTTTGGAGGTGCACCGGTTTCCTACCCTCAGACCGTTTTAAAATTTTCTCAAAGGCATTGGCTACAGTGACTGCAGACTTGTCGCGTAATGGTTCGACCCATGCAAACTTACTTAAAATGTCGATAACTACTAGTAAATAGCAAAAACCATCATTCTCTTTTTTTATAGATGTTAATTGGCATAAATCAGCTTCCCAAACATCGTCCACGTTGGAAACGTTGTAGTGTAATCTTGGAAATTTTCGACGTATAGGTTTGTGCAAGGTGTAAGCGTCTTGATTGCTTAGCCATTCGTGCAAACGTTCCCGCTGTTTTTTCGATAACGATTTGCCTTTTGCTTTCACAAGTGCGAGACGGTGTGCGCCAGCATAACCAGCTTCGTTAGATGGGTCGTAATATTGTTTATCGTAATCTTCCGACATTTTTTACATGTCCAATTTTAACCACCTTCGGTTCACCATGTTTCTCGTCTGAGGTGGTGTAAATACTGACCCCATTGAACGTCGTTTACTACTACATATGGTCGAACTTGCTCGACGTTTTGCCGTATTTAATGGTTTAGTCAATCTTTTGATGATCTTAATAATTTCTATGTTTCCAATAAGATGCATCGGTGTTTCAGACTCACCAATAAATTTTGCAATTTCTAAACGACCTGACGGTTCATTACTTTCCATACTTTCCTTTTTGTTCTTTCTAGTATTACTCTCCCTCACAACACAGTTTAATAGTTGTAATATGTTGAATTGTGGTACGAGTTTTCCATCCAACAAAACGTTTCCAGAGGCATTCCACTTTAACCTATCTGGTGCATTCTTGCGCCAGTACCTCAGTAATAATCGTGCCCTTTTTCGATAAATTTCTGGCAAGTTTGACAGAATATTTCCCTCAGACAATGGTGTTAGAGTTTCTTCGACCTCGTCTATTACGTTTGACGACTCGCTATCCTCCTCGTCGCCAGCACGGTTAAAACGTTGGTTTTCCTTAAAAAATAAATACCGTCTCAAAACCTGTAGATAATTTTTACATTTGTCACGTTCATTGTCAAATTTTTTTGATTTTAAGATTTCAAACATTTCGTTATCTAAGCGTGATAAATTATCCCCAACCGTCCGAACCGAGTTTTCATTGATATGTGGTACATTGTCTGCTACGCCGTCTATCTTACTAGGTAACTCATCATTACTTACGGGTAAAGAGGAAATAGGATACGTTTCCGCTTGCATACGATCTAGTGTTTCAGCCGGTACTAAAACCATTTTTCGACCTCGCTCCATAACGTTTACTTACCGAAAATTATTGAAAATAGCACGCTTACAAGCGGACCCAGTAAAAGAGGTAAAAACGAACCACCGTTTTGTATTATTACACGTTTCTTTTTTTTCCACGTATTCTTTGTACCACTCCCACGCGAAGGTCTAATAACCAGCTTCCTCAAAACGTTTTTGTGTCGCTTTAAACGAGCTTTTTCGCTTTTTTTTAGTTCTACGACTCCTTGAAGTACATTCAAAGCACATTCGCAAATACACTTTATAAGGTTTTTATCAGCTGTACGTAACAGAGCACAGCGTTGTCGATTATCAGCGTGATGTAAAGCAGTCAACAGCGCAATAGATTTTTTTGAAAACCGTGTCCCTGGTACGCAGTTAAATGTTGCCCCGGCCATAGTCACGTAAAGACTGTTTAATAGAGAAAATTTTCAAGAGTTTTAATCAAATTATTATCGAAAAAAACGCATGGTTGTCGAAGCTAATACTTTTGGTACGTATGTATATTGTGCCCGATCATCGGGAAATATACATGTACGGAAACGGTATGCGTCTGGTGTATCTTGCTTCATATCTAACAATAAATAGCTAAATGGTGGTGTACACGCATCCATGTAAGCTTCTTGCAAAAATTTAGGACCCTCGGGATATACCTGTCTCGCAAGATGTAAAACTTGGGCACGATCGCGAGGATTTTTAAACAGTACAATATAATTTGAATTTAACGACAAATCGCGTTGATTCTGACCTCTGTAAAAAATATTTTGCGTAATAAAAATAACACTCAAGTTTTTGTGGTGTGATCCTTTGGTAAATAAATCGAGCACGCAACTATTTGACGATTCGCGCATTAAATCATCGAGAATCAATAATTTCTTTTTTTGACTATCGTAAGAGTAGTCGGTCGGTTGCGGTATTCCCTCCTTGAATTCAATGTTTTGATTATCGCCCGATTTAAAGGCAGTGCGATACGAGTCTTGCCATTCACCGTAGTAAAAAAGAATTTGATCAAACCGAACGTCACACATTTGCGGTAGATGTTTAAGAAATCGTTTCACGAATACCGATTTACCGGCCATCGTAGGGCCGGCACATATGCATGTAAATGGATGTTTCCACCGCGTGTCCATTCTCAAAACTGAATGATGTTCGCCGTACAATACATTTTAACGCAAAAAAGCATGATCTTCGCGGACGGGGGCGGCGGCGGTAGCGGCGCGGACGGTGGTTAGCTAGACCACCGCCTTGGATTCAGCTGTTTCGACGCACGGTATATGCTAGCCTGATCTTCGCGGCGATCTTGCTAGCTTTTGTCTCGGTGATCAATATTATTGATTTAACCCTCGCTGATCTCTGAAAATGATAATACATGGAAAATAAAAGTGATAAAAAAACAGTAGAATACATTTTACTATGTTATTTATTCAATAAAAAATGTGTACATATTTTACATATTTACAATATTTACAGTATTTTTACTTTAATTCGACTTGTAACCATATGGTACCGAACGGTGTTGCGATATATATCGCCGCTTTTTCAATACAACTGTACATGTCTTCGATTCATTACAAGTCAAAATTTCATGCACTGTGGATCGTCGAATGGCTTGAAAATTAACAGTTATTGCGGTATTTAAATTAGCATCGCATTCATCTTCACACACATTCTTGGTATCGGTAAAGGTAGCATCGAGCATATTCTTAATACTATCAAAATTTATGCTCAATGAATTTTTAAAATTTAGAGATACACCCTTTACTTTACAGCTCTGCACAATGTCACCCGATGGTGTAATAGCTTTATAAGCATAAAATTTCGTGGCGACTGCGACCAGTTTGTATATACGTACCTTTCCCGTAACCCTCCAGTTCGTCGGTCATACCACCCACAAGATTATTTAAGGGTGGCTCGCATTCGCTCGCATCGGTTTCATCTTTCCTTACAAATATACAAGAATCGGTATCACAATATAACAATCTTTCGCCGAGTCGCGCCATGTACTTATACAATGCCAACCGCGCTTGAGCGGTTGTGTACGTAGCTATGACAACATTTGTATTTGGTGACGGCTCCATTGCTTCTTCTACATACCGCCAATTCACATACAAAATTTCATCATTTACGGGTATTATAGAAAAAATTTCTTTGTCGGGTGACGTAATTAGTTCTAAAAATTTTTGACGCAATTTTACAACTGTCGTCTGATTTAAATTTGAGAGTTGACCGAATTTACCCCACTGTGTGTTTAACATCAGTTTTGAAACAGCTCTCAATCCTACATTCCGCTCAATTTTTGCACGATCTAACTTAATACCTTCATTGCGCTCGTAATCTTGCAGATATTGCAAAATGGATTCCTCGTCGACGCATTCTGTGGGGAATCCACTTGCCTCTTGTTTTATTTTCAACAAAGTATTGACGTACTCGTGAAAAAGACCTCCTTGCACTCCGTCGAACTGCGTAATTTCGTACTGCCAGATTATATATATATCTCGGTTATGCGATAACCGAGCTCGTCAGCTTTACGCAATTCGTCTACCACCCACGTTCCCGAAAACTCGCGGTACGCAACGGAATCGTGATTGCACTCGCCATTGTTCATTTCTTCGCAACAAGACCGGCAAAGTGCAAACAGCAAACGGTTGTGCATTTTAACTGGTAAAATGGGAAGATACAAATTGCGCGGAGGTAAAATCTTGCATTTGACGAGGCCTTCAACGCGTGTTAGATCATTTATGTCGCTACCCGTTAATTCACCACACTCTTCGCCCATCAAAATTCGCGGATGACCTACAGGATATTTGCCCCTCTTACAAATAAACGGGTAAAGAGAACAAATATCCGTGTATTTAATCTGCTCTCCCTGTTTAATTTCATAAAAAGGTACAATATTTTCAGTGCGACCCCCGAAAAATGCGTCGCGTGGATTGAGTGTTATTTTATGAATTAATGGGTGCGATTTTAAGTAAAGATCTATTTGATTGCTTTAATTTATTAAACTGGCATTCCCAAATATAACGTACCTCATACCCGAATTCACGCATTTTTTGGAGTTTATGCTGTGTATTTTCGTAAACTTCGTCAAACGATCGACCGTAAACTACTTGTTTGTTGCGGGATTTTGAAAAACATGTCGGGCATCCGTGAATGTAGCACCCTTCAAATTCGAATACGACTCCTTTTTGCTCCGAACTTAGAGCTGGTAAATAACCGTCGACTAAAAAGCCCTCTTTCAATCTAAATTCGTGAGATCTACCTGCGTGAATTATTTCATGACCAATCTCTCGCTCGCAGTAAAGAAGCCATTCGATAGCTTTTTGTGATTGAGTGTCGCACCGCCTGTACCCGTTAGGCGGCAGTATACCTATGGTTTTTTCTTTTAAAAACTGCTTTCGATACAGCAGCGAGCACGCACTGGCAATCGTAGTTGCTTCTGTAAATGGACATATATCCGCTATGTCCAAAAAAATTTTCTTGAATGCCAAGCATGCACGTCTCAATATCTCAACATCCATGCGGCAGTATTCCAGCATTTCGCGTTTGAAATCAAAAACAGCATTTCGTGCTTTTTCTGCATTATACCATACATAAAAATCTTCGCGATCAGTCGACGACATTGAGTCTGGTGAATAAAAAGAGGCATCGGGCAATGGACCTATATAATTTTTGTTTTCTAACGTGTTAAACAAGTGGAAAGTGCCCTTTCTTTGAACTTTCAGGTAACCCGAATGTTTTTGGCAAGACACTGAGCTTCATTTGAAAATAATTCAAACTATCGATGAAGCTAGTTTTACCGCTCTGAATCAGAATTATATTTTTACCGTTTAAAATTACATTGGGCAAAACGTTTTCACGATGTTCGACTAATTCACGCAGAATAAATTGTGCGTCGAAACCACGTGCATTGTGAGCAATACACACGATTTTTCGAAATACTGTTTTTTCTCTCAAATACAAGTCTGTAAATTCTTTAACCGGATTCTCCCAAAAAATGTGTTCGCGCGTTCCGCAAGTGGTGCAAATGTCAAAAATATTATCGTTATCGATGCAGCCTGTGCAAACGTGATGCGCGACGCATAAAGTTGGAAAGTGCATACGAGTCATTTCATGATTCCGGTATGAAGTATCTTGACGCGTCTCAAAATCGTAAAAGACATATAAATATTTTTCATTTTTTTTATTTATTCGTTGCAATGGTGTCATATAACATAATTCATTATACGAGTGCTTATTTTTACATCCTTTACAGTAAGTAACTCCACATTCGTGTTTCCCGCGATGTACATGTACAAGTTTTTTACATTCATGACATATTTTAATTAAGTCGCAAATCTTTTTATTATTTAGTTTGTACGTACTGTCGCGTCCCGACGAAAATTATATTATTATTTTTCGTAAAAAGTACTGCGTAGTTTAGAATAAAAATACGGCGTAGAAGACGAACAAAATAAGGTGGATAAAGAATGGTTCTAAGTAAATGCAGTAATATAAAATAGAGCTAAGGAACAGATTATTTTACGAGTGTTTCAAGCGAAAAAGAGACTGATAAGTAGAGTTGAAGATATTATTCAAAGCCAATACGCATATAAGCGGGATCGCCGATAGTGAGATCGAAACGAAGGGTTACGCAAGAGTTTTTTTGTACTGCACTATAAAATCAATGCTCGGAGAAGAGCCGGCAATGGGAAACATCGACTAGAAAATTCGAGCATTAGAAGGAAGTAATAAATTAAGCCGTTCTTTGGGTAACGTCGCAGTAATAAAAAGGGGGACAGCAAATTCTCCGAATTAACTACGAAGCGATACAGAAAATGCACGGGATTCGATAATTTTTAATTACGCACATCTAACAGTCCAATCGGGTGCAAGCACAGAAAAATCGAGAACTACTTACACAATCTCCATATAAGGCAAAGTGTAAGACAAGGCGAAGCGTAAGACAAGGACAGATGCATAGAATTTTAGGGTATATAAAGAGGACCCAGAAGAGACACAGGCACTCCTAATTTTTCATCTAAAGCTTTCGCAAGGCGAAGCTCTGCTGGTCAACTCTTTGATTTTTATCCGAGGGCGTAGCTCTGCTACTTGAACTTTAAAGTAATACGCATTAAAAATCACGAGAGGAATCGAGACGTATCATTGACATCTACAAGCCATAGTCGAGGAACTACGACTTCGACATCTGGAAATCATCGAGCTCCAACAGCATACGCATCTAACGTCGACGCCCGCAGGTCTAGCAGGACATTATCCGGCAATCTGACACCGCTACCCACGTTCAAGGCGGACCTTCGTTCCTCACCGAATATACACACATATATATATATATATACATATATATATCTATATATTTGGGTACTTAAGGTATATTCTTTTCGGCTATCTATACGCTTGTATTATTCGTAAAGGCAAACCTGATATTTTATGTTATTTCGATTGCTGAACCAACCGTTTTCTTTTAAAACAATTATTATTATATATCACAATTTATTTATAATAATTATTCGTTGTATTGCATTTAATTTGCAATATTCGCGGTTTGAAATACACTTTATTAATAATAATTCGTGTTTAAACCGACAACAATTTTTGATTAAATCTGCATTTATTTATAATAATTCTTATTTCGATTATTAATGTTTATAATAAAAAACCTTGTGTATCTTTTATTCTATAATGTGTTAATGTGTTCGCCGTACACTTGTTTATTCAATCAAAATTAATCGTTATTCGACTTAAATAATTTTATACAATTGTTAATAAAATAGTGTAATTTTATGTGTTTTTGCTCATTAAAAAGCTGTAATAATTTAGTCACACTTGTTCATTTAAAGGAAAACAGCATATTATATTTAAATAAATAATGCATGATTAATACGAAATGAAACATATATTATTTTATTTATCCCACATTATATCCTGCATCTCTACTCTCAAAATAACTTCGCTCGCTACTCCCGGAGACGTAAGGCTAGTCCTAGTCAAACAAGAGCGAAAGGAACGCGAATGGTTTATTAACCATTTTCCTTCTTGTAATATTTTTTTATAGTGATTGGTGCAAGTCTGGACGTGACAGATTATATTAGTTATTATAATAAATTTGGTGCATCGGCCGGGAAATTCACATTTTTGAGAGAAAAAAAGAGATTAAAGGAATAATTTGTTTAGATATAAAATGTCAGGTTCGCCTAAAAATACTGATTGTTATGTAAATAAACAAAGAAACACGAGTTTAGAATTTTCTATGAATGATACGTTATTAAATTTATACAAAGAAAAAGTTCAGACTCTCGATACTCTCGATTTAACTAAAACTCCTAGGGAAACAGTGCAAAATTTGACAAAAGAAATAAATTATTTAAAGGATAGACTAGAAAAAAGTGCAGCAAATATTTCATTATCTATAAAAATTCCTCGCGATTTTGAATATAGAGACCCTTTTTTTCCAACTGATCTTTCTATTTCCGAAGTTAGTGAAGACGAACAGGAAGACACAATAATTACTCCCACGCGCGTAAAACATTTTAGTTTAAAACCCGCAGTTTTGAATTACGAGGAACAAAAAGAACTTATCACGAATAATCCTGTAAATTTTAGTACGCCAGCCATTTATCGTCCAGCAATTTATCGTCCATATGAACCATTGATTTTAACACCGGATAACGTTATAAGCTCGGTAAGAAAACGGCTCGCAACTGAAGTAAAAAAAGAATTGTTAGATTCTTATCTCGAGGAACCTAAAATTATAGAAAGTTTATAAGAAAGTGTAAAAAAAGGGACAACTTTTCAAGGTATCATAAATAAGATTAAAGGCGCGTTATAGTATATTACACACCTAGGGAGGTAAAGTATTGGTTAGTCCATAGCACATGTAAATTGGCACTCGAGCCGAAGGCGAGGGTGGCAAGCATGTGCTATGGGGTGACCATTTTACCTCCCGTGGGATGTATACTATTTTTCACCACCAGTAGGCTGAAAATAACACATTCCTCTTTCGGTGCCGGGAGGAAATGTGGTACTTTCGGTCTACGTGTGGTGAAAAATATTTTTTTTCAACAACGGGCCGAAACTGTCACTTTCGCTCCCGGCGCCCGAATCGCGAAGTTGCAATTTCGGCCTCGTTGTTGAAAAAAATAGTATACACACCACGGGAGGTAAAATGGCGACCCAATAGCACACGTTTGCCACCCTCGCCTTCGGCTCGGGGGGCAATTTACGTGTACTATAGGCTCACCAATACTTTACCTCCCTAGATGTGTAATATACTATTTCCGCACCGATCGAAAAAGAGACTGAGGAAGCAAAGGCACTAGTGACAGACACGGCGAAAGTACTCGACGAAAAACTAATTCAAGGCGCGACAGATTTTACAATTCCCTTCGATAATCAATTAATTAAAAAATCACCCGAACAAGCAAACTCTTCTAAGATTAAAGACGAATTATTTAATAAAATTAATTTAGACGAATTAAGAACAAGCACCGGAACAAAACCAAAAAAACTAGATAGGAGTGAAGTTAAAAAACAAATTAATAATAAAACAATGACGTCTCAAATTCGAGGTTTATCGCTAAAGGACGCTCTAGATTTAATACCGCGGTTTAACGGTCATAATATAAATTTATCGCAATTTTTGGACGGATGCAACGAAGCAAAAGAAATTTTACCGTCGGAGTACGAGAAAGAATTAACAAAACTTATTCGAATGCGTTTATATGGGGAAGCTTTAACTTGTGCGCGCGGAGAAAATTTTAATTCTATCAAAGAGATATCCGATTTTTTCGAAAACACCTTCGGATCGATAAAAACATATTACGAGTGGACGGGAGAACTTGCTAAATTAAAACAGAAAAACAATGAGGCAGTCGTTGCTTATTTTAATCGATTACAAGAAATAAAAAATGAAATAGTCAAAGCGGCCGACAGAGAGGGACGAGTCACGATAGCAGATCATTTCATGCTTGAACTAAGGCGAGATTGCTTAAAATTCTTTTTAAAAGGGCTTCGTTGGGAAATTCGCGCGCGTTTAGGGACTCCAAGTTCTATAAAACAAGCTCGTGAACAAGCGCTCGAGGTGGAGCGCGAGTTCGCTTGTAGCGTCTTGGACGAGGAGACGCCGAGCCGAGAAGAGGCTCGTTTTCGTTCAACTCGAGAAACGCGTAAAGTAAACTATATTTCTAATAACTCTCCGATTGTATGTCAATATTGTTCTAAGACTGGTCATGGAGCCATAAATTGTTTCAAATTAGCACGAAGTTTTGCGGAAAGATTTTCCGATAATAACAACCGACGCAATCCCATAAGCAGTTCATATAGCCCACAAAATCGCTCGGATAATAGTCGTAATTATAATAGACCAAATTTACAATTTGGTGGTTGGAATGAATATCAAAATCAGACGGAATTTTTACCAAATAGAGACAGAGATAAAAATGATTCCTTTGTTCGTTATAATAATAATAAATACTCGTCGCAGCAATTTAACAAAGAAGATCGGGGAAATAATTCCGGGACTCGCGGTGTGCGCGAGCCGGTTAATCCAAGTTCCCAAGAATCACGATATATTAATAACGAATCGAATAATAATATAAGATCACCAGTTACTTGTTTTCATTGCGGAAAACCCGGTCACATAAAGCGCGATTGTTATAAGTTACAAAGAGAAATAAGAGAAGGAAATCAATATCAGGGAAACACCGATACTCTCTCTCCGAGGAGGGTCGAGAGAGAGGCTACGAATCAAATTCCCTCTACTTCGAGCGCGGAAACCCGCTCAAACGTCCCCTTCGCACCGCGAAAATAAATTTAAGCCAACAAAGTTCAGCCCTGGTCGTAATCTTCGATACCGGTCAGTTAAGACGTCCGTTAAAATTCTTGCTAGATACAGGAGCATCGGTAAGTCTAATTAAAGAGTCAGAGGTAGACTCTCGCGTAAAAATTAACGAAAATGATATTATATTGTTAAAAGGCATAACTGACCACTCGTTAACTACTCGTGGTAAAATTAAAATAGATTTCGAAGGATCTCCCGTGGAACTCAATTTAGTACATGATTCGTTCCCTATACAACAAGACGGAATCTTAGGCACCGATTTTTTCCGTAGAAACGATGCAAAAATCAATTATTTGGAACAATATTTAGAATTTAACGGATTAATTCTCCCCTTTGAAAATGCAAATAATATGCAAACGGATGAATCGATTTATATAATGAAGGATATCGAAAATTATGACCGAAAATCAATACGATATATGCCAAAACCAAGGGAAAACAATGGTTATACGAACATGAAAAATTCAAAATTTTATAATTATACCGATAGTGACTCAGAAACGTCAAGTGATTTTCAATTACACGAAAATGATGAAACGTTTATAAAATTTGACACAAACGAATCGTATGAAATCTACGAACAAGAACAAAAAAATGAAAGAAATCAAAATGGCAACGACAAAAACCTATACAATCACAGTGAAAAAGAACAAGAGTTATATGACGATTATAAAGATGACGAAATACAAGTACATCAGATCGACGAGGAGTCGGATCTAAGGAATAATACATGTAAAGCAAGTGAAAATTGTTATGGATTAATGAATGAAGAACGATTACGAATAAGTAATGGAAAGGCGCAGCCACGGGTATGTGATGTGACTGAGCCACGTATTAAAGAAAAATTTGATGAAATTACTGAAAATTATGGTATTATTGAAGCACCATTGTTTGATAGGATGGCTGGGAGTCCATCCTATACTAATAATGAAAACAAAGTTGACCGGAAGTATGATATTGAAAATGAAATAAAAAATGAAGAAAATTTATTGGATAAGACAGTTAATAATTGTCGAGTACAAATGGACTATGAAATCGAGGAGGGCGATAAATGCGGACCTCGTGAAAATAAGGATAATTTTGTTGATAAAAAGATGAATTATCGAGTACAAATGGATTATGAAATCGAGGAGGGCGATAAATGCGGACCTCGTGAAAATAAGGAAAATTTTGTTGACAAAAAGATGAATTGTCGAGTACAAATGGATTACGAAATCGAGGAGGGCGATAAATGTGGACCTCGTGAAAATAAGGAAGATTTTGTTGATAAAAAGTTGAATTGTCAAGCACGAATGGATTATGAAATCGAGGAGGGCGATAAATGCGGACCTCGTGATAAAAATGTTAGTTACGTTTGCAAATGGAATAACGAAGAATTGGTCATGTCGGGGGAAAAGTTAGATACTATCCCGAGAACCGAAATATTATGGATAAACAAACAAGGAACTGAAGAAACTGAATATGAGATAAATAATGAGAATTTAATAAACATACAGCAAGAAAATGAACAGGATGAGGACCCTAGCGATTTTTTATTGAATGAACGAGTTATAAACGAAAATTTACGAAGTGAATTTGTTGAAGCCATACACGAAAACGAAATGAATAACAGTTATTTGGTTTATTCAAATAAACCTTATATTAATAATTTTTATAGTTATGAAAGTGAAGAGGTCGACATACACGACATTTCTGACGATCGATCTGAAGCGAGGATACTTAACATAACGGAGAATACAAGTACACTTAATCGTAATGAACGGTTAAAAGAAGCCTTGCATTTTGATAAAATGGACGAGGAACAAAGACAATCTATAGAAAATTTAATTGATAAATATTCGGATTGTTTCTGTCTAAAAGGAGAAAAATTAGGCGTGACAAATGCTATAGAACATAAGATACCGACTGTCGACGACATACCAATCACAGCTAAGCCATATAGATTTCCTCATGCTCTCAAAAGCGAACTTGATAAACAATTAAAAGAAATGATTGAAGGAGATATAATTGAACCATGAAGTTCCAATTATACATCACCTGTTTTTCTAGTAACAAAAAAGCCTGATAGTCAGGGTAATAGACGATACCGACTAGTTGTCGATTTCGACAGTTAAACGATAAAACCGTAAAAGATCGATACCCATTACCTAATATACTAGATATTATCGATCAAATCGGACCAGAAAATCGTGTATTCACCGTCTTGGATTTATGTCAAGGATTTTTACAAGTTCCGTTAGCTCAAGAAGATCGACATAAAACAGCTTTCGCATCTTCATTCGGCCTAATTCAATTTAAAACAATGCCTATGGGATTATGCAATTCTCCAGCCACTTTTCAAAGGATGATTGATCGTGTTTTCAAAGGCATGCAAGGCAAAGAAATATTTTTATTCCTTGACGACGCAGTTATATACGCTAAAAATATACAGGAACATAACCAAAAGTTTGAAAAATTTTTGCAAAGGGTACGCGCCGCAAATCTGAAATTACAGCCAGACAAATGCCGTACTATCACCAGAAGGTGTTTTGCCGGATCCAAAAAAATTAGAAGCAGTAAAAAAATTTCCAATTCCAAAAACAGTGAAAAACATACGTCAATTTTTAGGATTAGCAGGTTATTATAGACGATTGATTGCGAATTTTTCGGGTATTGCTAGACCATTAAGTAATTTATTAAAGAAAGACGCACCTTTCCTATGGTCCAGCGAGGTTCAAAAGGCATTCGATGATTTAAGAGAAAAATTGTGTAAACAACCAATACTACAAATTGCAGATTTTAATAAACCATTTATAGTGACTTGTGATGCTAGCGGTACAGCGATCGGAGCAATTCTATCACAAGGAGAGGTAGGAACCGACCTACCAGTTGCTTATGTCTCACGAGTATTAATCAAGGCCGAGCAAAAATATGATACTTACTCAAGGGAGGCATTAGCCATACTGTATGCCGTTACTCAGTTCGATTGCTATCTAAGAGGCCGTCGTTTCCTCATTATAACAGATCATAAACCACTTGTTTGGTTTAAAAACTCAGTAGATCCGACATCCAGAGTGACGATACCGACTAGTTGTCGATTTTCGACAGTTAAACGATAAAACCGTAAAAGATCGATACCCATTACCTAATATACTAGATATTATCGATCAAATCGGACCAGAAAATCGTGTATTCACCGTCTTGGATTTATGTCAAGGATTTTTACAAGTTCCGTTAGCTCAAGAAGATCGACATAAAACAGCTTTCGCATCTTCATTCGGCCTAATTCAATTTAAAACAATGCCTATGGGATTATGCAATTCTCCAGCCACTTTTCAAAGGATGATTGATCGTGTTTTCAAAGGCATGCAAGGCAAAGAAATATTTTTATTCCTTGACGACGCAGTTATATACGCTAAAAATATACAGGAACATAACCAAAAGTTTGAAAAATTTTTGCAAAGGGTACGCGCCGCAAATCTGAAATTACAGCCAGACAAATGCCGTACTATCACCAGAAGGTGTTTTGCCGGATCCAAAAAAATTAGAAGCAGTAAAAAAATTTCCAATTCCAAAAACAGTGAAAAACATACGTCAATTTTTAGGATTAGCAGGTTATTATAGACGATTGATTGCGAATTTTTCGGGTATTGCTAGACCATTAAGTAATTTATTAAAGAAAGACGCACCTTTCCTATGGTCCAGCGAGGTTCAAAAGGCATTCGATGATTTAAGAGAAAAATTGTGTAAACAACCAATACTACAAATTGCAGATTTTAATAAACCATTTATAGTGACTTGTGATGCTAGCGGTACAGCGATCGGAGCAATTCTATCACAAGGAGAGGTAGGAACCGACCTACCAGTTGCTTATGTCTCACGAGTATTAATCAAGGCCGAGCAAAAATATGATACTTACTCAAGGGAGGCATTAGCCATACTGTATGCCGTTACTCAGTTCGATTGCTATCTAAGAGGCCGTCGTTTCCTCATTATAACAGATCATAAACCACTTGTTTGGTTTAAAAACTCAGTAGATCCGACATCCAGAGTTAGTAGATGGAGAATAAAACTGAATGCATACGACTTTGACATCGTATACAAAGCCGGTAAAAGTAACGTTAATGCTGACGCGTTATCAAGAAATCCAATAGAAGAACCCGTTTATGTTATTAAAAATCATTCTATGGAAACACGCAGTCGCGCAGGAAAAATAACAAGGCCAAACTACAATGAAAAGAGAGCAAAACGACCCAACAAGGCAAATATATCAAAAGAACCAGTCAAAAACCTTCCTATAATACAAGAAGTCCCCGAGGAAATTGAAACGATAGTCAACTCAGACAAAAGATTACAACCCATAGAGATAGATAATTTTAACAACAAATTTGACGAGTCCTGGGAAGAAAGGGATGTTTACGAAGAACCAAATGATGAAAAGAAATTCATTGAAGTTAAAGAACAACTCTTTATGAGAAAAGATAATTACGTTTATTTCATAACTACGACTGGAATGCCTTTAGATGAAGAATCCAGAAATTTGGCTTCCAAATTATTACTACCTCATTTTTCCAATTTAAATCCAGGAGAAATAAGAATCAATAACAAAAACGGAAAAATGCATTTTGCTATGGTGTTACGTGACGAAGAGCGACTGAGTACTTCAGAAATTATTAATAATCTAAAAACGAGTCTATTAAATTTGAAAAATATTATATTAAAAGAAAAATTACGTTCAATAAGTATCGCGAAGAGCGAATTTATTGAAAACGTTTCATGGAACGAAATATTGAAACAAATAAATATAACTCTACGAAAAATTAATGTAAAAATAATTATTTGTTTAGGATTCATAAAATGTGTGAAGGAGAGTAATAGGGAAAATATTATTCGCGAAATGCACGAGTCTGCTTGTGCAGGGCATAAAGGGGTAACAAAAACCTATAAACGTATAAAACAACGTTTTTATTGGCCAGATATTAAGAAAGATGTACAAAACTATATTAGACATTGTTTAACTTGCCAACTAAAAAAATTGGTTCGTGTTAAAACTAAACAACGTATGATAATAACATAGACTCCGTACTCGGCTATGGAATCCATATCGGTCGATCTTGTGGGACCATTTCCCAGATCTCGAAATAATAACAATAATATATTAACCATTCAATGCAACCTTTCAAAATACTGTATGGCGATACCCATACCAGACGCGACCGCGGCAACGATCGCCGAAGCGTTAGTCCGTCGACACTTTTCAATTTTTAGCGCCCCGTTGTTAATTATATCCGACCAAGGTACCTCATTTTTAAGTAGTCTGATGAGAGAAGTAGCGAAAATTTTTAAGATTAAACAAGTTAAAACCACGGCTTATCACCCTCAGTCCAACTCCGTTGAGCGTTTTCATAGCAGTTTAGCAGATTATTTAAAAACAATGATAGAAAGAAATGACTCATGGGATGAGTTATGCGAATTAGCCGCGTTTTCGTATAATACGTCGGTACATGAGGGTCATCTCTACACACCTTTTGAAATTGTTTTTGCACGAAAAGCGCGACTACCTTCAAACGAACCTTTAGACCCACGAGAACGAGTTCCAACGTATGATGATTACATTATAAATTTAAGACAACGTTTAAACGAAATACAGGGAATCGCGCGAGAAAAATTAATAGCTTCTAAACATAGGTCAAAATTCTATTACGACAGGAAAGCCAATCATCAAGAATTTCAGACAGGGGATAATGTCTGGTTATTAAAAGGAGGGAAGAAATACAAACTAGGCGATCAATATACTGGACCACATCGGATTTTAGAAATAGTTAATAACAAGGGAAATGTAAAAATAGAGCTAGCTCATAATAAAACGAAAATAGTGCATGTTAATAGGTTAAGATATTCATATATGGAACCTTTGTAGTGCCTAAACATAGGTATATAATATATAATAGCCCCAATGTGCTTGAAAATATGTATACGCACTTATGTATATATTTTACAGTTCTAAAAGTTTGTTAATAGAATAATATTTATTATCTTGTAATCACAATTGGCATACATTCAACTTAAAATAAAATTATTTCAATTTACCTGACTTTATACAAAAAAAATGATATAAAAATAATATGTATATATCTAAATAAACGACGAAAATAAACTACAAGAAAATAATATTTTTTATTATACAGAAAGATCATTACAAGAATAGCATACACTCGCTTAAATTAAATAAATACGCGATTATTAAATTAGAAACGAATTAGGCAAAGAACAAAAAAATAAGGTCTTTTTCTCTTTACTCTTCTCGCCTAAGATAACAATGATGTTGATGTACAAGGAAAGTAAGGAAAAGGTTTAAATTTTCAATGTCAGTTGAGCTTAGTCAAATTTAAATTTAACTGCTATAAAAAAAATGATTTACAATAAAATAGAATCATTGGAGTCTAACACATCACTAAACCTAAAACCTATATCCTATCCTTCCTAAGGAGTGCTTAGTTGCACCCTTTCCTCGTCGTTGCGGTAAATGCTCCAGCAACACTGTCGCTTATCCTTCCTAAGGAGTGCTTAGTTGCACCCTTTCCTCGTCGTTGCGGTAAATGCTCCAGCAACACTGTCACTTATCCTTCCTAAGGAGTGCTTGATTGCACCCTTTCCTCCTCGTTGCGGTCAATGCTCCAGCAACACTTTCACTTATCCTTCCTAAGGAGTGCTTGATTGCACCCTTTCCTCCTCTTTGCGGTAAATGCTCCAGCAACACTGTCACTTATCCTTCCTAAGGAGTGCCTGATTGCACCCTTTCCTCGTCGTTGCGGTAAATGCTCCAGCAACACTGTCACTTATCCTTCCTAAGGAGTGCTTAGTTGCACCCTTTCCTCCTCGTTGCGGTAAATGCTCCAGCAACACTGTCACTTATCCTTCCTAAGGAGTGGCTTGATTGCACCCTTTCCTCCTCGTTGCGGTAAATGCTCCAGCAACACTGTCACTTATCCTTCCTAAGGAGTGCCTGATTGCACCCTTTCCTCCTCGTTGGCGGTAAATGCTCCAGCAACACCGCACTTATCCTTCCTAAGGATTGCTTGATTGCACCCTTTCCTCCTCGTTGCGGTAAATGCTCCAGCAACACCTGTCACGTATCCTTCCTAAGGAGTGCTTGATTGCACCCTTTCCTCTCGTTGCGGTAAATGCTCCAGCAACACTGTCACTTATCCTTCCTAAGGAGTGCTGATTGCACCCTTTCCTCCTCGTTGCGGTAAATGCTCCAGCAACACTGTCACTTATCCTTCCTAAGGAGTGCTGATTGCACCCTTTCCTCCTCGTTGCGGTAAATGCTCCAGCAACACTGTCACTTATCCTTCCTAAGGAGTGCTTATTGCACCCTTTCCTCCTTGTTGCGGTAAATGCTCCAGCAACACTGTCACTTATCCTTCCTAAGGAGTGCTGATTGCACCCTTTCCTCCTCGTTGCGGTAAATGCTCCAGCAACACTGTCACTTATCCTTCCTAAGGATTGCTTAATTGCACCCTTTCCTCCTCGTTGCGGTAAATGCTCCAGCAACACGTCACTTATCCTTCCTAAGGAGTGCTTGATTGCACCCTTTCCTCTCGTTGCGGTAAATGCTCCAGCAACACTGTCACTTATCCTTCCTAAGTAGTGCTAAGTTGCACCCTTTCCTCCTCGTTGCGGTAATGCTCCAGCAACACTGTCACTTATCCTTCCTAAGGAGTGCTTAGTTGCACCCTTTCCTCCTCGTTGCGGTAAATGCTCCAGCAACACTGTCACTTATCCTTCCTAAGGATTGCTTATTGCACCCTTTCCTCCTGTTGCGGTAAATGCTCCAGCAACACGGTCACTTATTCTTCCTAAGGAGTGCTTGATTGCACCCTTTTCCTCCTCGTTGCGGTAAAAGCTCCAGCAACACCGTCACTTATCCTTCCTAAGGAGTGCTTAATTGCACCCTTTCCTCCTCGTTGCGGTAAATGCTCCAGCAACACTGTCACTTATCCTTCCTAAGGAGTGCTTAATTGCACCCTTTCCTCCTCGTTGCGGTAAATGCTCCAGCAACACGGTCACTTATCCTTCCTACATACCGTTCAAATTTAAACCTATATAAATAATTACAACTGAACTTATCTTGACACTAGTAATTCTGTTAATTAGTCATACTTTGTTTAGGACGAGCAGGTATAAATATATAAGGAAAGTTTGGCATACTAGAAAAAAAAAAATCTATCACTAGGCTCAATGGACATAGGAGAATCTGTACAACAAAATAGTGATTGCAAAGAAACGAGAAGAGGAGAGAAAAGATAGTCTTTATTAAAATTAATAATTAAAAAAAAAAGGTTGAAAACTTCATTAATTAAATTAATTAAATAAAGTTAACTCACCAATAGTATTAATACACACGTCGGATAAAATCGTAGATTCAAATTCAAAATATGAGAATATTACTAATATCGATAAAAAAAAAAAACAAAAAAAAATGCAGCAAATTCGATTAATTATGTAATTTTGTGAATAAGGTTCAAAATTCAACTATTAATAAAAATAATAATTAAAATTGTACAATTTAGTGTTTATACCAATGTAGTTCATACTATTGTTCAATCTAATACTTTGTTCATAAATACTGATTTAAACAAACTATGTATATAAAAGAAAAAGGTTTAAAAAAATAAAAACAACATTTATTTTCATACGATTAATTCCATACGATTATTCAATTTTTATATAGAACTAGTAATATAAAACCTAAGACAGGCACATTAGAAGATTTTCCTCTTATTTATAAACAATAGGTATGCTAATTGTTTCGAATGGTATAAAAAAAAAACGTACATAACAAATAAATTTTAAAATTTTATAAAACGATTCAGGATATACAATAATAATTGATACAGATAAATAATACTTTTTGCATGTTTATATTACCAATATAACAATGTGTAAGAAAAAAGAAATACAAAAATAATATAATTAGTAGTAAAATTCTAGTGTATTTATTTAATTATTATTCGAAATTAATTTTTTTTTCTTCATTTGGTACTAACAAGTAAATAAATTCAAACGATTTGTTTCATTTACTTGAACATAACAAATAAGTTTCTACAGTTGCCAGTTTAAATAAATCAAGAAAATGACGAATATTTAAACTATTCCTCAAAATATAGAAATAAAAAGAGTGTAAATTAGTCATTTTAACGTGAAACATAATGGAATCAAGCGAATAAAAACGAACGTTGCTGCCATGATTCTTTGATATGCAAGCATCGGGCAGTTGTATAACTGCTTGGGTTATTCCGTCGTACCGTTTATTCAGTGTAGTCTACTCTTTCCCCCAAGATATAGGAGGATGGTTCTATATGGGCCTACTTAGCGTACTCAATTTTCGCACTGTCACTTATGTAATGCTCATTTTATTTTTTTCATTTGTATCGATTGTATCTTTTTCTTATGAAACTGAATTTACTATTTCTCAATTATATATTATAATATATGTGAATCTTTGTTTATAATGGCTGAAAAGATAATTCTAAAAAAAAAAATAAAAGTCAAATAGTTATGTGTTCGTTTTATTTTGGGGGGGGGAGGGGGAGCGAAGAAAATCAAATTTTCTTCACTCCTAGTCTTTTTATAAAAATATATATAGATATATTATTAAGATAGGATGTACTAACATTGTTCACATTGAAGGGAGAACCTATATTGGATAAGAACAAGAAATTTTTATTTCTTCTCTTCAACAATTCGTAATAGTAGAATTATTAATTGAATAAATGTAAAAAAAAAACGGAAACTAATATCTAACTCTTTTCTTTGACTTTTTAGTAAATATATATGTAAGCATACAAATATTATAGAAGAAAATTGAAAATTTTGTAAAAAAAAAATGTGGCTACGAGAAAAAAAAATATTAGTAACAAATATTTTTAACATGACTTGATGTATACTAAAAATTAAGGGTACAAACTAAAGATAAATAAATTTTTTTTTGTTAACTATAGAAAACACATTTAATAATAATTATACAATTTTTCGGAATATCTATAATAAATTGTAATAATAAAACTTTTTTTATTACGTATATATTTGTATAGGTGAACTATATCAATACTGTTAAACTGTTTGAAATAATGTAATAGATGTATGAAAAATAATAACAAACGAAGTTGAACTACGAAAGAAATAATTGTAATATGGTTTATAAAGTTCACCATAAGAAATAAAGAAAAATTAATCGAAATAATGTTTATAATTTAAAATTAAGTATGATATCTTATGTTAAGAGAAATAATAATATAATAATAATATTGATTCAACGACGAGGGCGTCGTTTTTAAAAAGGGGGGGAGTTGTCGCGTCCCGACGAAAATTATATTATTATTTTTCGTAAAAAGTACTGCGTAGTTTAGAATAAAAATACGGCGTAGAAGACGAACAAAATAAGGTTGATAAAGAATGGTTCTAAGTAAATGCAGTAATATAATATAATTATAGACTAAGGAACAGATTATTTTACGAGTGTTTCAACGAAACAGAGACTGATAAGTAGAGTTGAAGATATTATTCAAAGCCAATACGCATATAAGCGGGATCGCCGATAGTGAGATCGAAACGAAGGGTTACGCAAGAGTTTTTTTGTACTGCACTATAAAATCAATGCTCGGAGAAGAGCCGGCAATGGGAAACATCGACTAGAAAATTCGAGCATTAGAAGGAAGTAATAAATTAAGCCGTTCTTTGGGTAACGTCGCAGTAATAAAAAGGGGGACAGCAAATTCTCCGAATTAACTACGAAGCGATACAGAAAATGCACGGGATTCGATAATTTTTAATTACGCACATCTAACAGTCCAATCGGGTGCAAGCACAGAAAAATCGAGAACTACTTACACAATCTCCATATAAGGCAAAGTGTAAGACAAGGCGAAGCGTAAGACAAGGACAGATGCATAGAATTTTAGGGTATATAAAGAGGACCCAGAAGAGACACAGGCACTCCTAATTTTTCATCTAAAGCTTTCGCAAGGCGAAGCTCTGCTGGTCAACTCTTTGATTTTTATCCGAGGGCGTAGCTCTGCTACTTGAACTTTAAAGTAATACGCATTAAAAATCACGAGAGGAATCGAGACGTATCATCGACATCTACAAGCCATAGTCGAGGAACTACGACTTCGACATCTGGAAATCATCGAGCTCCAACAGCATACAGCATCTAACGTCGACGCCCGCAGGTCTAGCAGGACATTATCCGGCAATCTGACACCGCTACCCACGTTCAAGGCGGACCTTCGTTCCTCACCGAATACACACACACTATATATATATATATATCTATATATTTGGGTACTTAAGGTATATTCTTTTCGGCTATCTATACGCTTGTATTATTCGTAAAGGCAAACCTGATATTTTATGTTATTTACGATTGCTGAACCAACCGTTTTCTTTTAAAACAATTATTATTATATACAATTTATTTATAATAATTATTCGTTGCTATTGCATTTAATTTGCAATATTCGCGGTTTGAAATACACTTTATTAACTAATAATTCGTGTTTAAAACGACAACAATTTTGAATTAAATCTGCATTTATTTATAATATTCTTATTTCGATTATTATTAATGTTTATAATAAAAAACCTTGTGTATCTTTTATTCTATAATGTGTTAATGTGTTCGCCGTACACTTGTTTATTCAATCAAAATTAATCGTTATTCGACTTAAATAATTTTATACAATTGTTAATAAAATAGTGTAATTTTATGTGTTTTTGCTCATTAAAAAGCTGTAATAATTTAGTCACACTTGTTCATTTAAAGGAAAACAGCATATTATATTTAAATAAATAATGCATGATTAATACGAAATAAACATATATTATTTTATTTATCCCACATTATATCCTGCATCTCTACTCTCAAAATAACTTCGCTCGCTACTCCCGGAGACGTAAGGCTAGTCCTAGTCAAACAAGAGCGAAAGGAACGCGAATGGTTTATTAACCATTTTCCTTCTTGTAATATTTTTTATAGTGATTGGTGCAAGTCTGGACGTGACAGATTATATTAGTTATTATAATAAATTTGGTGCATCGGCCGGGAAATTCACATTTTTGAGAGAAAAAAAGAGATTAAAGGAATAATTTGTTTAGATATAAAATGTCAGGTTCGCCTAAAAATACTGATTGTTATGTAAATAAACAAAGAAACACGAGTTTAGAATTTTCTATGAATGATACGTTATTAAATTTATACAAAGAAAAAGTTCAGACTCTCGATACTCTCGATTTAACTAAAACTCCTAGGGAAACAGTGCAAAATTTGACAAAAGAAATAAATTATTTAAAGGATAGACTAGAAAAAAGTGCAGCAAATATTTCATTATCTATAAAAATTCCTCGCGATTTTGAATATAGAGACCCTTTTTTTCCAACTGATCTTTCTATTTCCGAAGTTAGTGAAGACGAACAGGAAGACACAATAATTACTCCCACGCGCGTAAAACATTTTAGTTTAAAACCCGCAGTTTTGAATTACGAGGAACAAAAAGAACTTATCACGAATAATCCTGTAAATTTTAGTACGCCAGCCATTTATCGTCCAGCAATTTATCGTCCATATGAACCATTGATTTTAACACCGGATAACGTTATAAGCTCGGTAAGAAAACGGCTCGCAACTGAAGTAAAAAAAGAATTGTTAGATTCTTATCTCGAGGAACCTAAAATTATAGAAAGTTTATAAGAAAGTGTAAAAAAAGGGACAACTTTTCAAGGTATCATAAATAAGATTAAAGGCGCGTTATAGTATATTACACACCTAGGGAGGTAAAGTATTGGTTAGTCCATAGCACATGTAAATTGGCACTCGAGCCGAAGGCGAGGGTGGCAAGCATGTGCTATGGGGTGACCATTTTACCTCCCGTGGGATGTATACTATTTTTCACCACCAGTAGGCTGAAAATAACACATTCCTCTTTCGGTGCCGGGAGGAAATGTGGTACTTTCGGTCTACGTGTGGTGAAAAATATTTTTTTCAACAACGGGCCGAAACTG
Source organism: Theocolax elegans (assembly GCA_026168455.1). NCBI lineage: Eukaryota > Metazoa > Arthropoda > Insecta > Hymenoptera > Cerocephalidae > Theocolax > Theocolax elegans. Next base: position 22,985,812 of record CM047431.1, on the reverse strand, counting down.
TCACTTTCGCTCCCGGCGCCCGAATCGCGAAGTTGCAATTTCGGCCTCGTTGTTGAAAAAAATAGTATACACACCACGGGAGGTAAAATGGCGACCCAATAGCACACGTTTGCCACCCTCGCCTTCGGCTCGGGGGGCAATTTACGTGTACTATAGGCTCACCAATACTTTACCTCCCTAGATGTGTAATATACTATTTCCGCACCGATCGAAAAAGAGACTGAGGAAGCAAAGGCACTAGTGACAGACACGGCGAAAGTACTCGACGAAAAACTAATTCAAGGCGCGACAGATTTTACAATTCCCTTCGATAATCAATTAATTAAAAAATCACCCGAACAAGCAAACTCTTCTAAGATTAAAGACGAATTATTTAATAAAATTAATTTAGACGAATTAAGAACAAGCACCGGAACAAAACCAAAAAAACTAGATAGGAGTGAAGTTAAAAAACAAATTAATAATAAAACAATGACGTCTCAAATTCGAGGTTTATCGCTAAAGGACGCTCTAGATTTAATACCGCGGTTTAACGGTCATAATATAAATTTATCGCAATTTTTGGACGGATGCAACGAAGCAAAAGAAATTTTACCGTCGGAGTACGAGAAAGAATTAACAAAACTTATTCGAATGCGTTTATATGGGGAAGCTTTAACTTGTGCGCGCGGAGAAAATTTTAATTCTATCAAAGAGATATCCGATTTTTTCGAAAACACCTTCGGATCGATAAAAACATATTACGAGTGGACGGGAGAACTTGCTAAATTAAAACAGAAAAACAATGAGGCAGTCGTTGCTTATTTTAATCGATTACAAGAAATAAAAAATGAAATAGTCAAAGCGGCCGACAGAGAGGGACGAGTCACGATAGCAGATCATTTCATGCTTGAACTAAGGCGAGATTGCTTAAAATTCTTTTTAAAAGGGCTTCGTTGGGAAATTCGCGCGCGTTTAGGGACTCCAAGTTCTATAAAACAAGCTCGTGAACAAGCGCTCGAGGTGGAGCGCGAGTTCGCTTGTAGCGTCTTGGACGAGGAGACGCCGAGCCGAGAAGAGGCTCGTTTTCGTTCAACTCGAGAAACGCGTAAAGTAAACTATATTTCTAATAACTCTCCGATTGTATGTCAATATTGTTCTAAGACTGGTCATGGAGCCATAAATTGTTTCAAATTAGCACGAAGTTTTGCGGAAAGATTTTCCGATAATAACAACCGACGCAATCCCATAAGCAGTTCATATAGCCCACAAAATCGCTCGGATAATAGTCGTAATTATAATAGACCAAATTTACAATTTGGTGGTTGGAATGAATATCAAAATCAGACGGAATTTTTACCAAATAGAGACAGAGATAAAAATGATTCCTTTGTTCGTTATAATAATAATAAATACTCGTCGCAGCAATTTAACAAAGAAGATCGGGGAAATAATTCCGGGACTCGCGGTGTGCGCGAGCCGGTTAATCCAAGTTCCCAAGAATCACGATATATTAATAACGAATCGAATAATAATATAAGATCACCAGTTACTTGTTTTCATTGCGGAAAACCCGGTCACATAAAGCGCGATTGTTATAAGTTACAAAGAGAAATAAGAGAAGGAAATCAATATCAGGGAAACACCGATACTCTCTCTCCGAGGAGGGTCGAGAGAGAGGCTACGAATCAAATTCCCTCTACTTCGAGCGCGGAAACCCGCTCAAACGTCCCCTTCGCACCGCGAAAATAAATTTAAGCCAACAAAGTTCAGCCCTGGTCGTAATCTTCGATACCGGTCAGTTAAGACGTCCGTTAAAATTCTTGCTAGATACAGGAGCATCGGTAAGTCTAATTAAAGAGTCAGAGGTAGACTCTCGCGTAAAAATTAACGAAAATGATATTATATTGTTAAAAGGCATAACTGACCACTCGTTAACTACTCGTGGTAAAATTAAAATAGATTTCGAAGGATCTCCCGTGGAACTCAATTTAGTACATGATTCGTTCCCTATACAACAAGACGGAATCTTAGGCACCGATTTTTTCCGTAGAAACGATGCAAAAATCAATTATTTGGAACAATATTTAGAATTTAACGGATTAATTCTCCCCTTTGAAAATGCAAATAATATGCAAACGGATGAATCGATTTATATAATGAAGGATATCGAAAATTATGACCGAAAATCAATACGATATATGCCAAAACCAAGGGAAAACAATGGTTATACGAACATGAAAAATTCAAAATTTTATAATTATACCGATAGTGACTCAGAAACGTCAAGTGATTTTCAATTACACGAAAATGATGAAACGTTTATAAAATTTGACACAAACGAATCGTATGAAATCTACGAACAAGAACAAAAAAATGAAAGAAATCAAAATGGCAACGACAAAAACCTATACAATCACAGTGAAAAAGAACAAGAGTTATATGACGATTATAAAGATGACGAAATACAAGTACATCAGATCGACGAGGAGTCGGATCTAAGGAATAATACATGTAAAGCAAGTGAAAATTGTTATGGATTAATGAATGAAGAACGATTACGAATAAGTAATGGAAAGGCGCAGCCACGGGTATGTGATGTGACTGAGCCACGTATTAAAGAAAAATTTGATGAAATTACTGAAAATTATGGTATTATTGAAGCACCATTGTTTGATAGGATGGCTGGGAGTCCATCCTATACTAATAATGAAAACAAAGTTGACCGGAAGTATGATATTGAAAATGAAATAAAAAATGAAGAAAATTTATTGGATAAGACAGTTAATAATTGTCGAGTACAAATGGACTATGAAATCGAGGAGGGCGATAAATGCGGACCTCGTGAAAATAAGGATAATTTTGTTGATAAAAAGATGAATTATCGAGTACAAATGGATTATGAAATCGAGGAGGGCGATAAATGCGGACCTCGTGAAAATAAGGAAAATTTTGTTGACAAAAAGATGAATTGTCGAGTACAAATGGATTACGAAATCGAGGAGGGCGATAAATGTGGACCTCGTGAAAATAAGGAAGATTTTGTTGATAAAAAGTTGAATTGTCAAGCACGAATGGATTATGAAATCGAGGAGGGCGATAAATGCGGACCTCGTGATAAAAATGTTAGTTACGTTTGCAAATGGAATAACGAAGAATTGGTCATGTCGGGGGAAAAGTTAGATACTATCCCGAGAACCGAAATATTATGGATAAACAAACAAGGAACTGAAGAAACTGAATATGAGATAAATAATGAGAATTTAATAAACATACAGCAAGAAAATGAACAGGATGAGGACCCTAGCGATTTTTTATTGAATGAACGAGTTATAAACGAAAATTTACGAAGTGAATTTGTTGAAGCCATACACGAAAACGAAATGAATAACAGTTATTTGGTTTATTCAAATAAACCTTATATTAATAATTTTTATAGTTATGAAAGTGAAGAGGTCGACATACACGACATTTCTGACGATCGATCTGAAGCGAGGATACTTAACATAACGGAGAATACAAGTACACTTAATCGTAATGAACGGTTAAAAGAAGCCTTGCATTTTGATAAAATGGACGAGGAACAAAGACAATCTATAGAAAATTTAATTGATAAATATTCGGATTGTTTCTGTCTAAAAGGAGAAAAATTAGGCGTGACAAATGCTATAGAACATAAGATACCGACTGTCGACGACATACCAATCACAGCTAAGCCATATAGATTTCCTCATGCTCTCAAAAGCGAACTTGATAAACAATTAAAAGAAATGATTGAAGGAGATATAATTGAACCATGAAGTTCCAATTATACATCACCTGTTTTTCTAGTAACAAAAAAGCCTGATAGTCAGGGTAATAGACGATACCGACTAGTTGTCGATTTTCGACAGTTAAACGATAAAACCGTAAAAGATCGATACCCATTACCTAATATACTAGATATTATCGATCAAATCGGACCAGAAAATCGTGTATTCACCGTCTTGGATTTATGTCAAGGATTTTTACAAGTTCCGTTAGCTCAAGAAGATCGACATAAAACAGCTTTCGCATCTTCATTCGGCCTAATTCAATTTAAAACAATGCCTATGGGATTATGCAATTCTCCAGCCACTTTTCAAAGGATGATTGATCGTGTTTTCAAAGGCATGCAAGGCAAAGAAATATTTTTATTCCTTGACGACGCAGTTATATACGCTAAAAATATACAGGAACATAACCAAAAGTTTGAAAAATTTTTGCAAAGGGTACGCGCCGCAAATCTGAAATTACAGCCAGACAAATGCCGTACTATCACCAGAAGGTGTTTTGCCGGATCCAAAAAAATTAGAAGCAGTAAAAAAATTTCCAATTCCAAAAACAGTGAAAAACATACGTCAATTTTTAGGATTAGCAGGTTATTATAGACGATTGATTGCGAATTTTTCGGGTATTGCTAGACCATTAAGTAATTTATTAAAGAAAGACGCACCTTTCCTATGGTCCAGCGAGGTTCAAAAGGCATTCGATGATTTAAGAGAAAAATTGTGTAAACAACCAATACTACAAATTGCAGATTTTAATAAACCATTTATAGTGACTTGTGATGCTAGCGGTACAGCGATCGGAGCAATTCTATCACAAGGAGAGGTAGGAACCGACCTACCAGTTGCTTATGTCTCACGAGTATTAATCAAGGCCGAGCAAAAATATGATACTTACTCAAGGGAGGCATTAGCCATACTGTATGCCGTTACTCAGTTCGATTGCTATCTAAGAGGCCGTCGTTTCCTCATTATAACAGATCATAAACCACTTGTTTGGTTTAAAAACTCAGTAGATCCGACATCCAGAGTTAGTAGATGGAGAATAAAACTGAATGCATACGACTTTGACATCGTATACAAAGCCGGTAAAAGTAACGTTAATGCTGACGCGTTATCAAGAAATCCAATAGAAGAACCCGTTTATGTTATTAAAAATCATTCTATGGAAACACGCAGTCGCGCAGGAAAAATAACAAGGCCAAACTACAATGAAAAGAGAGCAAAACGACCCAACAAGGCAAATATATCAAAAGAACCAGTCAAAAACCTTCCTATAATACAAGAAGTCCCCGAGGAAATTGAAACGATAGTCAACTCAGACAAAAGATTACAACCCATAGAGATAGATAATTTTAACAACAAATTTGACGAGTCCTGGGAAGAAAGGGATGTTTACGAAGAACCAAATGATGAAAAGAAATTCATTGAAGTTAAAGAACAACTCTTTATGAGAAAAGATAATTACGTTTATTTCATAACTACGACTGGAATGCCTTTAGATGAAGAATCCAGAAATTTGGCTTCCAAATTATTACTACCTCATTTTTCCAATTTAAATCCAGGAGAAATAAGAATCAATAACAAAAACGGAAAAATGCATTTTGCTATGGTGTTACGTGACGAAGAGCGACTGAGTACTTCAGAAATTATTAATAATCTAAAAACGAGTCTATTAAATTTGAAAAATATTATATTAAAAGAAAAATTACGTTCAATAAGTATCGCGAAGAGCGAATTTATTGAAAACGTTTCATGGAACGAAATATTGAAACAAATAAATATAACTCTACGAAAAATTAATGTAAAAATAATTATTTGTTTAGGATTCATAAAATGTGTGAAGGAGAGTAATAGGGAAAATATTATTCGCGAAATGCACGAGTCTGCTTGTGCAGGGCATAAAGGGGTAACAAAAACCTATAAACGTATAAAACAACGTTTTTATTGGCCAGATATTAAGAAAGATGTACAAAACTATATTAGACATTGTTTAACTTGCCAACTAAAAAAATTGGTTCGTGTTAAAACTAAACAACGTATGATAATAACATAGACTCCGTACTCGGCTATGGAATCCATATCGGTCGATCTTGTGGGACCATTTCCCAGATCTCGAAATAATAACAATAATATATTAACCATTCAATGCAACCTTTCAAAATACTGTATGGCGATACCCATACCAGACGCGACCGCGGCAACGATCGCCGAAGCGTTAGTCCGTCGACACTTTTCAATTTTTAGCGCCCCGTTGTTAATTATATCCGACCAAGGTACCTCATTTTTAAGTAGTCTGATGAGAGAAGTAGCGAAAATTTTTAAGATTAAACAAGTTAAAACCACGGCTTATCACCCTCAGTCCAACTCCGTTGAGCGTTTTCATAGCAGTTTAGCAGATTATTTAAAAACAATGATAGAAAGAAATGACTCATGGGATGAGTTATGCGAATTAGCCGCGTTTTCGTATAATACGTCGGTACATGAGGGTCATCTCTACACACCTTTTGAAATTGTTTTTGCACGAAAAGCGCGACTACCTTCAAACGAACCTTTAGACCCACGAGAACGAGTTCCAACGTATGATGATTACATTATAAATTTAAGACAACGTTTAAACGAAATACAGGGAATCGCGCGAGAAAAATTAATAGCTTCTAAACATAGGTCAAAATTCTATTACGACAGGAAAGCCAATCATCAAGAATTTCAGACAGGGGATAATGTCTGGTTATTAAAAGGAGGGAAGAAATACAAACTAGGCGATCAATATACTGGACCACATCGGATTTTAGAAATAGTTAATAACAAGGGAAATGTAAAAATAGAGCTAGCTCATAATAAAACGAAAATAGTGCATGTTAATAGGTTAAGATATTCATATATGGAACCTTTGTAGTGCCTAAACATAGGTATATAATATATAATAGCCCCAATGTGCTTGAAAATATGTATACGCACTTATGTATATATTTTACAGTTCTAAAAGTTTGTTAATAGAATAATATTTATTATCTTGTAATCACAATTGGCATACATTCAACTTAAAATAAAATTATTTCAATTTACCTGACTTTATACAAAAAAAATGATATAAAAATAATATGTATATATCTAAATAAACGACGAAAATAAACTACAAGAAAATAATATTTTTTATTATACAGAAAGATCATTACAAGAATAGCATACACTCGCTTAAATTAAATAAATACGCGATTATTAAATTAGAAACGAATTAGGCAAAGAACAAAAAAATAAGGTCTTTTTCTCTTTACTCTTCTCGCCTAAGATAACAATGATGTTGATGTACAAGGAAAGTAAGGAAAAGGTTTAAATTTTCAATGTCAGTTGAGCTTAGTCAAATTTAAATTTAACTGCTATAAAAAAAATGATTTACAATAAAATAGAATCATTGGAGTCTAACACATCACTAAACCTAAAACCTATATCCTATCCTTCCTAAGGAGTGCTTAGTTGCACCCTTTCCTCGTCGTTGCGGTAAATGCTCCAGCAACACTGTCGCTTATCCTTCCTAAGGAGTGCTTAGTTGCACCCTTTCCTCGTCGTTGCGGTAAATGCTCCAGCAACACTGTCACTTATCCTTCCTAAGGAGTGCTTGATTGCACCCTTTCCTCCTCGTTGCGGTCAATGCTCCAGCAACACTTTCACTTATCCTTCCTAAGGAGTGCTTGATTGCACCCTTTCCTCCTCTTTGCGGTAAATGCTCCAGCAACACTGTCACTTATCCTTCCTAAGGAGTGCCTGATTGCACCCTTTCCTCGTCGTTGCGGTAAATGCTCCAGCAACACTGTCACTTATCCTTCCTAAGGAGTGCTTAGTTGCACCCTTTCCTCCTCGTTGCGGTAAATGCTCCAGCAACACTGTCACTTATCCTTCCTAAGGAGTGCTTGATTGCACCCTTTCCTCCTCGTTGCGGTAAATGCTCCAGCAACACTGTCACTTATCCTTCCTAAGGAGTGCCTGATTGCACCCTTTCCTCCTTGTTGCGGTAAATGCTCCAGCAACACTGTCACTTATCCTTCCTAAGGAGTGCTTGATTGCACCCTTTCCTCCTCGTTGCGGTAAATGCTCCAGCAACACTGTCACTTATCCTTCCTAAGGATTGCTTAATTGCACCCTTTCCTCCTCGTTGCGGTAAATGCTCCAGCAACACGGTCACTTATCCTTCCTAAGGAGTGCTTGATTGCACCCTTTCCTCGTCGTTGCGGTAAATGCTCCAGCAACACTGTCACTTATCCTTCCTAAGTAGTGCTAAGTTGCACCCTTTCCTCCTCGTTGCGGTAAATGCTCCAGCAACACTGTCACTTATCCTTCCTAAGTAGTGCTAAGTTGCACCCTTTCCTCCTCGTTGCGGTAAATGCTCCAGCAACACTGTCACTTATCCTTCCTAAGGAGTGCTTAGTTGCACCCTTTCCTCCTCGTTGCGGTAAATGCTCCAGCAACACTGTCACTTATCCTTCCTAAGGATTGCTTAATTGCACCCTTTCCTCCTCGTTGCGGTAAATGCTCCAGCAACACGGTCACTTATTCTTCCTAAGGAGTGCTTGATTGCACCTTTTCCTCCTCGTTGCGGTAAAAGCTCCAGCAACACCGTCACTTATCCTTCCTAAGGAGTGCTTAATTGCACCCTTTCCTCCTCGTTGCGGTAAATGCTCCAGCAACACTGTCACTTATCCTTCCTAAGGAGTGCTTAATTGCACCCTTTCCTCCTCGTTGCGGTAAATGCTCCAGCAACACGGTCACTTATCCTTCCTACATACCGTTCAAATTTAAACCTATATAAATAATTACAACTGAACTTATCTTGACACTAGTAATTCTGTTAATTAGTCATACTTTGTTTAGGACGAGCAGGTATAAATATATAAGGAAAGTTTGGCATACTAGAAAAAAAAAATCTATCACTAGGCTCAATGGACATAGGAGAATCTGTACAACAAAATAGTGATTGCAAAGAAACGAGAAGAGGAGAGAAAAGATAGTCTTTATTAAAATTAATAATTAAAAAAAAAAGGTTGAAAACTTCATTAATTAAATTAATTAAATAAAGTTAACTCACCAATAGTATTAATACACACGTCGGATAAAATCGTAGATTCAAATTCAAAATATGAGAATATTACTAATATCGATAAAAAAAAAAACAAAAAAAAATGCAGCAAATTCGATTAATTATGTAATTTTGTGAATAAGGTTCAAAATTCAACTATTAATAAAAATAATAATTAAAATTGTACAATTTAGTGTTTATACCAATGTAGTTCATACTATTGTTCAATCTAATACTTTGTTCATAAATACTGATTTAAACAAACTATGTATATAAAAGAAAAAGGTTTAAAAAAATAAAAACAACATTTATTTTCATACGATTAATTCCATACGATTATTCAATTTTTATATAGAACTAGTAATATAAAACCTAAGACAGGCACATTAGAAGATTTTCCTCTTATTTATAAACAATAGGTATGCTAATTGTTTCGAATGGTATAAAAAAAAAACGTACATAACAAATAAATTTTAAAATTTTATAAAACGATTCAGGATATACAATAATAATTGATACAGATAAATAATACTTTTTGCATGTTTATATTACCAATATAACAATGTGTAAGAAAAAAGAAATACAAAAATAATATAATTAGTAGTAAAATTCTAGTGTATTTATTTAATTATTATTCGAAATTAATTTTTTTTTTCTTCATTTGGTACTAACAAGTAAATAAATTCAAACGATTTGTTTCATTTACTTGAACATAACAAATAAGTTTCTACAGTTGCCAGTTTAAATAAAATCAAGAAAATGACGAATATTTAAACTATTCCTCAAAATATAGAAATAAAAAGAGTGTAAATTAGTCATTTTAACGTGAAACATAATGGAATCAAGCGAATAAAAACGAACGTTGCTGCCATGATTCTTTGATATGCAAGCATCGGGCAGTTGTATAACTGCTTGGGTTATTCCGTCGTACCGTTTATTCAGTGTAGTCTACTCTTTCCCCCAAGATATAGGAGGATGGTTCTATATGGGCCTACTTAGCGTACTCAATTTTCGCACTGTCACTTATGTAATGCTCATTTTATTTTTTTCATTTGTATCGATTGTATCTTTTTCTTATGAAACTGAATTTACTATTTCTCAATTATATATTATAATATATGTGAATCTTTGTTTATAATGGCTGAAAAGATAATTCTAAAAAAAAAAATAAAAGTCAAATAGTTATGTGTTCGTTTTATTTTGGGGGGGGGAGGGGGAGCGAAGAAAATCAAATTTTCTTCACTCCTAGTCTTTTTATAAAAATATATATAGATATATTATTAAGATAGGATGTACTAACATTGTTCACATTGAAGGGAGAACCTATATTGGATAAGAACAAGAAATTTTTTTTTCTTCTCTTCAACAATTCGTAATAGTAGAATTATTAATTGAATAAATGTAAAAAAAAAAACGGAAACTAATATCTAACTCTTTTCTTTGACTTTTTAGTAAATATATATGTAAGCATACAAATATTATAGAAGAAAATTGAAAATTTTGTAAAAAAAAATGTGGCTACGAGAAAAAAAAATATTAGTAACAAATATTTTTAACATGACTTGATGTATACTAAAAATTAAGGGTACAAACTAAAGATAAATAAATTTTTTTTTTGTTAACTATAGAAAACACATTTAATAATAATTATACAATTTTTCGGAATATCTATAATAAATTGTAATAATAAAACTTTTTTTATTACGTATATATTTGTATAGGTGAATTATATCAATACTGTTAAACTGTTTGAAATAATGTACTCGAAGTATGTAACATAATATCACACGAAGTTGAACTACGAAATAAATAATTGTAATATGGTTTATAAAGTTCACCATAAGAAATAAAGAAAAATTAATCGAAATAATGTTTATAATTTAAAATTAAGTATGATATCTTATGTTAAGAGAAATAATAATATAATAATTATATTGATCAACGACGAGGGCGTCGTTTTTAAAAAGGGGGGGAGTTGTCGCGTCCCGACGAAAATTATATTATTATTTTTCGTAAAAAGTACTGCGTAGTTTAGAATAAAAATACGGCGTAGAAGACGAACAAAATAAGGTTGATAAAGAATGGTTCTAAGTAAATGCAGTAATATAAAATAGAGCTAAGGAACAGATTATTTTACGAGTGTTTCAAGCGAAGAGTTGAAGATATTATTCAAAGCCAATACGCATATAAGCGGGATCGCCGATAGTGAGATCGAAACGAAGGGTTACGCAAGAGTTTTTTTGTACTGCACTATAAAATCAATGCTCGGAGAAGAGCCGGCAATGGGAAACATCGACTAGAAAATTCGAGCATTAGAAGGAAGTAATAAATTAAGCCGTTCTTTGGGTAACGTCGCAGTAATAAAAAGGGGGACAGCAAATTCTCCGAATTAACTACGAAGCGATACAGAAAATGCACGGGATTCGATAATTTTTAATTACGCACATCTAACAGTCCAATCGGGTGCAAGCACAGAAAAATCGAGAACTACTTACACAATCTCCATATAAGGCAAAGTGTAAGACAAGGCGAAGCGTAAGACAAGGACAGATGCATAGAATTTTAGGGTATATGAAGAGGACCCAGAAGAGACACAGGCACTCCTAATTTTTCATCTAAAGCTTTCGCAAGGCGAAGCTCTGCTGGTCAACTCTTTGATTTTTATCCGAGGGCGTAGCTCTGCTACTTGAACTTTAAAGTAATACGCATTAAAAATCACGAGAGGAATCGAGACGTATCATTGACATCTACAAGCCATAGTCGAGGAACTACGACTTCGACATCTGGAAATCATCGAGCTCCAACAGCATACGCATCTAACGTCGACGCCCGCAGGTCTAGCAGGACATTATCCGGCAATCTGACACCGCTACCCACGTTCAAGGCGGACCTTCGTTCCTCACCGAATATACACATATATATATATATATATATATATACATATATATATCTATATATATATACATATATATATCTATATATTTGGGTACTTAAGGTATATTCTTTTCGGCTATCTATACACTTGTATTATTCGTAAAGGCAAACCTGATATTTTATGTTATTTCGATTGCTGAACCAACCGTTTTCTTTTAAAACAATTATTATTATATATCACAATTTATTTATAATAATTATTCGTTGTATTGCATTTAATTTGCAATATTCGCGGTTTGAAATACACTTTATTAATAATAATTCGTGTTTAAAACGACAACAATTTTTGATCAAATCTGCATTTATTTATAATAATTCTTATTGCGATTATTAATGTTTATAATAAAAAACCTTGTGTATCTTTTATTCTATAATGTGTTAATGTGTTCGCCGTACACTTGTTTATTCAATCAAAATTAATCGTTATTCGACTTAAATAATTTTATACAATTGTTAATAAAATAGTGTAATTTTATGTGTTTTTGCTCATTAAAAAGCTGTAATAATTTAGTCACACTTGTTCATTTAAAGGAAAACAGCATATTATATTTAAATAAATAATGCATGATTAATACGAAATAAAACATATATTATTTTATTTATCCCACATTATATCCTGCATCTCTACTCTCAAAATAACTTCGCTCGCTATTCCCGGAGACGTAAGGCTAGTCCTAGTCAAACAAGAGCGAAAGGAACGCGAATGGTTTATTAACCATTTTCCTTCTTGTAATATTTTTTTATAGTGATTGGTGCAAGTCTGGACGTGACAGATTATATTAGTTATTATAATAAATTTGGTGCATCGGCCGGGAAATTCACATTTTTGAGAGAAAAAAAGAGATTAAAGGAATAATGTGTTTAGATATAAAATGTCAGGTTCGCCTAAAAATACTGATTGTTATGTAAATAAACAAAGAAACACGAGTTTAGAATTTTCTATGAATGATACGTTATTAAATTTATACAAAGAAAAAGTTCAGACTCTCGATACTCTCGATTTAACTAAAACTCCTAGGGAAACAGTGCAAAATTTGACAAAAGAAATAAATTATTTAAAGGATAGACTAGAAAAAAGTGCAGCAAATATTTCATTATCTATAAAAATACCTCGCGATTTTGAATATAGAGACCCTTTTTTTCCAACTGATCTTTCTATTTCCGAAGTTAGTGAAGACGAACAGGAAGACACAATAATTACTCCCACGCGCGTAAAACATTTTAGTTTAAAACCCGCAGTTTTGAATTACGAGGAACAAAAAGAACTTATCATTTAGCATGAGTAAGGTGTACAAGGTATTGTACAGATTCGTACACGTACATTAGGCCAGAAAATAAACATGTGTTTCTTCTTATTACTTAAAACTAAGGATTGCACAACGGTATACCGAACCGTACCTCCACGAAAGAGCGTTAGACAGAGAGGTAAAGAGAGCGAAAGAGAACGAAAGGAAGAGGTGGTCGGGATTTGTTTACGTCTCGCCATATCAGCCCCAAAACCGAGGGCTGCGCTATACCAACCCATAGATGCACGTCGAAGTCGTAGACACCGCGAGAGAGAAAGAGAGAGGTTGCCGAGGAGTGGGAGTATCGGCGTTGTGTACATCGCGCTATACCAGCCCTTAGATGCACGCCAGAGTTGTAGACAGCGCGAGAGAGAAAGAGAGAAGTTGCCGAGGAGTGGGAGTATCGGTGTTGTGTACATCGCGCTATACCAGTCCTTAGACGCTCGAGTGCTGGAACGTAGGCGCGAGAGAGAGAGAGAGAGAGAGAGTTTAAAAATAGACCCCGCGCGCTATACCGGCCCTTCGGCAGACCCCGTAGGGAGGCGTGGTGGGGGTTTGTTTACTACGCTATACCAGCCTTTTAGACGCTCGACTGTTCAAACGTTAGTGCAAGAGAGAGAGAGAGAGAGAGAGAGAGAGAGAGAGAGAGAGATATAGCACACGCACATGTGCGTGCTAGATAGAGAGAGAGAGAGAGAGAGAGAGAGAGAGAGAGAGCACACGTACATGTGCGTGGGAGAGAGAAAGAGAGAGATAGTCTAAAAATAGACGCGGCGCGCTATACCGACCCTTCGGCAGACCTCGAGGGAGGCGTGGTGTGGGTTTGTTTACGTCTCGCCATACCACCCTATACCTACTCATATAGTTTAAAATTTACAGTTAACATTTAATATGTCTCTATTTTTTTTATTATTTTTATTCTGATTTCATTACACTAAATTTTGGTAAACTTTTATTTATAAATTATAATAACTATAGCAATACCTCCAAGGTGTAGTGTGAATCTGTTTAATTTTTAAGGTGTCCATGGTAGTGAAAAAATAAGACAATTTAAAACATTATTTTAAATAAATTAATTACGAAAAACCTTTTTCGAAATTAAAAATAGGGGGTTGGCGCGCGAAGCGCGCAGGGGGGCGAAGCCCCCCTAGTATATATATATATATATATAAGGGTGGTTCCCTGTGAAATCGAAAATGAAAAAAAGGAATATTGCCGAAATGTTGTATTGCCTATTTTGTAACGCTTTATCGCTATATTATCGAGCAAATATAGTGAATATATAAAATAAGTTTATAAATGAACTGGAACACACATTACATTATTGTTATAAGATTTGTAGGTTAAGGTATATTGAAAGGACCCACACAAAGCTTCTAAGTGCGTGCGTGTGCGTGATGTGCGCGTGTGCGTGGTTGCCCCCGTGTGTATGTGCAAGTGTACGTAATTGCGCGCGTTAGTGTGTGATTGCGCACGTGAAATTCTGTGTATGCTTGATTCCGCGCATGTGTATGAAACTGTGCGTGTTTGCACACGTGTATTCGTACGCGTATGTATGCGCATGCGTGACTGCGCACGTGAGTTTCCGCGTATGGTTGAGTGCGCGCATGTGTATAAAAATGTGCGTGTTTGCACGCGTTTGTTCGCGCGCGTGTGTATGAGTGTGTGCGTATTTGCGTGCGTGTGTTTGCGCATGTGCGTACGTGTATTTGCGCATGTGCGTGCGTTTGCCTGTGTGTTTGTACTAATACTAGCTATTTCGAAAAGACCCCGCTCACATAAGTTTACTACGGGATCCTATATATTAACTTTAAAATGGCTTTATCGTAACTATATGATAGCTATAAAATCTTAAACGAAGGCTATATTATAACGAAAAAAATAGGTAATTGACGTGACTATATAAAATAAAGTTGAAATAGAATTGTTAAAAAACCGTTATTCTAAAGGAAATTTGCAACTATTCTTAGTGGTAGGTATTGCTAACACTAAATGCGACAATTATAGAGTTATTGCAGATAATTACATTATTCCAATCTGAGATGTGTGCATTAATGCGTTTGTTTTATTCATTGAATTGCACTGTAGCTCACATTGAGTTTGCTCAAAAACTCAAAAATTTGTAGGATTTTATTTCCGGGTGTATTATGCGATTGAATGAACCATGCAATACAGGCATTGCATAATTATTATATTATAGTTTGTCAACGTTTTTAATTTTTAACCTTATCACGTATTTAATTACTTCAAATTTAAGAAATCCTGTCTTAGAGTTAAATTAAATCTATATTAGAGTTAAATTAGGTTATCTTCAGATAGCGTTAAAAATTCATTCTAAATAGAGTTAATAATAACTCTAAGAAGAGTTATTTTACATATCTGTTGTTTAGAATGATTTTTAGCTTTTCTATAAAATTTGATTTAATATGGAATCTTAATTCAAACCAAAGATATAATAAATCACAGATAATGTAAAAATGAAAAATTGAAAATATACAGTTTTAGCATTCGAGTACTCATTTCATAGAGCCAACAGTTTTATTCAAAAATTATTATTGTAATCGTAGCTGGATAAACTTTGTATCCCCTAATTATTTGAATTATACAATGTTTATTTAATCCTTAACAGTATAAGCGATTGTACTTAACAGAAATTTATTAAACTTACTAACATACATGAATAAGTTTAATGTAACCGATGGAACTTGCTCATTGGGTTTTAATACATTTTACACTAAATTGTCTTCTTTATTATTATTGATAATTAATATTGATTATTATTGGTTAAATTTAAATATATTATACTAAAAAACACTTTCCGTGAAAAAGTTATAAAAGCCCAACAAATTTCATCGGTTAATGTTAATATTAATGCACATTTAATATAAGTTCAATAAGTTCATATTATTAAATAAACATAGAATCCAAATAATTAGGTGAAAAAAGTGTTATCCAGGATAATAATTGTTAAATAGAACTGTTGAATAGTATGAATCAGGTGCTCGAGTGCTAAAACTGTTTAGTTTCAATCAATCTCAATATTTCATATCTATAATTTATTATATCTTTAATTTCAATAAAAATACCATATTAAATCAAATTTTGTTGAAAAGCAATTGTTTCAATGAATAAATTGTTTCAATCAGAGTCATATTCATACTGTCGTACAGACCAAAATCAAAACTAACAAAATAATATTCAGCATTTCAAACCTTTTTCTTATTTAATATGTAATACAAAATGTTAACCTATTTTGATGTACATAACATCAAATATAATGAATAGTGGAATAAAGGAAATGAAACTGTTGTTTCAATTTGCATAACTCGGATGTAAATTAATATTAATATTTAGAATTATCATAATATTTGCATATTATTTAAACTTCGCGGTGGTTAACTATCATATTTTGTTTATTTCTCAATTTTTTTTACAAAAACGACATCTCAGTCACCACATTAATTATACCATAATCCTCTTCGCAATGCGCAAATTATCGTTGTTGGTGTTAAGGGTAGAGTACGGTTATGAAAATCTTTTTGTAATTTTTATAAAATATTATCTGAAATGTCATGTTTATAAAATATATTATAAAAAATATTCTTTTTTGGTAATTTTTAACACATTAATTAAGTAAAATATTAAAATACTAACCATATTACCTCGGTCGCTAACGCTCCCTCGGTTGAATTCCGCTTTTGAGGGTAAATGTTGATTATAAAGTGTAATACTTAAATCAGTTAATTATAAATATATTTTAAATGTTTTAAATATAATTATTTTACCTAATTTTTTAACTAATTTTTTATAACTTTTGTCATGTGTTATAATCTGTTAATTAAAATTTATTATTGTATTATTAAAACAAAAAAAAATTATAAAATATATACAACTCATATTACCTTTACTCATCATGATATTTAACTATAAAATTTTATACTTGAATGTTGGTTAATTTTATTTTCTCTTTGCATTTACAGGCTTGAGACTGTCATATTATGAATGTAATATTAATCAATTGACGAATATAATATTATCTACAAGTTAAAAAAAAATACAAATAAAATAGAGATTAAAATATGCTAAAACAGTTGCAAAATTTTAAAGACACTTTTGAATAATATATGTTGCAAAATTATTATAAATTATTTAATTATTTAAATACCTTGATATAATTATGTTCAAAATATAGCAGATAATTTATTATTTGTAAAAATGGTGTTTTCTGCTAATAATTTTGTTAATAAATGTCGCTAATGGCAGACAAATGATATTATTAATGTTTACAGTTATAAAAGTTATTAGTATTAAAATTGTAGTATAAACAGTTTTAATGTGATGTAAAAAATTTAGTAAATTGAATTAAAATTAATATTGTCTGAATTATGACGCTTGATTCAGACAATTAATTATTTTAAAAATTTATTTTCCTTAAATAATTTACATTAAAATTATCGCTTTATGCAGACAATTTATTATTTCAAACATTTAGTTTAAATAAGGAATTTATATAAAAATATCGCTCAAAATGCAGAGACTTTGTTATTTCAAAAATGTATTTTTCGTAAGTAGTTTAGATAGAAAATATCGCTTAATGCAGACAATAATTATTTTAAAACATTAGTTTACGTAAGAAAATTATATGAAGAAAGTCGCTTAATGCAGACAATTTGTTATACCAAAAATGTATTTTTCGTAAGTAATTTATATAAAAAATGTCGCTTAATGCAGACAATTATTATTTTAAAACATTAGTTTACGTAAGGAAAATATATAAAGAATGTCGCTTGATGCAGACAATTTGTTATTTCAAAAATGTATTTTTCGTAAGTAATTTATATAAAAAATGTCGCTTAATGTAGACAATTACTATTTTAAAACATAAGTTTACGTAAGGAAATTGTATAAAGAATATCGCTTAATGCAGATAATTTATTATTTGAAAAAATAATTTTTTTATGAGTAAATTATATAACGAATGTCGCTTGATACTAACAATTTAAAAAAAATTTTACTTATGAGTATTTCATATAAATAATGTTGCCTTATGCAGACAGTTTGATACTTTATACATTTGTTCATTTTAAACAACTTTTTTTTGTAACAACATTTTCAGTTGAAATAATGACATTATAAATATTAAATTAATACTAAATTAAAAAATTTAAATCATTTATATTTTTATTTTTTTTATTTTTGAGTTTTTTAATATCAAAAATGAAATTTTTATTTAAAAATTATTAATTATTTTCAAACACTTCAGAAAAAACGACATTAGTCGTATATATTATTGCAGTATCACTTAAATCGTTTTCATTTACATTAAGTATTTCTCCTTCTGTATTTGTGACTGTCATTGATGATTTTAAAAATTTTATTTTCAAATTTTTTTCATCTTTAACCCTCGATAATGCTACATATAATTGACTATGACTAAATACAGGTTTTGGTAAATATAAACCTACTTTTTCAAATGATTGACCTTGTGATTTGTTTATTGTCATAGCAAAACTTGGTCTAATAGGAAATTGTCGTCTTACCATATTAAAGGGAATTGTATCCTTTGATGGACTTAAATCTATTCTTAGAATCATTACGATTTGTCCTGAATTTTGTCCTGTTATAATTTAACCATATATCGTCGGCTGAGTGGAAGAACAGTCTATCTCGGAACTTGCTTGGAAAACGCCCTATCTCGCGATCCGCTTGGAAAACGCCCTATTTCGCGCCTCGGTTGAAGAACGCCCTATCTCAAACGAAATTTTTCGCTTTAAAATTTTGTAGTGGCACCACTATTCGCTGCTGATGACAACAAGACGGGAGGTTAGGCGGCGTCCTAACCTCAACCGTCATACGTGCTCAGCAGACGACGACGGCTGAGATGGCGCATGGGTGCGCGCACGCCCGAACTACGTACTAGTAGTCGGGAGAGCCAGGGTGCTCCCCCACCTTACACCCGTATACCGGGGAACGCGGCACCGACGGCGACGCTCGTGCGGCACTAGGCGAGGTGCGCGGGCAGGGGGGAATCACTCGAGCAGCGAGAGTGTTGAGCGCGCGAAGACGCTCGAGTGAGCAACCGTAGTGGGACTATGGGTGGGAGCGCGCGGAGCGAGGGGAGCGCGAGTAGAGTAGGAGTCGCGGTATACCTAATTTATACGGTATACCGCGGCATATTAGAATACATATATATAGATATATACGGTGCGCGCACACCTATGTGTGCGTATATGCTATAGTATATAGCGCGCACACGTATATTAGCTTAATTAATTATTTTAATCAGATAGCGTAGTTAGTTAATTAAGTAAAATTATATAGATCCGTCGGTAGAGTTTGGGGCGATGTTTATTAATTTTATAGTATGTATATAGTTGTAATTAGTAGTTGATATAAATTAAATATTAATTATGTGTGAGTGTGTCGGGAGTAGTCAGTAGTAATTATATAGCCGGTAGGCACGGGGCGGCAGCACCGACTGGGTTACCGATATGGTAATTCATTATTTGTAATGCGCGCCTTCCGAGTGTCAGGGATGATTGGTTGCGTGATCGACCCAATAATGAACAGGTTGGTGGTGACGTAAACCACTATTATTGGGTAATCGGCCTTGACGGAAATAAGATCAAGGCTGACTACGCGTATCGATCACGCAATCAACCACCCTAATCAACGCCGGTAGATAAGGAGTATAGTAAGATAGAGCAGGATAGCGATAGGGTGGGGAGGAAAATCCTTAATTTTGGGGATCAAGCCACGCCGCGAGCCGGATGAAGAAGCCGGTCTCGACGATTCGCTACCAGATCGTCCGAGGAGACAGACGTGATTCGCTACCCGATCGTCCGACGAGGCAGTCGTGTTTTTGCAGAGTTGTAGTTTTGTAGTTAGAGGCGAAGTAGCCATTTTTCATAGTAGAGTAGAGTAGCGTTAGAGTTTGTAGTCGAGGTGTGAGTGGAGTTGTTTTGGAGCTGCGACAAGCTAATTAGGCGAGTAAATTTACGGTTAGCCCGACGGGCGGCCGAATTATTTTAAATATAATATTGTTATATATATTTGCCGGACGGACGGAGTTGCGTGAGTGGGTGCACGTGTGTGAGCCGGTCGCGGATCGCGTTAATATTGTGTCGGTGCCGGACTTATAATATTATTTTGAATTTTTAAATAAATGAGTTGTGATTAAAAAGTAAATTCGTGAGTGTTATTTAAAGTAATTTTCCTTTACTCTGAAAGCCGCCGGTTCCGAGGTGGTCAGCCGTCGGGATTCCCTCTGTGACGAGGAGTCGAGGTGGAGATTTGCCGGGTTGCCGAGTAGTGTTGTAAAGTAATTATTCATTTTTATTTAAATATCGCCAGGCGCCCAATTAAATACAAATCGGCGATATCTAGCCATTTTCAACGTCGCTACGACGGAACCTCCGCCGGGTTATAATTTAATCCACTTAGATTTTTCCCGACGAAAAGTAGCGTCGCAAGTTAAATACATTTTAATTTCTTGAACTGGACGATTTAATTCAGTTGAACGTGCATGTTCTTCTTTTTCGATTTCATGCATCATTTTATATGCATTTGCAAATGGATTTATTTCACATAGTACACTATCTAATTCTTGTATTAATTCGTTGTCTAAATTGTTCTGATGACATTGAGGTAATATATATTAATTTGCTATTTTATTGTCTGGTATATATAATTGGCCAAATTTTGGATTTTCAGATTCATTTGGATGTAACGCATACGTATTGTGGTAAATTTGATCACAAATTTTTAATACTTGCAGTCCAGCAGTAGTAAAATGAGCTAATTTTGCACCAAATTTGCAAATGCTAATAAATTGTTGTAAATTCTTATATTTTGTTTAAAATTTTTATCTTTAATAGATTGTCCTAATAAATAAGTTTTAAAAGTTTGAGCATACGGAGTTATACTTTCAAGTTTTACTTTGTTTCTATGAAAACAATCGGCATACTTGTTATCTTTTCTTATTTCGTTTCTGAAATGTATTGCTTCGCAAAATTGACATTCGTAAATAAGTTTTCCAAGGTAATTGCACTCAATTGTAGATTCATAAAATTCTGCCAACTTATGTACTTTGGTCATTTGTTTTCATTTTTACTTTTAGTTATTAGAATTTACTTTTTTCTAGATTGAGATACACTACATTTTCGTTTTCGGTCTGTTTCACTCTTTATTTTAAAGGTTTCATATTTTTCAACTTCAAATTGTGAAGCCCGAAATTTGTGTATTTGTTCTAGTTCAGCTATTTTGTGTGCCTTAATCATTTGTTTTCTTTTCTCACTCTTTATTCTAGAAATTTCTTTTTTTTATCTGCAGATTGTGATGCTCTAAACTTACGTTGTCGTTCTGCTTCGGCTAATTTTTGTTCTTTAGTCATTTGTATTCTTTTTTTGGTTTTTATTACTGATATTTCTTTTTTTTTATCTGCAGATTGTGATGCTCTAAACTTACGTTGTCGTTCTGCTTCGGCTAATTTTTGTTCTTCAGTCATTTGTATTCTTTTCTTGGTTTTTATTACTGAGATTTCTTTTTTTTTATCTGCAGATTGAGATGTTCTAAACCCACGCACTCGCTTTGCCTCAGCTAATTTTTGTTCTTCAGTCATTTGTATTCTTTTCTTGGTTTTTATTACTGAGATTTCTTTTTTTTATCTGCAGATTGAGATGTTCTAAACTCACGCACTCGCTTTGCCTCAGCTAATTTGTATTCTTCAGTCATTTGTTCTCTTTTCTTGCTTTTTATTATTGAGATTTCTTTTTTTTTATCTGCAGATTGAGATGCTATAAACTCACGCAGTCGCTTTGTCTCAGCTAATTTGTTTTCTTCAGTCATTTGTTCTCTTTGCCTGCTTTTCATTATCGAGATTTTTTTTATCTGCAGAATGTGATGCTTAAACTTACGTTGTCGTTCCCATCTTCAGACTGAGATGGTCGTAATTTTCTTTTACATTCTCATTTATTAATTTTGCTTTGTTGTTTTATGTCAAAGAGTTTGTTTTTTTATAACGTGTAGCTCTTTATTCTGTTGGTTAAATTTTTTTTTGTTAGTGATGCTGTTAAATCTTTAATTTCATATATTTTTTTATACTTCTTTATATCTACATCTTTAATTTGTAGTTTTAGTGTGTCAGCAAAAGTAAGTTTTGTTTTTTGTTTGGTTATTTCTGTTTTACTATCATTAATAGTCGTCCGTTTTCTTTTAATTCTTTATGAAATTTGTTATCATGTTTAATTAAATCGATTGACTCATTAATCAATGGAACATTTAGCAATGAATTATGATAAGTAGCCGAATACTCTTATGTATTATAATTTTTAAAAACTTGTTTTAATTATGAATTACATTTTTGTTTTTATGACTCTGATTATTTGGAATAACAGTTCTAAAAATAGGAAACATTTTAACTGATTGATTTTTATAAATCATTTCTAAATGGCTTCTCATCATTGATTCATCGAATATTATAGTACAAGGACAAACACCATTAGAAATTGATATTGCGAAAGCTATAGCAAATAAACCACAATTGTAAGTTTGTGATTGATTTTGAGCGTATTCCTGTACAATTGTAATTAATTTTTTACTAGCAACAGATACCTCGCTCGCTAACGCTCACTCGGTTGTATTTTGATCGTGCTTATTTTAGATGAGTATATGTAAAATAGTTACACAGCCTTTTTTCTTTAAAGTTAAATGTGACATTTTCATGTTCATTTTTTAAATGAAAAACATTTTTTAAATAATAAGTAAACCAATTGGGTTTATCAAGGCAGAAATTGCATTTTTATAGATACACCAAATTCGCTGTGTAAAGTTGAAGTTTATATGCATATAAATTTAAATTTTCTTGGATTAAAGCCCTTCGACAACTTTTATCCTGCAAGGAGTTTTTTGTATTTGCACCTGTTTTAAGCCTATTTTTGATAATATTTTAGTATTTTACTTAATGAATGTGTTAAAAATCATCAAAAAAGAATATTTTATTGTATTCGACTCTTACGGCGAGGACGTGCTGGTAAGGTAAACATTTCAAGAATCATATATTTTTTCAATGCATGATCCATTTAATAGTAACATAATAAGGGCTCTGTAACAGTGTAAGTTAAGGAAAGAAAAGTATACTGTTAAATTTTGACGCTAATAATGATAGAATTAAATACAAAAAGAAAATAAATATGACAAAGAGTAAAAAATAAGTATATATATATATATATTGTGTCTGTGTAAAAATAATCATTATAGGTTATTATAAAGAAGGTGTGTGTGCGTGTGTTCAGAAAGAAAGTGAAATATGTCCTGTAACGGGGTACGGATTGAATATAAGGAATAAAAAAATCAACGAAGGTATCGAGGCGCGAACCCACGATCCCGGGAGCGCGAGGCAGAAGCCTCACCACTGCGCTACCATTCGCAATTATCCCGGCTAGTCGACTTGGTCCTATCGACGAACGTCGCCGATAATTCAGGGACCTAACCTGCGCCGACACTCGAAATCCGTACCCGTTATATCCCCCACCCAAACGCGACCTACGCCCTCGGGGAGCCGTTTGATCACTTCGATCACCTGGGCTAGAGAGGCGAAGGATGTCCCTGCTCGACCGGTGTCAAGAAGACCGTTTTCTGAGCACCGGGAGCCTCGTTAGGGATAGCCGTGCATTTTCACCACCACAGTCCCGGTGGATTTCCCCGCGAGAATGTCAAAAGTGCGGAGGTACGACTGTAGGAGAAAAGCCTGTGTCTGCAGCTCCGCAGTGTGTATACGTATACGCAGTACACCTCCAAGGTTGGCACTAGACGTAGGGGAGCTTGAGTTTCTGGGATCTCAAGCGTGGTGGTGAAAATGCACGGCTATCCATAACGAGGCTCCCGGTGCTCAGAAAACGGTCTCCTTGACACCGGTCGAGCAGGGACAACCTTCGCCTCTCTAGCCCAGGTGATCGAAGTGATCAAACGGCTCCCCGAGGGCGTAGGTCGCGTTTGGGTGGGGGATATAACGGGTTCGGATTTCGAGTGTCGGCGCAGGTTAGGTCCCTGAATTATCGGCGACGTTCGTCGATAGGACCAAGTCGACTAGCCGGGATAATTGCGAATGGTAGCGCAGTGGTGAGGCTTCTGCCTCGCGCTCCCGGGATCGTGGGTTCGCGCCCCGATACCTTCGTTGATTTTTTTATTCCTTATATTCAATCCGTACCCCGTTACAAATGGCGCCCAACGTGGGGCGCCAGTTGTAACGGGGTGGGTACTGGGGATATGTAAGGCCCACGGTTAGACCCAATCTGTCCCAACTTACCAACCTTAAGTGTGCAGTCCCACGATGCGGCCGGGAATCCCTTTGATTCCCGTGCAATGCCGTTAACAACGTCAAACACTCCGTTTGACTTATATACCGTGTGTTGGGCCCTATGCCCAAAATTGCCAACTAGGATAAACACCGGAGAGGGCAGTATTCGTAGGATAGGACGGTAACCGTTAAAACACTATCAACAATCGATATTATTATTAATCGGCGAGAAGGATTGTTTCGCCAAGTCAATTTATTAACTAAACAATTAATTATTAATAAATTAACTACAAAAATTAACGTTAACAATTTTACGGGGAGTCGTACCGATGACTACCCCCGAGGTCAGCGCGAAAAGAATCAGTTAAAATCTATTGAACTGTCGATTACGAGCAACCGATCCGGATATGATCGGCTGCTTAACCTGATGGCATACGTCACACCGTGTGACGTATGAATCTCTGACGTAGAGAGCTTTTACGTAGAAGCTTACTACGTCACGCGCGCCTTCTCTCGTGAAGTGGCTCCCGCGAACCACCGACCTTTCTATCCGTGCGGGTATTGTCACGAGAGGGGGAAAGGGAGGAACGCTTCCTCACCTGGACCGTACTAGGTAAATTGGGACGCTAATATGAGATAGACACGCGGGTCTAAATGTGGTACACCACTTACCGCTTATCTATATATCGCGCCTCGGCGGGAAACGACTGGGCAAAGGAGAGACAGCTCGTCCTCGTGCTTATCTCTCTCTCTCACTCCTACGGTCGGGAAGGCGGTCGACTCCTGCCTTCTGTTTCTCACAGCCCGTGAGACGTGCTGCTCTGCACGCCGACGTGGAGGTTGGTGGGGAGAAAACCTGACACCCACACACTAAATTAACCAGCCTTTTATCACTTTTTACCGTCTTAAAAATCACTCGGCAATTGTCAACACCTTGTTGTTGCCGATCGCGCGCGAACTCTCTCGATACTGTCTTGCGCACGATTCTCACGCGCGTTCCCTGCGCGCGCCGCGCTGTATCTCCTCTTTCGCGTTGCTTACCTGATCGGTAACTCGCTTACCGTTACAGTCCATATATTTAATATATTTAAAATGCACACACATAAAATAATTTCCATTTGGGGGGGTATCGTAATTTTAAATAAATTGGTGTAATATAATGTGTTTACAGAATACATAAAATATAAGCATGTTATATACTCTCATAAATTATATTTTTCTTTAATGGCGGTGATAACATTTTTTATAAAGTGGTATATAATACTGTCGTTGTGTTATATATGGTTTTAATTTGTATGTGAATGCAGTATTATTTCAAAGTGATGGTTTTTATAATGCATATTTAAAAATTTTGGTATTTAATAGAATCTGTATAGTAATTGTTATTATAAAATTGAGTGTTATGAAAATCATTTTTTACGCACGTTGGGTGAGTGATTGTATCTAAATGGCGGCTCTGTCGAAACATTTTATACATGATATATGCAAATATAATTCTAATTGTAAAATTTTAACAAATTTAAGTTTTTAAATAATAATTTTAAATACCTGTTTATACGTTATTATAAGAATTAAACTTTCGGTCGTTGTATTTTGGGAAACTCTGATTCTTTTTTGAAGTCTGTAAATTTTGTCGAACGGCAGGCTATTATCAATTATTTTGCATATTTATTTTAATGATTCAGTAGTAGTAATATTTCAATGGATTTTTCTTATATTTCATTTTTTTTATTTATTATAACTAATGTAATGATTTGTCATTTACAATATGATATGTTGCAGCCGATTTTCAATTGTATTTTAATGATTTTCAGCGCAAACAATTATTAATTATTTTGCATATTCACTTTAATCATTCAATAGTTGTAATATTTTAATATTTTTTTTCATACTTCCATTTTTATTTATTTATAAAATTTATATAAAATGTGTATAAATTTTCGTCTACACATTTACAATACTTTTTTAAACACTATATTGTTAGTGTAAATTTTGTGTTTATTTTTTAATGTATCATTTTCTATTCTTGCATTGTTTAACAGTAATATTTTTAAATTTTTTCTACTTTTAGGTCTTGAAAGAGCTACGTATAATTGACCATGGCTAAAAATTGGAGATGGTAAATAGATACCAACTTGTTTGTATGACTGTCCTTGTGATTTGTTAATAGTCATTGCAAAACCTAATCGAATGGGAAATTGTTTTCTGCGCATCTTGAATGGTATATCTTCTTTAGATGGTGACAAAGTGATTCTTGAAATTAAAACTAATTTTCCAATTTTTTTTCCGCTTAAAATTTCTGCTTTAATTAAATGTTTCATAAGTTTTGTTACTAATAATCTTGTTCCATTACAAAGACCTTCATTCACATTTAAATTTCTTAGAAGAATTACTATTGCACCTACTTTTAATTGTAATTTATGTAGAGGAAGTCCATTAGGTGTAAGGGAATTAAGAAATTCTGTAGGTAACATGACATCTAAGTTTTCTCCATTATCATCTTCTGCTGTATCTACACTTAAGTATTCAATAATTTGCCCTTCCATTATAGCCAAAATTTTATTATTTATTTCAATTACGTCGCTGTTGGTGAAGGCTAATATAACTTTATCATTTAAATCTTTATCATTTATTTTTATTTCGTTTCCAAAAATTTCTGCAATGATATCATTTTCTTTTGTTATTAAATCAAGAGGGATTTCAAGCAGTTCATTTTCTTCTTAATACATATTTAAACGTTTACCTTCACCTACATTTAATAACCATTGTCTAAAATAATTGTCATTATCTGTCACTAGAAGATTTTCATTTAGTGTCATGCGTATAAAATTCCGCCATAAGTAACTGTTTTTAACTGAATTTTCAATAACTTCAGTACGACTACCATGTCGTATAACTGGTAATGTTTGCCTAAAATCGCCTGAAACAACCAACATTTTACCACCAAATATTTTTTTATTATTACATATATCTTGAAATAGGCGATTGACTGCTTCAAAAGCATATTTCGATGTCATAGATATTTCATCCCATATTATAATTTGAACTTCTATATTACATATAGTACATTCTGTGATATTAAGTGGTAGTTTAAATGTTGTGTGTACTGTTTTCCCGTTATGTAATAAATTTGCTGCAATCCCTGTCCAAGCAACACATAAAAATGAAATGTTTGAGAATTTAAGATAGTCTATTAGAACATTAAGTAAACAGCTTTTCCCACTTCCTCCTGGTCCATCAATAAAAAAGCTTTTTTTGTCTTCAATTTTTAAATGTTGCACGATAGTATCGAAAATGTCTTTGTTATGATTTTTTAAAGAATTTACTTTGACGTTTATTTCAGTAAATGTGCAACTTTTGTTATGTGTTGTTGATTTATCAGCATAATCTTCTATAAATGTAGATATAACGGGTAAATTAAAATTATTTGAAGAATATCCATTCAATTGTAGGTTCTTATCAATAATGTTTAATGCTAGGTTTTTATCAGCATTTTGTTCATATTTTGGGTGGTAAAAAAAGTGTTTCTATTTTTCGTACAAATCTCTTGCATTAATAGGATTGTGAAAAATACAAATATATGCAAATAATTCACAAAGAGCAGTAGGAAAGTGTAATTGTGTTGCTTCTTCCAAACATCTGTCCCATTCTTTATCTTCATTAACCAAATGTCTAGCTATAGAAGCTTCATAAAATGTAGAATAAATTATACCATCAACAGTACGTAAATCCTGAAATGATGATACTCCTTTGACATGTAAAAGTAATAATCTTATAAAATATCGTTTTCGATCGTTTTCGATTCCTAAATACATTCTGCTTAATACAGGTTTTTTGTTTTTTTTTCTTTTATTCCATGTTTTTGAATTATTATCAAATACATAATTTAATGGTATTTCGGAATATAAATAATTTCGTGCATCAGAATCGATTTGATTTAATTTTAAGTATGCTGTTAATGTCGTTTCTACATTTTTTTTTAAATTTCTGTTTCTTTTCCTTCTTTAAAATACACTTCTTGTTCATCTTCATTGTGAATAGCTAATCTTATTATGGTATGTGAAAGTTCGTGTAGAGGGTATTCTAATAGTATTATATTCATTGCTTTCAATATCTTCATCATGAGTTAAATTAGAACTGTCTTTTGATCTGATACCTGTGTCACGTATTTCTATGTTCGCACAGTCATGTCCTTTATAACACTATTTAAATAAGTATTTTATACATCGGACTGTTGAGCATACTTCGACATTAATGTGACAATTAAATTTTAACAATAAATAAGGATTATACGAAACAACAAACCGATTATCAGCTATTCTATTGTGGTATTTACTTTTATAATTGATTTTTTTGATATCATTTCTTCTTATATATAATGGATATCCTGATGAATTAAAAGTTGTTTTGTTATTAAATTTTTTTGGAAAATTTTTCGTACATTTTTTTGTGTCTTTACTCATGCAAGGTGAACTCATGTTTTGCTCTCCACAGGGTCCATGAATCATAAACTGTTTTACAATATTATACAACCGTGGATAGATATCTTCGTTTGGAATTTCTGCGTTTATGAGTTCATCTACTTTTTCGGGAGTATTAATTTTATAATTTTTATCTAAAAATTATAGCATATGCATGTGAGGAAGTCCACGTTTTTGAAATTCGATAACATAAGTGTAGGCGATACAATTTCCTAAAACACCTTGCTTAATTACCAATTCTTTAAATTCTTTTATTTTTTGATGAAATACCTTAAATACTAAATCTGGTCTATCAATTACAGTTTCATATTTTTTTAAATGTTCAGTTATTTCTTTTCAGTTTGGATTACATGTCATTGTTATAAATAAGTCAGGTTTTCCGTAACGATTTACTATACTCATTGAGTCAATGTTATTTTGTTTTAGGAATCTTGAACTTCCAACAAAATTTGATGGCAAAATAAACATTTTTCCAATTTTTATATTTTCAGATTCTTTTTTCTTGTGTAAATAATCCATTACGCCTTTATAATAATCGCTTCTTAAAATATCTTGGTTTTTCTTTACAAAATATAATCTTGATTGTTCAACTTTTACAAATGCATCAATTGTAAACTGTTGAGAAACTTTTCCCATATTAAGGTATGGATTAAATCCATTTCTCATAGAAAGTCTGTAATTATAAAATTGCAAACATGAAATATTGTTTTTCTTATATTTGCATTTCATATTAGGCACAGGGTTGCCAGATGGCGATTTTTTCTCTTTGTTGCTCTCGCTTAATAAACATCAATATACGTAAGAGAGAAAAGGAGAAAAAATCGCCAACTGGTCACTCTGATTAGGCATCGATTCATATCCTCCATTTGGATAAATAAGTGGGTATGTCATTGGATCAGTGTGTTTACTTATTAAAGGAATACTAATTAGATTGTCATATTTTGAATATATAACTATATCCCGCTCTGAAGTAGGCAGTCCATTTTTTCCTACAAATACCATTGCAACTTCATTACAAGTAGCTTCATTATATATATATTTTTATCTAATTTTTCTTCTAATATTCTAATTTTTCTTTTTCTACCTCATACATCATTTTATAAGCTTTAGCATAAGGATTAACATTTCTAATTAAGCTATCTAATTTACTTGACAATTCTAATTTTGTATCTAAATTATTTTTAAAACTTTTTCTTTCAGCTGCAGCTAATTCATTATCTAGAACATACAATTGCCCATATTTTCGAGCTTCATTTTCATTTGGATGTAAAGCAAAAACATTGTGATATATTTGACCACATATTCTAAGAATTTGTGGTCCACTACCAGATAACTTATCAAAATTAGCTCCAAACTTGCAAAAGCTAACGCATTATTATATAGCCGAATATTTTTGCGAAAATTAATACTATCTTCCGATATTCCTGTAGCTAATTGCTTTAATTCTTCCGGATAGGGAGGCATTTTTGGTAAGTCTACGTTTCCTTTGTGACAACAATTAGAAAATTCTTTACCTAGTGTATATTCAAAAACAAAATGCTTAGTATTACAATATTTACAAGTTTCAAACATATAGCCTAAATTGTTTTCAATAATTATTTTTTCATCTAAATCTACATTTGCTATTCGACCTATTATTTTGGATTTACTTACTAATTTTACATTTTGTTCATTTTTAATTAAAATACGTTTATTTAATTCTTTATAATTTATACCTTTTTTGGTATTAATTGGTTTATAATATACGTTAAAAAATTTTCCTTCATCAATTTTTAATATATTAAGCAATATGATTGGTATTTCCATGTCTTTGTCATTTTTCATACATATGCGTCTTTTTAAATTTTTTTGTAAATGGTTTTATACTAATTTATCGATATCATTTTTTCTACTTTCGTTTAATATTTTCCATTTAATTTTCTCTTTTCATTTTTTTTACATTGATCAGTATTTTCATTATAATAAATATGTTGTTTTTGTAATGCTTCTTTTTCTCGTTCATTTTTTATTTCGTCACTATTTATTTTTTGTCTTTTCATCATGGTTTGCTGTTTTCTCTTTTTTTTTTTTTTTCTTCTATTTTGCCGTCATTACTATTTTTACTTTTTACATAAGCTTCTTTTTTTCGTAATGCTTCTTTTTCACGTTCATTTTTTATTTCGTCACCATTCATTTTTTGTCTTTTCATCATGGTTTGCTGTTTTCTCTTTATATTTTTTTCTTCTATTTTGCCGTAGTTGCTATTTTTATTATTTACATAAGCTTCTTTTTTCGTAATGTGTAATGGTAAGTGATGTACTCACTTACCATTATACGAATCAGGTAGGTAGAGACGAATGCTATAAATAGATATAGGCATAGCCGACGGCGCGAACGGCTGATACCCACGCAACGAGAGAAGGAATTGGGGGGAGAGTCGCGCGCGCACGACAACTCGATAGAGAGACAAGATCGCGACGACACGTGAGACGAGACATCCCGGTTTAATTGTATTTTTCCGATACGCGAGTTTTCCGTGGAGTTCTGTCGCTTGTTTTGCTCGTTCGTCATACCGTGGGTGACTTTTGTTTTAAGGTGTATTCTGGTGCAGTGGTGTTATACACGCACATGAAATAAAGTGATCGGTGGTCGAGATATTCTCCCACCGACATTTTTCCTTTTGAACGGCAAAGAGACGACAGGAGAGAGGAGTTGTTCTTTTCCGGTATTCGAGGTCCGAGGAAGATAAATAAAAGTAAGTGGTACCACTTCCGCGCGAATAATTATTATCTGTTTTATTTGATGCGGTCGTACGAATAATATTAAGTTAGTTAGTTCGCGTACCCCTTTCCCCTCTCGCGTTGAGTCGGTGTTTTCGACTCAATCTCCGTGCGTTTTGACCTCGACCATATTATTAAAACTTATTGTATTTAATCATTCGTTATTGTTTAAATAAATCTGTTAATTGTTAATTTAGTTCAACCCGTGTTGATTTATATTTTTTTCCAACCGGCGTATTATAATTTCATTCCTCCGTCTTCCTTCGAATCGTATTTCAAGGTACGGATTCTCGCGGACTCACATTTAATT
This sequence comes from Theocolax elegans, assembly GCA_026168455.1. Classification (NCBI taxonomy): domain Eukaryota; kingdom Metazoa; phylum Arthropoda; class Insecta; order Hymenoptera; family Cerocephalidae; genus Theocolax; species Theocolax elegans. The sequence continues at coordinate 22,953,887 of CM047431.1, read as the reverse complement.
TCCTTTCCGCGGTCCATTTTAGGAAAGAATATCATCATTTTTTACCTGCTGTTGTTGGAAATCGTAATTCGATTTCCATACAACTTTAACGGCAAGTGTGCGGACAGGTAACCGCAGCCGCTGCGCGGGAAGATTTTGTAAACAACATATATATATATATATTATATCGAGTCATTAAGTGTGCAATATCTAGTCGGCGAAATTATACAAGTTCGTTCGCCACGAACTAAAGATACGTAAGACGGACGATTCGGTAAGTTTTCCCCGGGCAAGCACACCGTTACATGGCGCCCAACTAAGTGAAGGAGAAAGTCCCTGGACGTTAGGATAGCTGATTACGCGTACACGGCGCGCGACAAGGGAATAGGAACGGACCGGAATTGAATTGTTTGAACATATGCTCGGTTGATTTACGTGTGTTTAAGGATTAATACGTTAGTTACGTGGATTAATGTATTAATTATTGTCGACAATTGAATTAGTTGAATTGCAATTAATTTCAATTAATAAATTATTGTGTTTGACAATAATTTAGATAACTTTATCGGATTTTCTTCGTTTTTTTTTGTTTTTATCAGGAAGAAATCCGAAGTCGACAGTAATAAAATTTTTTTTTAGATAATTGTTGACACGCGTAAATTATAATAATTTCAGATTTATTTATTTATATGAGATAGAATGGTTTGAGGTCCGCGATTGTCGGAAAATTAGCGAAAATAATTTTTGCGACTTATTAAAAATTGTTAATACCTGTGCAAGGGTGTGATTTTTGGAATTTGCTTTTGTTATAATTTTGACTACGCGTATCGGCTCTCGCGTCATAATAAAAATTGTATTTATTTTTTTTTATGTAATACGCGATTGTAAGAGGTCACTGCGTCAGATATTCTATATAGTTAGGTGGGAATATATTTATTTGTTAATTTATTTGTTGATAATTTATTAATTTATTTGTTAATTCGTTGACGAATTTATTTAATTTTAAGTATATTTGCGTGCGCTGGTGACCGAGAGCCGAGGATAATCCGTTTTCTTCCTCATTTTATCGGATTAAAATTTTTTTTATTTGTTTATTACTCCGTTTGATTTATTTATTGTACAAAAGTTTTTTTTTGGTTTTGTTGTAGATCGGGTACAGTATTTTAAAATAAATTAAACTGAAACGCGTATAACAAATTTAAATCGAAAGTGAAATTTAATTTATTTTGTGAAATAGTTGTCAAAATTATAAAATTTTTTATCACAAGCAAGTTTCAAATTGGTGAGCGTAAGGCGTTTGTTTAAAAGGGAAAAGATCACAATCTTCAACACAGTGGCCCAATAATTTAGTAGTTTAACGCCACCTAGTGTTGAATAACCGGACCTTGCACAAGTACCTGCGGAAGCGATTTTTCTTTATTTTTTTTTGTTAAGAAATCGGCGGTAATTTTAAGTTAGTATGGCAGAATCGATGACTAACCAGATTGACAACTGGATTGATACTCAATCCGGTGAACAGATCAAGGCTTACCTCGAGTCGTTGGAGATGCGGGTTGACGGCCCAAATTATAAAAGAGCCGAGCGTCTCCAACGGTGGTTAATGGGTAATTATACGGCTCAGGATTTCGCTGAAGAAACAAATCTGTTGGCAGATCGCGAAAGGCGAAATAGGCGGAGGTCGGATTGGTTTGAGGCTATGTTCGCCCAGAATCCGGCACTACCTGATCCGGATTCTGATCCAAATGTTGTAGAAGTTTTACAACAGACTCTTGCGCTGGACGTTCCAGACATAGAAAGGCAAGAGACAGACGTAGATGCTGAGGTAGATCAGCATACGGAGGATCAGCAATCCGAGGTCTCCAGCCAAGAAGCTAACAAAGAGGAATGGATCACGTTAGTGTCTACAGGCGGAGCACAGTTTGAAATACCGGAGACATTCGCTGCGATGTTGACGTTGCAGTTGAAACAACAGGCCGTCATGACAGCACGGATAAAAGATTTGGAGGATCAAGTGAGTGCTCTGAGATTGGACTTCTACGCCCGCGATAGTACGCAGAGAACGAGTACCAACAGAAATAGAGAGCCGAACCAACATGTCCGATTCCAGGACACGTATACGTGTCACACACTGGACGATACGGACGGAAGACCACGACTAGTGCAAGCAGAGTGCGAGGGTTATCAAGCACCTCAAGCACCTGCTAGAGGAGCTTTGGGGAGGGGCGAGATATGGAGACAAGGTCAACCTCCATATTCTAGCTCTCCCTACCCTAGTCGGATGGACTCGAACGTAACCGGCCAGTCTACAACTAGATCGGCCGGGACAGTGCGCGATGTCGGCGCAATTGTTCGTAAGTGGGGAGTTCGATTCTCTGGAGACAAAAGCCAGAGTATTGAAGCATTTCTTGTGCGAGTAGAAGATTGTAGGATACTCGCCAACCTCAGCGAGGACGAGGTGTTACCGTCCTTGTCGGAGCTTCTCACCGATAACGCAGCTACGTGGTATCGGAATGTGAAGGATAGATGGCACTCCTGGCAAGATTTTGTGAGATACGCCAAGATGTGGTACGGAATGGGCCAGAGTTATCAACAACGGCTCATCGAGGAGTCTAACGCTCGCACGCAAGGCGAAGATGAGCCGGTAAGGGATTATATCACCTGCTCGATTGCGATTATGCGTAAGCTCAAGCCGATTCCGGATGAGCGGAGCCAGTTAGATCACCTGTACCGCAATATGCTACCTCAACTCCAACGTTTATTTAAGAGAGTTGAAGCTCGGTCGATCGAGAGTTTTTTGCAATTGGCGTTGGACGCTGAGCAAACACTCGAACGAGAAAAATTATATCGGCCGCCTCCCGCAGAAGAAGACTTGATGCTACCTGAGTTAGCATATAAGTCGCGGAATAAGAAGCGGCCAAACGCTAAGCCAAAGGTAGCAAGCGTAGCCAAGGAAACGAGTGAACCGGCTCAAACAGATCTTTTGGAACGGTTCACCAAAATCCTCGAGGAGTCGCTAGTCTCTGTTAAGACGAGTTGCCATACAGCTGGGGTGAGAGGCAAGGTGGATGTCTCTCAAAGCAAGAAGACCCACAGATCACCTCCTCGGTTCAAATGGGGACAGAGGAAGGGTAATCGCAAGAGTCCTGACCGACAGTCATCGAGTGGCCATACGTCAAGAAACGACGAGAAGTTGAATGCCGGTGATAAGGAAAAGCGAAAGGAGGTTGTCCCCAAGACTGTAGCTTGCAATATATGTGGCAAACTGGGCTATACAATTAGGACGTGTCCTGATTGTGCAAGAAACGCGCGGGGAAGCGGCTAGAGGGGACAGCCGCTGATCCCGAGGTTGAGGGAGTCCCCGGAGAAGCGGTCGTAATCCTCGAATCTCGAGGCAGTCAAGCTGCAGAGATGCGTCAAGAAGATCTGACGATAAGTGATCCCAGAGAAGTTAGGACGGATCCGGTCACGAGTAAAATTTTAAAAATTACTCCGAAACCAAACCAGCGAGTTTATAGTCTAGAAGATGAGACGCGCTGGTGGTGTCAAATCGATATCGGAGGATACCGGATCCGAGAGTTGTTTGATCCAGGTGCATCAACAACGGTCATGGGTTTGAACGGTTTGCAGTTGGCAATTGCTCTTGGCAGATCCATTCTCGATAAGCAAGCAGGTAGTGCTAAGCTTGCGGATGGTAGCACACACCAGTTGTGTGGACATGTTATGCTACCTTTTACCATCGGTAAAGACACGCGAGATATACGGGTCGCAATTATGCCAAATTTAGATGCGGAATGCTATTTAGGAGTGAATTTCATTCGAGCATTCCGAGCAGTTCTAGACCCAGACTCCGACTGTTTATACTTCAAAGGGTCATCACAGTTATTACAGCTGGAAGTGGCAAGTATTGAAAGTGGACACGCTTCGCTGTCGTCAGCGGGTGAGGCCGACGCGACAGAAGATGAGTGCCGACAACTGCGTGAACTTCTGGATCAAGTGCTGTCCAATACTTTGCCAAAGATCGGCCGATCATACGATGTTGAACATGTTATCGACGTCGGTTCGGCGCGGCCGATCAAACAAAGGTATTATCCCGTCTCCGACAAGATTCGAGAGGAGATGCATCGACAAGTTCGAGAGATGCTTGAGACAGGCGTTATAGAACCGTCTAGTAGCGGTTGGTCCAGTCCAGTGGTGATGGCTAAGAAGGGCGAAAATGCAAGGCGTTTTTGCATTGATTTCAGGAAGGTCAATGCTTTGACCAAACCTGATGCGTACCCTTTGCCGTTTATGCAGGATATTTTACGCAAACTCAAAAGAGCCCGATATATATCTACGATAGATATGAACTGCGCTTATCACCAAATACCTCTACAAATGGAATCGCGCCCAATTACACCATTTACGGTACCTGGAATGGGTTTGTTCCAGTTTACTCGTATGCCCTTTGGGTTGGCAAATGCTGGCGCGACGTTCCAACGTATGATAGACCAGGTGATTGGACCTGCTCTCGAACCGAATGCTTACTCTTATCTCGACGATATCATTGTCGTGACGGAAACCTTCGAAGAGCACAAACTGTTGCTAAAGGAGGTGTTGACTCGTTTAACTGAAGCCGGTTTATCGGTAAACCGAGAGAAATGTGTTTTCTGTCAACCCGAAGTAAGATATTTGGGTGTACGAGTCAATCGTGATGGGATAAGACCTGATCCAGCCAAGACGGAGCCGATTCAAAAATATCCGGCTCCCCGAAATCTGAAGCAGCTGAGACGATTCCTCGGGATGGCATCTTGGTACCGACGGTTTATACCCGACTACGCTACGATCGCGGAGCCTTTTATCGGCTTAGCCCGAAAGACCAAAAGTATGAATGGCTCCAAGAACAAGAAGGTGCATTCCAGCGACTCAAAGCACTGCTGATGACTGCACCCGTTCTGCAGACTCCTGATGAGAATGGCGAGTATACCATTCAAACAGACGCCAGTGACACCGGTATCGGTGCAGTATTGACACAGGTTGTTGATGGAGTAGAGAGAGTCCTGGAGTTTGCCAGTAGAGTACTCTCGCCAGCAGAACGTAACTATAGCGTCTCAGAACGGGAATGTTTGGCCGTAGTATGGGCAATTAGAAAGTTTCGACAGTATATTGAGGGTTACCGGTTTAAAGTTATAACTGATCATAGTAGTCTCCGTTGGCTGTGCAATATACACAATCCAACGAGTCGGCTCGCAAGATGGGCATTGGAACTCCAATCTCATAATTTTACAATTGAGTATAGGAAGGGAGCTCTAAATTATGTTCCTGATGCACTTTCTCGCATGTACGAGGAAGACGAGCCGGCCATCGCTTCAGTTTCTTGGAGCCAGACTACAAAAGATCCTTGGTACCTCTCATGGCTGAAAGACGTATCAGAGCGACCTAGAGATTTTCCGGAATGGAAGATAACAGGTAGCAATTTGTATTTGTATCGCGTCGATAACGAGTTAGACGACGTGATGGAGGACCATGACGCTTGGAAGCTGGTGGTACCAGAGGAGCATAGGCAAGCCATACTCCGTGAGTGTCATGATGATCCGACTGCTGGACACTTAGGTAGGGAGAAGACATTTGCTAGAGTGGCTAAGATGTATTATTGGTCACGGTACTACGCCGAAGTCGGAGAATATGTACGCAAATGTCAGGTCTGCCAACAGTGTAAAGTGGAGCAACGTACACCCATGGGTTTGATGGGTAGACGCGTGATAGAGAAACCATGGCAAGTTGTAGCAGGTGACGTCACTGGCCCACTTCCGCGGTCGACACATGGTTACGAATACATTTTGGTCTTTCAGGATTTGTTTACGCGCTGGATCGAGGCGGTCCCGATTCGGAAAGCTAATGCTAGGACCATCGTAAAAGAGTTGCGTGAGCGAGTCATCACACGTTATGGTACCCCAGAGGGATTTTCCATACGACGATTCCTCCTTACCATGCTCAGGCTAATCCTGCTGAACGTGCTAATAGGACGTTGAAAACAATGATCGCGTCCTATATCACAGAAAAGCACAACACATGGGATGAGAAACTCCCCGACTTAGTATTCGCTCTAAATACAGCGATACAAAGCTCGACAGGATGGAGCCCGGCCATGTTAAACTATGGCCGGCAACCCGAGCCACCCGGTACAGCTCGTAGAGCGCAAGACGAGCTGGTTCAGCAACGTGTGAAATACCAACGTTTGCTTGAGTGGAGTGATCGGCTGTCAAGATTACCTGAACTTTACAAGAAAGCATCGGCCAATGCGAGTAAAGCTCATGAAAGACAAGCCGGTTACTACAATGCCGGGCGAAGAGCTGCATCTTTTGAAGTTGGAAACCTAGTGTGGAAGAAGAATCGAGTCCTTTCATCCAGTGCTCAAGGTATTTCGGCCAAGTTATCCCCGAAATACGTTGGCCCATATTTGGTAGTTTATAGCTACGGTCCAAACACCGTCAAAATACAAGATGCCCGAGGTAATGAAGAGAAATGTCATGTACAGTATCTCAAACCGTACTTATCCGAAGATCACGGGGATGAGTACGGAGAAGTAGACGACATCGAGATCGGTCAACCTACGCTGGAGGAGGAACCTGATAATACAGTTCCTGCGAGCGAAGACGTCTCGAACGGCGAGACGCAAGCGAGCGAAGTTCCATGCGAGGAACATGACGGTAATCCGACCGAGAACGCGTCCCCTATTAAACGAAGTAGAGGTAGGCCGCGCAAACATGCTAGAGTCGTTGCGATACCGCGAAACCGAGCGAATGTTGTCTCTAATGTAAGCCACCGTGGACAAGTTAAACGTGGTAGAGGTCGACCACGGGGTATGACAAAGCGTTAGTTAGTTAGGTTAGGCTAATGGAATTTACTCTGAGATTGGAACGACCCTGACAATTGGTATCTGTTTGTTTAGATGCTGATCCAGTTCGACAGCGAACAGCTGGAGCTGTTGGTGGCCCGCCTCATCCAGAGTGGCATAAATGAGCCACAGACGCTGGAGCTTTTCCATGGTATAACCACCGCCGTGGACCAGGCCGTGAGAGACGAGGAGGAGGAGCGACGGCGGAGGCAGGCGGACCGAGACGCGGTGATGATAGTGGAGGATGGTCCGGATGAAATACCCGTCCATCCATCCAGCGGCCTGGTAGTCGAGCCGGAACTACCCCAGGCTACAGGTCCGATCCCCGCAGGTCCACCGCCGCCAAGGGTCAGGGCTGAACAACAGCCCAGGGAGCCGGAGGTCCGGCTCCCCAACCAACTCCCGGGAGATTCAGAGGAGTACACTCCTCTTCGACGCCCGGGAAGGAGTACTCCGGATCCGAGCGAGGCTTCAACGTCTCGATCCGGTCCGACCCCACAGGATCTATCGGAGAACGGGGAAGAGGCGTGGTGCACCGTGTTCGAGGCGTTGACCAAGGCCCGTGAGTCCTTTAAGGCCACATCAATTGCCGAAAAACACGCCTTCGCCTTGTTTGATGAATTCAAGGCGAAGTTCCCCGAAGCCTCCGACAAAACTGATCCCTGGGAGGCCATGATTGAGCACCGCAAGGCGGAACGCCAAGCGGTGTCGGCCATGAGGGCGGATCGGAGAGAAAGAGAGGCGGAAGCCGCTCGTGCCAAGGAACGGCAGAGGCGCGAAGAAGCCGCTCGGAGGGCCCACGAGGATCGGCTTAGACTCGAGGAAAGGGTCAAGGAGGCCCAACGCTGGTTAGCCAGAGCTCGTTAAGAGGAAGAGCGGGCTCAGGCTAATTTGGAGGGTAGAACTCCAGGACCGAAGAGAGGGTCTGAGCCGAAATGCTCCATATGTAGGGAGTGGGGGGTCCTCGATCCGGAGGACTGTCCGAGAAGGTCGAAGCACAAGGAGATCCGGCGGCAGAAGAAGGAGAGGTACCGCGAGAATCAGCATAAAAAACAGGGATAGATGTATAGCGGTACCTCATTGTAAATATATAAATATGTAAGATAGTGAAATATAGTTTTTTTTTTCCCGATGAAGTCCCTTTGAGTGAGTTCATTCTTTGTCATACCCGAGTCGTTATATCCTATCCTTTATTCGTATTTCTGGTACAGATACCACATACCCAGTATGCGGAATCTGGCAGGGGGATGTAATGGTAAGTGATGTACTCACTTACCATTATACGAATCAGGCAGGTAGAGACGAATGCTATAAATAGATATAGGCATAGCCGACGGCGCGAACGGCTGATACCCGCGCAACGAGAGAAGGAATTGGGGGGAGAGTCGCGCGCGCACGACAACTCGATAGAGAGACAAGATCGCGACGACACGTGAGACGAGACATCCCGGTTTAATTGTATTTTTCCGATACGCGAGTTTTCCGTGGAGTTCTGTCGCTTGTTTTGCTCGTTCGTCATACCGTGGGTGACTTTTGTTTTAAGGTGTATTCTGGTGCAGTGGTGTTATACACGCACACGAAATAAAGTGATCGGTGGTCGAGATATTCTCCCATCGACATTTTTCCTTTTGAACGGCAAAGAGACGACAGGAGAGAGGAGTTGTTCTTTTCCGGTATTCGAGGTCCGAGGAAGATAAATAAAAGTAAGTGGTACCACTTCCGCGCGAATAATTATTATCTGTTTTATTTGATGCGGTCGTACGAATAGTATTAAGTTAGTTAGTTCGCGTACCCCTTTCCCCTCTCGCGTTGAGTCGGTGTTTTCGACTCAATCTCCGTGCGTTTTGACCTCGACCATATTATTAAAACTTATTGTATTTAATCATTCGTTATTGTTTAAATAAATCTGTTAATTGTTAATTTAGTTCAACCCGTGTTGATTTATATTTTTTTCCAACCGGCGTATTATAATTTCATTCCTCCGTCTTCCTTCGAATCGTATTTCAAGGTACGGATTCTCGCGGACTCACATTTAATTTCCTTTCCGCGGTCCATTTTAGAAAAGAATATCATCATTTTTTACCTGCTGTTGTTGGAAATCGTAATTCGATTTCCATACAACTTTAACGGCAAGTGTGCGGACAGGTAACCGCAGCCGCTGCGCGGGAAGATTTTGTAAACAACATATATATATATATATATATATTATATCGAGTCATTAAGTGTGCAATATCTAGTCGGCGAAATTATACAAGTTCGTTCGCCACGAACTAAAGATACGTAAGACGGACGACTCGGTAAGTTTTCCCCGGGCAAGCACACCGTTACAAATGCTTCTTTTCCTCGTTCATTTTTTATTTCGTCACTATTTATTTTTGTCTTTTCATCATGGTTTGCTGTTTCTCTTTATTTTTTTTCTTCTATTTTGCCGTCATTGCTATCTTTACTCCTCATATAAGCTTCTTTTTTATGCAACGCTTCTTGTTCTCGTTCATTTTTTATATCGATTAGCATTGTTTACTTGAGAGGTTAAACACTGTACATGTTATATTGGGAACGTTGCTGCCGTTGCTACAGCCGTTGCTATGCATTGAGGCCGCGAAAATTTATGAGCCAATCAGAGCGCGCGAGACTCCGGCCGGCCGCAAAAGTCGCTCTTCCCGTATCCATATGCGGCTGGGAAACACGTACTTTCGGCGGGGGGATGAAGAAAATATATATTACATTAAAATATATTATTTAAGTTATTAAAAATTATTAAACTGACAGTACTGTTTCAGTCTATCTTAGTATTACTGTACCACCTTATTTTAACATTATTAATGTATGTAGTAACTATTATTTATTATTAATTACTTATAATATTACTTATAGGTATGTTCCTAATATAATAATTTAATTTTGTACAAAAATATACAAAAATTGGAGTACTGGCAAAAGTGCTTATACACATTTTTAATATTTTATCCCGTAATTTGTTGGGTTATCCCGGAATACCTCAGCAATTCCCGAATATCCAGGTAAATCCCGTAATTAGTGGAGTTATCCTGACATGCCTCAGAAATTCCCGAAATATTCAGGAAATCCTGTAATTGGTGGAATGATTCCGGAATACCTCAGAAATTCCCGAAATATCTAGGAAATCCTGTAATTAGTGGAGTTATCCCGAAAATAATAAATTTTCTTTATTTTAATAACTCACAAATTCCCGAAATATCCAGGAAATCCCGTAATTAGTGAAGCTATCCCGAAATAACTCAGAGACTCCCGAAGTATCCACTATATCCCAAAATTAGTGAGGTTAACCCGGCATACCTCAGAAATTATCGAAATATTTAGAAAATCCCGAAATTGGTGGAGTTATCCCGGAATAAATAAAAAATTCACGAAATATCCAGGAAATCCCATAATTAGTAAAGTTATCCCGAAATAACTCAGAAACTCCCGAAGAATCCACTAAATCCCGAAATTAGTGGAGTTATGCCGGAATACCTCAAAAATTACCGAAATATCGAGAAAATCCCGTAATTAGTGAAGTTATCCCGACATATCCCGGAAGTCCCAAAATTAGTGAAGTTATCCCGGCATATCTCAAAAATTACTGAAATATTAAGAAAATCTCGAAATTGGTGGAGTTATCCCGGAATACCTCAGAAAATCCCAAAATTTTCAGGAAACCCTTGAATTATTTAATATATATTCGGAAATAACACAGAAAATCCCGAAACATCCAGGAAATCCCGAAATTGGTGGATTTATCCCGGAATACCTCAGAAAATCCCAAAATTTTCTGGAAACCCCTGAATTATTTAATATATATATATATTCGGAAATACCCCAGAAAACCCTGAAACATCCAGGAAATCCCGGAATTGGTGGATTATCTCGGAATACCACAGAAAATCCCGAAACATCCAGAAAATCCCGAAATAGTTGGAGTTATCACGGAACACGTCAGAAATTCTCGAAACATCCAGGAAAACCCTAAATTAGTGAAGTTTAGCCGGCACATCTAAGAAATTATTGAATTATTTAGAATATCCCGTAATTGGAGGAGTTATCCCGGAATACCTCAAAAATTTCCGAAATATTCAGGAAATCCCATAATTAGTGAAGTTATCCCGAAATAATTCAGAAATTCCCGACATATCAGCGTTAATCCTTCCACTCCATACATACTCTTAATTCTTACAACAGGAGACCGGACACCGCTGCCGGACACCGGAGAACGGATGAATTTTAATATAATATAGATAGATTTTATTCAAATATTTAATTACTAGAGTATAGAATATATCAAGTTTATTATCACCTACTGTACTATTTAAAAAAATCCTCCAAAAATACACTAGAGTTTGATGCTTGGTTTACCGAACATTGTGAAGCAGACAATTGCACAAGGGATCATAATGGTAGAGCCGGTCTTGTAGAAGTTGAAAGAGTGGTAGATGTTTCGAAGTAGTACTGTGTTATGTATGAATATTATGTCGGCGGCGGTAACGTTAAAATTCAAGAGACTCGAAGAATCTGAATCGTACAGCGAGGCTGTCAAAGTAAAGAAAAAAGCATATGTAATACGTAGGTAAGAGTATTCATAGACGTGGTAAAGAAGTCAAAAAAACCATGCGAAAGTAAAGAGAGCTGAAAGCACAAGAAAAAAGAGAGGTACTAGAAAGAGGTGAAGAAGTACCCGAAAAGAAAAATGCTAAAAAATGCGAACAAACTATCGTAAAATCTTTAAAATTTACTGAAGCGCAACTGTCGCTTTTATTTAGCAATTTTAAAAACGATGTGCTTACTTGCCCCGATTCTGTACCAGACATGAAGAATGCAATTCTGGCCTCATTTTATCACAAGTGTTCCACCGATGCTAAGCCACAATACCAGTATTGTCCAGTCGGAGCAGATTCGTCGTGCGCTTATCAAAAGGCCGTGGCTACTCTACTAGCTCTACTACTAGCTCTACTACTAGCTCTATTACTAGTTCTCAGTGTTGCTTACATTTTCAATGAAGGGCTTTTACCCATATTAAAACTAATGGAAGTTATGGGTGTTAGAATCGGCCCGGAAGCAAAGTACTTTACTGATAGGGCCAACAACAGACGTGTTGATCGAGCTGAGCTAGAAGCTATTGAAGCGTCTAGCGTACACACAACTGCTTTAAGAAATGCAATAATTCTTTAGAATGATGCTTACGAAGACCAGGGAGGCGTTGTGTATGAATCTGGAATGGATATGTGAGTAAAATTCAATTTTTTACAATTTTTCACGAATAAAAACTTTAATCTGATTTTTCTGCGAACCACGTATTTTTGCATGGATGGCACTCTCATTTCAAAACTATTGCACTTCAACATCAACCAAACGGCATGTTACTCTTTAAATGGTTGTATTCTCAAGCAGAACCAGAAATATACGTTATTATTTAATAAAATTATAAACAATTAAAAGTGAAAAAAGGGTAAAACATCAAATTCTGCCATTTTGTTTTTTTTTCATTGAAAATATTTCATTTTGATTGAGTCTATAGCCAATTCGATACATAACATGAAACCGTTTTGTTTTCTGCTTTGAGATGATTCGTTTCCAAGAAATGATGTCATCCATCATACTAATCATACGATTTCAGCAGCCATTTTCAAAACCGTCATTTTGAGAAAAAAAGAAAAAAAAATTAAGTAATTAAAGAAAAGTAATTATATATATATGCTTTCATATGGAAAAAATTGATTACTCAACATGTTTTGTACTATGAATAAAATTTATTTAACGTAAGCACAACGTTTCGTCTGCTAGATGCACATACATCTTCAGGTGATAATTTATTGACAAAAAAATTAATAAAAAAAATATCATAAACAATAGTCAAAATAATATATAGATGGTTACCAGCTTTGCCCCACGTAATTGCACTGAGAAGTCCAAGCTAGACGTCGTCGAGTAAATAGAAAATTCGAGAGCAGCTGATATTTATATCAAAACAAAGGTAGAAACGCATATAAACACACGCATAAACACAGGTGTCAATTCTTAAAAATTAGCTTGTTATATTCATTATATTTCTGTATTAACAGATTAAATGTTGCATATCTTGTTTCTTATTTGTCGTCGATTCACAATTATCGATATGCAACAATTCAGAAACAATACGCTTTTTATAACTAGATTCCCTATGTAAATTTCTAGTATAAGGCGAAATTCATGATTTTTATAATTTAAACAATGAGCCATAACAACAGATTCTGTGTTTTTATTCTTTCGATGCTCTTTAATCCGATCTTTTAGACATCGTTTCGTTTCTTCAATGTATGAAATTGTTTACACGTAAATTTATAGACGACAACTGTTATATGCCGTTTATCTGTTAGATCTTTACTAATAAGGGGAGTACTTGAGCTCCGGGAAACGGATCTTATCCTAACTTTGGTATGTCTTTTATAATATAAAAATGTGAAGAAAGCCAAGTTATCTTTTGCCAATCGCCACTTTTATGAAAGTTATTCGGCATCTAATAATATTATCAGTAAAAATTGATTTCAAGTTGATCGCTTATAACTCGGAAACAAATAAAGATAGGCCCTCAAACCAAAAACCAGAAGAAAGTTGAGTTCAAGTATATATGGTTTGAAAAAAAGAAGCTCAATTTGCTTAATTTGGAGCAAAGTTATGAAAAAAATAAGAATTTGAAGAAATTTTGACCAAACCCTGGTGGAAACACAAATATTAAAAATAATTTAAAAACTAAGAAATAGGAATTTTAAATAGATTCAAATTAATACATTTTAATTATCGAAATATTAACAAAGAACTAGACAATTTAAATGGTACAAATATTTAATAAAATAAGGGTAATAAAGCTATCTAAGAAATAGTCAATACTTGACTTAAAGACTATAAAAAATGGATTATTATATTCTTGTTTTTAAGACTACAAATAAGATAATAATTAGTTAATAATTATAATTATGCGCTTTGTTGAAATTAATGCATTACAAAAAGGTTATAAAGTGTCCAATAATAATTACCATTTTACTCTTTTATCGTAAGTTAAGCATATTTATTTATTTAATATGAATAGTACTAGTACTAAGCGCCTTCGAAAATATCGATTACTAAAGAATACAGTAAGTCAACTGTCAGATGCAATAGATGTATCAAAATCTATTGAAAATCCTTTAGAATTTAGTACTATAGAAGAACCTAGTACTATTCAAAATATAGTACTATTCAAAATGATTCCAGTGATTCAAGTGAATTTAGTGATAGCGATGAATCTGATTTTGATAATTGGGAAGGATTTTATGCTGCTGATTCAAATCTAGATAATAACGATATCAGTGAAGTGGAAGATGATGAAATGTTGGAAGAATTTGAAGACAATGTAGTTTTAGAACAGGGTATAGAAGAAGAAAGTGAAATTAAAGATTTAAGCGAATGGGCCATTCTATCAAGAATCCTCACAAACATTTGGACAGTTTATTAAAAATTTTAAAAAGAAACTTTTGCCCGAATACCATCGTGTTCAAAAACTTTTTTATACACTACCAGTGCTCGGTACATATTAAACATGTATAGAAGAACTAGTACTCTTCAAAATATAGTACTATTCAAAATGATTTCCAGTGATTCAAGTTGAAATTTAGTGGATAGCGATGACATCTGATTTTGATAATTGTGGGTAAGGATTTTATGCTGCTGATTCAAATCTAGATAATAACGAATATCAGTGAAGTGGAAGATGATTGAAATGTTGGAAGAATTTGAAGACAATGTAGTTTTAGAAAGGGTATAGAAGAAGAAAGTGAAAATTAAAGATTTAAGAGAATGGGCCATTCTATCAAGAATTCCTCACAAACATTTGGACAGTTTATTAAAAATTTTAAAAAGAAAACTTTTGCCCCGAATACCATCGTGTTCAAAAACTTTTTTATACACTACCAGTGCTCGGTACATTATTAAACATGTAGCAGATAATGATGGTTTACAAGCTGAGTACAGTTATTTAGGAATTGCTCAAGGACTACAAACGTGTGCGAAAACTTCATTGCATGAAGCTAATAAAATTTTAGAATTAGATTTTAATGTGGACGGTGTAAAGATTAAGAAATCTAGTCCAAAGACTATGTGGCCTATTTTGGCTAAAGTATATTATGCTCCGTATCCACAAGCTTACAAACCGTTTACTGTTTGTATATTTTATGGCAATGGAAAGCCAAAAAATAATAATGAGTTTTTTGAACCTTTCATATGTGAGCTTAATCAACTTTTACATAATGGTATTAAAATTGAAACACTTAATTTTGTAGTTAAAGTAAGAAATTAGAATTTAATAACATCCTTAAATCATGTACACCATTCAATATGCAAACAACTCTTTTAGTTCAAAAACAATATAATATTAACTCAGTTCAAATGAATAATGAATACATTCAATTGTTATTTTCTGGAAAATATGAAAAAGGTCATTGGATTTGTATGTATTACAATAATAGAACGATAAACATTTATGATAGTTTAAATGCTAAATATTTGCAAAATGAACATAAAGTATACATTAATAGATTATTTCCAGATAGTCAACAATTAAAAATTGTTTTTGAAATAGTGCAATTTCAAACCAATAGTTATGATTGTGGAATTTTCGCGATAGCTTTTGCTGTCTCCATTGTATTTAATTTATGCCCATGCAGTTTAAACTATGATATTTCCCAAATGCGTTCACATTTACTAAAAATATACGAAACACGTAGTATTACGATGTTTCCAATTTTACAAAATATAAACTATAATATTTCAACAATACCAATCAAAAGATACATGATTCATATTTGTTGTATTGATGAAAAAAAATTGAATTTCAATGTAGCAGAAATAAAAATAATAGAATTAAATTTTCAACAGAAATTTAATTCTGAACAACAAACAATAATGAATTTATATAATAAAGATAAAATCATTTCCGTTGATTCTATTACCCCAATGGAAATAGACTATGAAATACCAACTTATAGTTCATTTTATCAAAAAAATAAAAATAAACAATTTAATGATATAGAAATAAAACAGCTAAAAATAAAACAGCAAACTATGATAAAAAGGCAAACAATTAGCTGTATATGTGTTCATCATTTAACATAGAAGCATCGTCGCTATATGGTTCAATCGTTTTTACAACTAATATTTTTATTTCCGTCAAACCCATTATAAAAATGGTTTATTTTACAAAATGATTCACAATTATAAAAATAATATTAATAGTTTGTTTCAATTGTTTAATAATAATTATAATTTTTTTAATTTTTCTAAACGATTATTTTAAATTTTTTATTAATATTTTTTTGTAAAGCTGAAAAAAATAAAATATAAATTATTAGAAAACAGTGTTTATAAGAAAGTAGCTTCAATGTAATGAATGAAATATAGTTAATATAAATTTAATATTTTATAAATACTAATATTATACATACCCTAGTGGAAATACATTTTCGATGAAAATGCTCCAAAGTATGCTAAAAGTGGGCCAACTTGCGCCAAAAGTGGGCCGATGTTTACCAACATTGAAATATTTGCAACATTTTTCCAGTTTTGGCAAACTTTAGCCCACTTTTGGCCAATTTAGGAACATTTTGTATTGATTATGGAATAAATTTTTCAACCAGTAAAAAATTGTTTTTCACATGCAATTTCTTAAATTAAGGCGCACTTAATTGCGTTGATAATATTTAATATTGCAATAATAATATGTTGTAAAAAATATGTTGTAATAATCTTTTCTGTAAATGGGCCAACATTTAAACAATCTGGGCCAACCTTTACACAAAGAGGGCCAAAATTTCCATCTAATGGGCCAATATTTGCACAAATTCTTTGCTAGTAGTTTGACACTCATAATTCCAATAAATGCAGCGCTGAATAAAAAAAAACAAAGGGCAGCAGCATTCCAATGAATGCAGCGCTGAATAAAAATAACAAACGGCAGCAGCATTCCAATTAATATTATATCAATAAAATATTATATTCCTAATGGCATTCCATACGATTAAAGTCACAAGGTATATTATAAAATTATCTAATTTTCATTTTAAATTATTATTGTTTAAAACATAATAAGTCTTCTTGTATTTCAGTATCCTGATTAGTTTATTAAGACTATCGAAATAATCAAAAATGCAGTAGTATTTCTTAATGATTAAGTTAAAAGGTATAGTTTTGACTTTGTCAATTTATTTATAATTAATAATAAAAATGTGTTTGTTACAGATATAACATATATAATATCAATAATATGTGACAATATGCATATTGGATATAAATCTTCTAAATGGCATTTTAAAAACAGTAATATTTATTTGAATATTTTATCTAATGTTTAATTAATTATACATTTAATATTTAATGATATAATTTAATTTTTCTGTTAAAGATGATTCGATGAATACTTGCTGAATTTATAAATTATATAAACAATAAAAACGATATATTGAAAAAAATATATCTTATGAAATATACAAGTGAATAGAGTACAATTGTAACATAATAATTGTAATTTAATTTAATAACATAATAATTGTAATTTGAAATTTTTGCAAAAATAAGTTTGTAAAATAAACAATAAAAATTAATTTGATTTATTGTATGTTCCAGTGTTGAAATTTTATTAATTTTAATTACGTAATCAAATGTTATTTTAATTATTGTTATTAAGATAATTTTCTGGTAATAATATCGACATAGTAGTTGATATGTATTTGTTTAAAAAAACTATAAGGCCCAAAAATGTAAGGCCCAAAATTTGTAAGGCCCAAAATTTATAAGGCCCAAAAATGTAAGGCCCAAAATTTATAAGGCCCAAAAATGTAAGGTCCAAATTTATAAGGCCCAAAAATGTGAGGCCCAAAAATGTAAGGTCCAAAATTTATAAGGCCCAAAAATGTAAGGTTCTAAATTATAAGGCCCAAAAATGTAAGGCCCAAAATATATGAGGACAAAAATGTAAGGCCTAAAATTGTAAAGTCCAATTAAAATAAAACTTTACAATTCCGTTGCCAATAATGTAAGGCCCAAAATTTATAAGGCCCAAAAATGTAAGGTCCAAAGAATGTAAGGCCCAAAAGTGTAAAGTCCAATTAAAATAAAACTTTGAAACTATAAAAATGCATTTTTAAAAAACCGGAGAACCGGAGAACCGGAGACCAAAAGTCGATCCACTTTAATATAATATAAGATTAGAAAATAATCTGTTTATGTATTTCAAGTGATCATTTCGAAGACCTGAATTTAAACTATCAAATACATGAATAAATTTTTTATCATACCAAATGCAAATCCAGTGTCCCATATCACTTGGACCACTAAACAATATTTGTATAAATTCTTTATCATAAGAACGCTCTTTAATATTGTTCAAAGCGGATAAAAAAATTGTATCTTGCATTTTAAAATGTGGATTTAATTTCATAAATTCAAACATATGCCTATCAAAGAGGTACTTTGCGGCATTTAATTTTGACTTATAGTCAGTTAATCGATAGCTTTTTTAATTATCTATCCATTCAGATTTGCATTGGACGACAGAGAAACGTGTATGTTTTGAAACAACCCTTAACGTTGTATTATATAATATAGAGATTATTAATATTTAATTTTTTATATTATTTTAATAATCTAAATTTTTTATTTAAATTTAATATTATTTTATAATTTAATTTTTACTTATAGGCAGTCAATCGATAGCTTTTTAAATCTATTTTTTAATTAAATCTTAAGGGTTATTTATCTTGTTTTAAACCCCCCTTTATCTGAATTGTTAGATAATTAAAAAAGCTATCGATCGACTGCCTATAAGTCAAAATTAAAAGCACAGCACTAGTCACAATCGAAAAGATTTTAACTGATCGATTTTATATAAATAAACTACAATTGTAAGTTTTTAATTGATTTTAAACGTACCCCTGTGTATAATATATGAATAAATTTGTTATTATACCAATTGCAAATCCACTGTCCTATATCAGTTGGACCACGAAACAATATTTGTATACATTTTTCATCGTAAGAACGTTGTTTAATATTGTTCATAGCGGATAAAAAAATTGTATCTTGCATTTTAAAATGTAGATTTAATTTCATAATTTCATACATATACCTATCATCTAACATTCTATACGCTGTATTGCCATCTTGTTGAATTACAAATCGTATCTGGACGTTTCGTCACAGGACATTTCATCTTAAGGACTTTTCACCGTACGGACTAGTCATCGCAAGTACTTCTCATTGCATGGACTTTTCATCGTAATGATGGAATTTTCGATACTTTACATTATCAAAATCCGTCGAGTTTACGGGATACATGTTCAAAGATACTTGTTTTAATGAACACTTATTTAAATTATTGTTTGTATTTTTTGTATTTGTTATTTTCCTAAAAATAATGTATTTCAGAAATCAATAAAAAAAACAATGTTAAATTGAAACGTTACAATTATTTAAGAATTTATTTCCCTTTTTTAATTTCCCCTCTTTAATTGGTTATTGGGTATTAGGGTTATTGGGTATTAGGGTTATTGGGTATTAGGGTTATTAGATATTAGGGTTATTGGGTATTAGGGTTATTGGGTACTAGGGTATTGGGGTATTGGGGTATTGGGGTATTCGCGTTATTTGGTACGTTCGGACAATGAAAATTCCATCTTTGCGACGATAAGTCCGTGCAATGAAAAGTCCTTGCGATGAAAAGTCCGTGCGATAAGAAGTCCGTGCGATAAAAAGTCCGTGCGATGTAAAGTCCGGCATGAAACATTCGACAATGAAATGTTCTGCGACGAAACGTCCGTGACACATTACAAATTCATGATTAATTTCTAGAAATTTATATTTTTTCAATTTTGCTTTACTAAGCTATAATCATAATTTTGATGAAAATTTTTATTCAGTTATAATGAGTGTAGACTTATTATAAAATTATCGTATGTCACACAGAGAAAAAGAACTGCGTTAAATATTAATTAAGTTAATTAATTTACTAATTATTACATTTTAAATTAATTTAAGGTCATTACAAATGTATGTTTTCTTTTCATATTATTAAATTTACTTTAACATAATATAAAATTAAGTATAGTATAACAATTCTTGGGTTACTTAGTATTGAAACGCAAAATATTAGGTATTAACCTTAACACATTTATTAGATACAAAAAAGCAACAATTTTACGACAACAAATTTAATTATAAATTAAAATGGAAACAATTTTTGTGGCAGAATTTGTTCAATTATCCATAATTTATCTAAAACGCCGCATTAGACAAAAGTAACTACGGTTTTTTTGATATTTTCCATTTTTAATATTTTACTCCAAATCTACTGGAAAGTCCACATTCCATATTCCTTGGATTTAAAAAAATACTGTCACATCCTGGAGACGATGTCAAGGTGGTCAGGGTGCCATCCAGATCATCCGGACATCGTCTACAGGAAAGTCTACATGCCATTCTGCATAAATATGCAAAAAATATTGTCACTTCCTGGAGATGATGTCCAGGTGGTCAGGGTGAACTCTAGGTCATCCTGGCATCATCTACAGTAAAGTCTACATGCCATTCTACATAAATATGCAAAAAATATTGTCACTTCCTGGAGATGATGTCCAGGTGGTCAGGGTGCCATCCAGATCATCCGGACATCGTCTACAGGAAAGTCTACATGCCATTCTGCATAAATATGCAAAAAATATTGTCACTTCCTGGAGATGATGTCCAGGTGGTCAGGGTGTACTCCATATCATCCGGACATCGTCTACAGGAAAGTCTACATGCCATTCTGCATAAATATGCAAAAAATATTGTCACTTCCTGGAGATGATGTCCAGGTGGTCAGGGTGAACTCTAGGTCATCCTGGCATCATCTACAGTAAAGTCTACATGCCATTCTGCATAAATATGCAAAAAATATTGTCACTTCCTGGAGATGATGTCCAGGTGGTCAGGGTGTACTCCATATCATCCGGACATCGTCTACAGGAAAGTCTACATGCCATTCTGCATAAATATGCAAAAAATATTGTCACTTCCTGGAGATGATGTCCAGGTGGTCAGGGTGAACTCTAGGTCATCCTGGTATCATCTACAGTAAAGTCTACATGCCATTCTGCATAAATATGTAAAAAATATTGTCGCTCCCTTTACGCATCGCTTTTGATCACACTATACCGCCAATCGCTGGCTGCTGTGCCCTGATTGGCTCGAAATAATAATGTTTAACTCACTTTAACTTAATAAATAAGCTCCAATCAAAGTTTGTCTAATAGAAAAGTTGTTCCTTTATATGTGTGCGTAATGAGCGGAATAAATATCAGAACACCCTGTGTATATATATATATATATATGACTGTATGTATGTGTGTTCATTAAAGATTTGAAATGGCACTTACGAAAATTGAAGTGGTTTACAAATGATACAATAACGTTCAAATGCTATAGCTAAGATAATAAGAGCCGATGCATGTGCAATGGAAGCTTCAATAAAAGGAACTGCTTTACCTAAAAATAAATAAGTAATACAATAATTATGTGTTCTTGTAAAATAAAAATTCAAAATTATTCAGTTGTCAACATTCAATGTGGATCAATGTGGATGTATCATTGAAAGTACAAACAATTTTTGGAAATTTATTTTATATCTTTATTATTAAATTTTATTTATTTTTGTAGAAACTGCAATCTTACTTGCGCATCAAGTATTAGTTTTCATTATTTTCCTGCATAAAAAATGAAATTGTTTCTATCGTAATAAACACGCAGCTTATCAAATCTAATATATTTATAGTAATAAATTGTTTTTACAATTATAAAGGGCACGTCGTGCAAGACATTTGATGAATTGTGATTATGGTATTACCATCATTCAAACTGTACTTTAATAGAAGAATTGCCTCCTACAAGAGCGTCTATAAGATTGCATATATTGAGATGCTTTTACGTAATTTATATTATTCTTTTTTTTTTTATTCTTGATTTGTGCTCTCTTTTTCCTGGCACTTCCTACCGTTTATCCCCCTGGGGACTTTAACGGTGTTCACCTACCACCTATGTGTGGGTGCTTTATCCCTGCCTTAGAAACCCCACCATCTCGCACTCGCCCGGGGTTATGCCCGTGGATGAGGGAAACCTGTGAAGCAGGGAAAACCTCATCCGAGATGGCCGGTGTATTCGAAACATTCTTTTTGGGTGTCAAAGTCACATTGCGTAGGCCTTGACACCGAAACCGAATGTTTCACACCTCCCGCTCACGTTGTGAAGTGTGAAAAAACACCTAACCCGCCACGAAAGCCAAACCCATCCAAGTGCGAACCGCACTCAGTGCTGCTTAACTTCCGTGACCGGCCGAGGTGCGTCTCCGCCACTCCGCCACCGTGTCGGTACGTAATTTATAATTAACTTAACGTATTATCAAAAAATATTAGAGTATTTAATCCTATTATTTGGTTAGAAATAAGACGGTGATTTATTGCTCCCACGAAAAGTTAAAATTTTGTTACTATCAGTTGACGAGTTAGCATATAACTGTACATTCTCAAAATGCTCGACAAAATCGTGCAGTTGTGTCTCGACCGGAGTTAAATGTATTTCGTTTTGTTCGTGTCAACGAGAAAACACGTGTAAAAATGTATATTACAATGAAGTAGTTAATAATATAAAAAAAGAAAACTAAGATTTGTGTTATTTCAATTAATCACAGCATGCTGATTATAAAGTAATATGCGACAGAAATTTAACAACTTAGTTGTTGCATATTTTTTTATAATTGTAAAAACAATTTAATACTATAAATATATTAGATTTGATAAGCAGCGTAGACTACTTGGACATAGAAAAATATTTTTCAATATAATTTTAATACTCCGCGACGTATAAATTTTTAATGAATGTAATACAATATACATGCTTAATATTGTGACGTGTGATAAACACACGCACTAGTATAGCGTAAAATTATTTTATAAATTGTTAATTTACTATAATTATCCGAGACCTGTTACCAATAGGAATGTATAATAATATTTACAATTAATTAATAAACTTTGTTTATATAATAATAATAAGTACGTAGTATATTAAAATTGCTTCGCGATAGACACGTGCCGTTAAATGCGAGTTTAACGAAGGCGCTATAAATAGACTAGAGTCATTGACCGCCTCCCCACTACTGTGCCTACTCGCCAGTTCATTGACCCCGTCCGGAGTGGGGGGACAAGCGTTATACGCATGCGCGCTCTCGTAGAATCGGGTATATAAGGCGCACCGAAACCACCAGTAGGCATTCTGCAACTGGACGTCAGATCGGACTGGCCGTGAGCACACGACCAGCCCCTTTCTCCGACCTAGTGCAGCAACCGTGGATACGTTCGTGAGCACACGTTCGTAACACGGTTACCGTATACCACACGTGGATTATCCCGACCGTATCTTCGTGAGCACACGTAGATTATCCCGACCGCACCCTCGTGAGCACACGTGGGCTATTCCGACCGTATCCTCGTGAGCACACGTGGATTATCCCGACCGTATGTTCGTGAGCACACGTAGATTATCCCGACCGTATCCTCGTGAGCACACGTGGATTATCCCGACCATATCTTCATGAGCACACGTAGATTATCCCGACCGTATCCTCGTGAACATACGTATTAGCCCGAACCGTATTACCATGCGAGCATACTCGATAACCGTTAGTTGCGTCCGTTTAAGAAACTAGTTATAAGATAGCATTGTAAAGTTCATAGGTCGCGTAATAATTAAGTATTTTGTCTTGATTTGATTACAGACTAGTTAACTACTTCACCCGACGAAGACCAGGCGGGCTGGCAACATTTGCATTATATCTTTAGTTCTTTTGTATATTTGTACATAGTCTTAATATAGTTAACCTTTATTATAAATAGTGGTACTTTATTTCAAATTCCTTAAAACCTGAATCCTGGAATCTGAGCAAGGTCCGGCAAAGATTCACTCCGTTACAATATTATAAATAACTAATATATATATATATATATATAAGTGTAAGTATCTATAGTTTATTGCAAAAATCATAAAAATATCATATTAGTAAGTTTGGTATACACAAAAAGTGTGAAAGCGTAATCATGTGCGAGGGAGTGCGTACATCGAGCTTGGAGTTGCCATTACAGTAAGCGTCAAATATGCGTCACGCTAAATTTGCAATAACTTTGTAACTAATAGAGATATTTCAACAAACCAAAATTGAGCATATTTGCCTTGACATAAGCTTTCTTTTCATCTGGGTTAAATGTTGTAATTGTTATCAGAATCAATTTTATACCATTTGTGGCATGAGACTTTTGTCTTTTATCAAGTGCGAAATAAAAAATGAAGCGAGCGTCGGGTCTTGAACCCGAGCCCCTTCAGATCCGAAGGCGTTCACGCTAACCACTGCACTACGCCCGCACTGGTCGTAGCGTGTGCTTATTGCTCTTATATGCTACCGATACCACGCCACCTCGCGGTATCGGTAATGCTGGCATCTTTTTGATAAGCGGATTAAATCCACCTTGTCACACGTTAAAAACGAATTAGTTTCCATATTTTTAGCTTAATTTATTGCTTTTTGCAAGTTATAATAACATTTAATAAATGCATTTTTTTTTATTATTATTTTAACGTCGCTCGTTTGCTAATCAGCGACGGAGGTCGTACGATGTCTTAGTGAAGAAAGCACTTGTTGGAAATACATTCGCCAGTGGTGCTTGTATCAATCGACCGGGGCCGGGAATCGAACCTGGGACCTCCAAATTACGAGCCCGACGCCCTACCGACCGAGCCATCGCAGGCCTCTAATACATGCATTTAATAACTTTTTTCTTTTGCATGTTAGAATAATAACTATTTTATCGAAAGCAAGTTATAAAATTTAAAAACTTATATTTAAACCAAAGTTACAAGCGAAAAAGTGAGCGCGCATAACGAAAACGGGACATTTGTGCATTAAATTTGCAATAACTTTTGACCTAATCAAGATATTTAATCAAACCAAAATGGAGAAAATTTGTAATAAAAATATCTTTATTTTTCTATAGTTAAAAGGTTTAAATTATTGTTAGAGTGGCTTGTACAAACAATGTATAAACAATTAATTTGTTAATAACAATTTATCTACAACTTTTTTAGACTTCTACCCAAACAATTCGGATTCAGCAGAGAAAAATGCTTTAAAAATACTTCGGTAGAGCCGTGGCATATGAAAAGGCGACGAAACTATACCTGGCGCCTAGACTATAAGGATTCCTATGAAATACTACTCTTAGACGTTTCGTTAGACTGAGAGTACACACTGCCATTGAATTGCTAGTACTATCATAGCAAATAACTTGGCGGAATCCTGTTCTCAGATTTCCTGAGTTGGAAGAGGGTGAGTGACTCGGCCCCCAATTCCGAGAGTTCGATTTTTACCTCCTGCGACAGTGGAGGAAGAGGATTGACACTAGTGCGCCTCGAAGTTGTGTTGTTTCGCTGAGCCTGTGTTGGCGATCAACTGTCCAACATGCTATATGTTTGATATACTATACGCTTGGTTATCGAACACATGCCGTTAGCGACTATACAATTCATCAGAGCAACCGCGGTCATGGAAGACCGCCGAGATGTCTCACAGAGGTGTGTTATCGAATGACGGGAAGCCTTCCAGGCTTTTAAAAGTATTTCTCCCGACGTTTCCTTACGTAGGTTCGATGCACCATAAACTCGCACGAGAAGGCATTAAGAGCGTCAAGCTCCGAGCCTGATCATGCCGACTACACTATTGTTGAAAGTGAGTGTAGTCGAAAACCCATTTGGCCGGACTCTTTTACATTGTTCCGGCTCGGTGTATACCGGGGTGGGAACAGCCTAAAAATGCCTTCGAAAGTCATTGTGGAGTTCAACGTACCTTAAGGACTCAACTCAGTCTCTGGCAAGCCAAAGCAGGAGATCAACTGAGGGGAAATTGCTTAGGAATACGTTCCACACGCCTCGAAAGGGCGAAACCAGCATTGTGCAGAAAGTTGTTTCTTGAAAATGGTCCAGGTAACTCGGGTTTACTCGGGTAGATAATAAATTTCTGCCTATCGCCTAGCAAGTGATGGGTCCACCACTGTGGGTAAAGGGCCTCGGCCGGAGTCATAGCAGCTCCCAAAAGCAAGGAACCTCCGAAGCACAATGTAGGGTTGAACAACGTACTTCCAAAAGTATCTTTAAAGCCGAGAATTAGTAGGTTCGCCGAAGTATCTCGTCGAATTGATCCTTTCGATTTTCAATTGTGAGTTAGTATACTCGTCTGGAAAACGTCTCGAAGCATTGTCCTCTCCGAACAGGACTTATACCTTCGGGTATACAAAGTACCTTTTACACCCGGCCGGATGGCTGGGTTTTTCTATTTGAAGAAATTTGAAAGTGGCGGAGAGAACGAGGCTAAAAGACGAAAACACAGAAGAGTAGAAGTCCCGCATACTGACCCAGTTTAGCTATGTACAAGTAAAGAGTCCTAAAGACACTTGAAGCGTATCAAGGCTTTACCAGGACGGATGCTTAGTAAGTCTTTTTGAACGGCAGACTGAAACGAATCCGGAAATTCTAATAGCATGGATGGACTAATGAAGGGAGCTCCAATGATACGAGGAACCCAACGACGGTCTTGAAGTGTGATCCAATAGCCTATGCAGTATGCCTAGGCTCCCCACAACTAACCACGTACCATGACGTTAAAGGCAGGCAACCATACCTAGCCTTAATCTTGTAAATAATAAAACTGTACTCGGACAGATAGACCTAAGAGCACGAAATCTTGTATATACACATAGCCGGGGCACGGCTAATCAAGCAAGTGCCCCGGGAGCGCAAACAGATTGGCCAGATGCCATGTACATATCTAGAGCCGGAGTACAACTAATCAAGTTGCTACCCGGATGCGTAGAGAGATTGGCCATATGCCGTGTAAATATACAAATTAATTTTAATACAAATCTAACTAATCCAACTAATCTGTATGAATTCATATGATTCGAAAGTGCACAATTTGAGGAGTGGAGCTCTTATGAATCAATCAAAGGCAAAACAGCCAGAGACCAGGCCAATGATATAAACAGCACATACAAGATTAAGATTATAAAATAAATCAATCACATAGATCGCATGGGCGAAAGCATGCGTGTAAATATTGTAAATAGTAGGAAACGGAAAAGTTAGATATTAAGTAAGTCTTGTCACCTTGTCGTCGTAGTCGTCGGATATCTCTCTCGTAGGCTCTCTCTAAGCTCCGCATAGTTTCACTCAAAACCTCTCTCGTCTGTTTTGCGATTTTGCGATTATCTTTATACTTTTTATATATATATATATATACATACTCGTTGCTCTAGGTTGAAACTGCCAAAAGCACTTACTACACAAGAAAATGCCCCCTTCCACCAAGGTGAAGAAGGCGAGGGCCATGAGACAAATGAGACGAGGCATAGCCGAAGGTTCACGTATCGAACGCGCGAACGCGAAACCGGCCGGCAAGCCCTCTCACGGTACCAAAGGAGTATTCCAAACTGACAGAAGCGCCCAAGAGCCACCAAACTCGAAAGCGGGACTGAAGGTGAGAATACTCCAACTAAACCGGGGATCGACCTCGCTTTAGTCCAGGAATCCTATGCGCCGAAAGGCACATTAACAGGGTTCGGACTTAGCTTTGGTACAATTACAGGTGCTAGGCCCGAGCATACAACAGCGGCAGCTGTGATCCACAGCTCTGGCACCTTAACGTACACAAGGGTCTCCCAGTTTTGCTCTACCCATTGCGTCTGCTCCATGGTGAGCGGCGCATTTGGACATTTTTACGTGGTCAGCTTATACTGCCAATTCAGGGACTCGATAGAGAGATACCTGGTGCAGTTACGACACATTCTGTCCTCGCTGAAAGATCAAAAGATCTTAATAGCGATGGACGCGAATGCTAAGTCGTCCTGGTGGGGCTCGCCAATAAATGACGGCAGGGGTCGAGTTCTTGAGGACTTTGTTCTTGAGCATGACCTGACTGTGATGAATCGAGAGGGGCAACCGGCCACCTGCGTGAGTTTGAGAGGTAAAACCTTCATCGACGTAACGCTGGCGACCAAGAGCCTCAAACCTTTCGTCACGGGATGGTCAGTTGAAGATTGGTCTACGAGCGATCATAGACCAATCCACATCGTTGTTGACTTCGAAAGGCAACCCGTACGTTTGCAAAGGGTACTAGAACCACGGTTCAATACCCGAAAGGCAGACTGGGAAGCCTTTCAAGAAGCCCTCAAGGCCGAAAAATCGCGCCTCTCGGACATACCGATCAACTCTGAAAACGATGTCGACAATTACGTCGATGCGTTAGAAGAGGCGATCATAAAGGCATGTAAGAAGGCGATCCCCATGAAGAGGAGATTTTCCAAATCATCCCCATGGTGGAGTCCGAAGCTGACATATCTCAGAGGTAAAGTCAAGCGTTTAGAACGCAGATGGCTAACCCAGAGCACAGAAAGCGGGACGACTGAGGTCATGAAACAACGAAAGCTCAAAAACACGCTTTCCCTCATGCGGAAAGCAAAGATCCAATACAAGTCCGAAATTACAAGATCCAAGAAGGAGAGCTGGAAACAGTTCGTCAGCCGGGAAAGCGAGAAAGATGTGTGGAGCCTTCCATACAGGCTCGCTTCAGGCAAAGTACGAACGATGAAGGCTCTCAACACTGTAACAGGAGCTAAAGGATCCACGACAACTTGGAAAGAGACCTGTGACGCTCTACTAGACACTCTAGTGCCGGACGATGACGTATCTAAGGAGACAGACTTTCACGTTGAAAAACGCAGAGCCTGTCTCGGAGGATTAGACTCCCAGGAGACGCCTCCCTTCACCCGGCTTGAAATATTTCAAGCAATCTTTGACAACAAGAACGGGAAGGCACTGTCCAGGCACGGACAGAGTGGAAGTAGAAGTGCTCAAAAAGTCAATACCATTGCTAGACGAAATCGACAAATTATTCAATGCCTATTTGAGGTATGGTGTCTTTCCCAAGAGATGGAAGGAAGGAATGCTAATCACTCTTTTGAAATCGCCTGACAGAGATGAGCAGGAAATGAAGTCTTACAGACCGATTTGCCTGCTCAGCGTCATGGGTAAAACCCTTGAACGCCTCATAATTAAAAGGCTTAAAGAACAGTAGCAGGACGAGCCAGGGCCTACAGGTATCCAGACATCCGGAGATCAATTCGGATTCAAATCCGGATTGTCGACGGAGGATGCCATCATGAGGCTCAGGCAACTAGTCCAATGTAGCGAAAGTTCTTATGTGATGGCGTTCCCCCTAGACATCTCAGGGGCATTCGACAACTTGTGGTGGCCGAGTCTCCTCAGTGAGCTCAAGAGTCGAAAGTGCCCAGCAAGTCTGTTTAATTTGCTATCGAGTTACCTTCAGGACAGAGAAGTCTAATCACCTTAGTCGAACGCGAAACCCGTACGAAGCTCCAAGAACATGGACAGAGAATGATGGATATTGTCGAAACCTGGTGCGAACAACACAAACTGGACATATCGATCCCGAAATCGGGTATGATATTATTGAAAGGACGGCTCGATGCTCGTAAACCCCCAAAGGTTCAACTGAAGGGGCAAACGATCAAAATGCTAAAAGATATGAAGTACCTTGGTGTAACTTTTCAAGAAAGGTTCGGAGTGACGAAGCACATCCAAATCATCGAATCTAAGTGGTACGACCTTCTTGGTCGCTTATCACAGATCTCTGGCGCGAATTGGGGGATGAAAAATAGATCCCTCAGCCTGGTGTACAAGTGCCTATTTACCCCCATAGTTGCGTATGCAGCTGCTGGGTGGTGGAACGATGTTGATACTGCCGGAAAGAAGAAGTTTGCATCTTTGCAAAGACGGACTCTAATCTGGCTTTCGAAAGCGTACAGCACCGTATCCCATGAGGCACTTCAGGTGATCTCTGCTGCCCTGCCCATCGACCTAGTGTTGAAGGAAAGAGCAGCTCATTACCACATCAGGCGGAGCAGATCCGTCCTCGTGAACGACGTGCGTATCGAAGTGGACCCCGACAGTAGAACATTCGAAAGTGACATCTCTGAAGCCAAAAGAAAAGTCCGTAAGGAACTTTTGAACGAGTGGCAGAGGAGATATGACTCTACAGACAAGGGGTCTACCACGCACAAGTTCATCCGCTCTGTACATGACAGGACTAGAAAGAGTTGGTTACGGCCGAACCACTACACATCGCAGTTCCTCACGGGACACGGGTCTTTTAAGTCTTATCTGCACCGTTTCGGGAGAAGCGAAGATCCGAGATGTAACTGTGGGCTCGAGCAAACTTCTGACCATATACTCTTTGACTGTCCCCGTGTAGCTAAGAGCAGACAACCACTCATCGATGCGGTTCACAAGTATGGCCACACGTGGCCATGTGATCCTTCGGTGTTGGTTGACCGCATAGAGATCTATCGGGCATTTACTAAATTCGCCCGAGAATTCGTTCTCCCCTCAGATCGGAACTCCGAGGACGGTGACAGCGATGATTGCGACGTTACTCCACAAACACCAAGTTGGAGTGAAAGGGAAAGTACAAGTGTTTCTAGAAAGAGGCCACTTCCCTGGCAATCCAGTGTGAAGCCGTGTACTGTGAAGCTGGTTAGACTGTCTCACCAGGATCTCCAGTCCGTACACCGAGCTTGAAAGGCATCCCCAAAGCCGGGATCGCCTGTTTGAACCCGATTAAGGGAACTGTCAGAACCCTCGACTTTGAACGGCCTCGTGTGAACGACGAGAACAGAGGGTTCAGACACATCACAGAATGCAAAGGAATTTCTCCTACAGACTGCATTCTTATCGAACGTTAGGCCACCTACCGCAAAACCTCCCCGGGGATCCGGGGAGTAATAGGGAGGTGTGTTTCGGCATGTCGAAAGTTGGACCAGGATGACTTTACTCTGGTACGCGGGGACTGGGTACGAGCCCCACGTCGACGTACCTCTATGTCGAAAGTGAAACGTTGACGTGTCCCAGGTGGGTTGGACTCTGCGTGGTATGTGGTTGCAAGCAGGCTTGACGGATAAAGCATGGTTGACCCGGATGCCGCTTATGTTCGAAAGCGGAAGACGGCGGGGAGCTAAACACCGCCGCATCCCCACCGAGTATTACGGCTTAAGGCAAACCGTCGTAAGGCGGCGTGCTATCATAAAGAGCTTCGGTACACTTCTTAAGTGGCCTCTCATCGGGGTTAATCGATGCCATGGTGGTCCTCATGAGAGTTTCACTTTTCGAACGCATCGGGGAAGCTTTAGGCACCAACGCCGACAAGGGAAACCGACTAACTGTGAAGCTTGATGACGAGGGCTCCGGGGCAGGAAATAGTACAGTCATAGAATACATGTCATAGCAAATAATTGACTTGCCATATTGGTCTCCTTGCCGTATTGCGCGTTCCTCACAGACAGGTTTTCCGATACCCCAAGACTCATCATAAACTCTTCTTCGTTTAAATACTACAAGAGAACTTGTTTTTACGATGGCCTCCTATTTTAATGCTTTTATGCGTCCTTAGGTTACCTCTTATTGTTAGTCTTAAGTTTTCTCTAGATCAGTCAATTATCATGAAGTATTATCGGTCGGGATAACACGTGTTATTTATTTTTGCAGAATTCACTTTTTAGGGGTAAAAACCACCCCTAACATGACCTAAGCAGGCTAACCCATCCATCTCTGGGGAGAGCGACTTTAATCATAAATTGAGGCAATGAAAATTGATCATATGTAAGAGATTCTAATTTTAGAATATTATTACGTAAATATAGGTTCATGTCAAAATTATACAATAGGATCATATCTGAAAAACATTTATTAAAATTTTTCCACGGTCTAATCCATAAACATCGAGATATGAATTGATGCATTTACCGCAGAAGGTACATTATGAATTTTAGAAACTTTTTCCGTTTTTGTTTTAAAATGATTTCTTCAGTTTGACGTCACCAAAAGTCTAATAGTAAAGAAAAGTTTGTCCCAGCTGCAGATAAAAAGTCTTTTTCAAACCATTTTGCGGCAATCGAAGATATTGCAAGCTTCCAAAATTTGAGGGATAGACACTAATATTTTTTGCTTTGCACAATCTTTTTTCTACAATTGTTCGAAATTTGCTATCAGACTTTTATAAAACTATAAACAGAGGAAAGTTAAGCTTACCATCAGCTAAAATAATTAATTAAATTTGTGTAACTGTGAGTTAGTGAATTTAATAATGAAGCAAAACTTTCAGTGTTCCTTTGATTTATAATAAAACAATATTCCTTAATAGAAGTCCGTAGAGTATAGTTCAACATATCAGCATCCGACAATCTGCGAGCAGAAGTGGCGCTGCCATCAAATAGGCTGAGTTCATATTCAACAATAATTATGGGCAATTAAAGAAAATAGAGTTTCTACCACACAAAATCGAAGTTGGTCGCCATAGCTATTGATGCAATGATTAATTACATACTAGCAACGGAAACTTCGCTCGCTAACGCTCGCTCAGTAGTATTTTAATTGTGACTGCATGGGAAAAGTTTCTATAAAATATAGAAACGTAGATTAAATAATTATAAAAATTAAAAATTTTCATATACCAAATTCAATACATTTAAGAAAAATTTTTTAGTAAATAATTGCGCTTTATGGGATTTATCAGCTGTTTATTAGCTTATTTACCATTTTGTCTCTTTTTCTTAAAAAATTTTTGTATGATTAGTTTATAATAAAGTAAATTGATGGATTTAACAATTTCTATTAAACATTTTTGTATGAATATCAGATAACGATCACTTTAGTAGAAGATAAAAATAGTAAATAATTTTAAAAACTGATTCTCTGTGCCCCAATTGATTCTCCTGAATTATCGAAAATTTCAACTAAGTCGTTAAAAATATCATGAACATAGTGATAGACGTTGTATAGTTAGTATAGTGATGACGTTGGAGGTTACTGTCGAGTCGCTCTTTCGTTCGAAACTTAGACTTTACATTTAAGTTTAACAATAATTAATTATATAATTGTTAGAAAATAATTTAGTGCCATCAGGAAAACTAATAATAGCTCTGAAATGACATTGACGGTAGGGCAAAAATTAGTTGTAAAAGAACTTAGAACTCATGCTGGAGCAGCATCAATGTTGAACGATATACATATTTTTTAATTTAATATATTTGCCGGAAAATCTTCTATATCCAGACAAGTTGCAATAATTAGTTACTGGACTATCAGCAGATAGTATTAATTTTTGTAAAAATATTCGAATATTCAATAATGCTTTAGTTTTGGCAAACTTTGGAGCTAAGTTTGACAAATTGTTTAGTAATGGACCGCAAATTCTCAGAATTTGTGGTCAAATATATCACAACGTTTTTGTTTTGCACCCAAATGAAAATAAAACTCAAAAATACGGACAATTATATGTTCTAGATAATGAATTAGCTTCAGTTGAAAGAAAAAGATATAAAAATAATTATGTTATAAAATTAGAGTTGTTATGTAAACTAGGCAACTTATTGACAAATATTAACCATTATGTTAAAGCTTATAAAATGATGTAAGTTATATAGCTATAAAACGAAACGAAAAATTAGATAGAAATACATATAATGAAGCTACTTGCAATGAAGTAGCAATGGTATTTAAAGCAAAAATGGACTTCCTACTGCAGAATGTGATATTGTTATACATGCAAGATATGACAACCCAATTAGCATTTCTTTAATAAATAATCACACTTATTCTATGACTTATCAATTTATTTATCCAAAAGGAAGATACGCATGGATGCCTAATATGAAATGCAAAAATAAAAATAATAACATTTCTACATTACAATTTTATAATTATAGACCTGTAAGAAATTGTTTTAATCCATATCTTAATTTAGGAAAATTCTCAACAGGCAGAAATTGACGCTTTTATAAAAGTTGAAATCACAGGATTATATTTTATAATAAACTCAAGATATTTTAAGAAGCGATTGTTACAAAGGCGTAATGGATTATCTACTTAAAACAAAGAAACTGACACAGAGACAGTCCAAGATTATTAAAACAAAATTATATTGATTTATTTAGGTTAGTAAATCGTTATGGAAAGCCTAACTTGTTTATGATAATGACATATAATCCAAACTGGTAAGAAATAACAGAGAAACTAGAGGACTATGAAACTGCAATTCACAGACCAGATATTGTTGTAAAAGTATTTCAACAAAAAGTTGAAGAATTTAAATAATTGATAGGTAGAAGGTGTTCCAGGAAAATGTGTTGCTTATACTTATGTTATTGAATTTCAAAAAAGAGGTCTGCCACACATGCACATGCTGTTATTTTTAGATGAAAATGATAAAATTTAAAATCCTGAAAAAGTTGATGAATTTATAAATACAGAAATTCCAAATAAAGATATTCATCCTCGATTATATAATATTATAAAACAATTTATGATATACGGTCCTTGCGGAGTACAGAATACAAGTTCTCCCTGTATGAATAAAGACACAAAAAACTATGTGAAAAATTTCCCGTAAAGTTTTAATTACAAAACAACTTTTAATTTATCTGGTTAGCCATCTTGTATAAGAAGAAATGATGGTAAGCAAATTAGTTATCAAAGTAAAAATTATAAAAGATTAGCAGATAATCGATTTATTGTTCCATATATTCCTTATTTGCTACTAAAATTCAATTGTCACTTTAACGTAGAAGTATGTTCTACTGTACAATGCATAAAATATTTATTTAAATATTGTTATAAAATACATGATTGTGCATTTATTGAAATGCGAGATGCTGATGTCAAATTTAATGAAAATTCTAACAATTCCAAAACTATTAAAAAAATGTATATGACTACGATGAGATAAAGCAACATATTAATACAAGATATCCATGCCCGCCAGAGAGTATGCACAGATTATTAAAATATGCGTCATACGAAATCTCACATTTATAATGTGATTAGCTATTCATAATGAAGGCGAGCAGAAAATTTACTTTAACGAAGATAAAGAAGAAGAAATAAAAAATAACAATGTAGAAACTACATTAACAGCTTATTTTAAATTATATAAAAAGGATACTGAAGCACGCAATTATTTATATTCTGACATACCAATGCATTATGTATTTGATAATAAGTTAAAAACATGGAATAAAAGAAAAAAACAAATAAACCTATATTAAGTAGAAAAATATTTTATTTGATTGTTACTTTTACATGCCAAAGGAGTAACTTTATTCCAAGATTTACATAACGTTGATGGTGCAATATATCCTACATTTTATGAAGCTGATATACCTAAGCATTCAGTTAATGAGGATCAAGAGTGGGATAGATGTTTGGAGGAACAACGCAATTACACTTTCCTACTGCTCTTTGTCAATTATTTGCAACTGTTGCATTTTTCACAATTCTATAAACGCAAGACATTTATATGAAAAATATAAACACTTATTTTATCATCCAAAATTAGAGAAAAACATTGGTGAAAATTTAGCATTAAACGCAATTGATAAAAATTTACAAATTATTGTATATGCTGTGACGTAACGTTTCCTACATAAATATAGGGAATCATGTACACTACGTACAACAGATAATAATATAGTTATATAATATAGTTATGTATGTATGTAATATAGTTTTTTTGTACATTCATGAGTTGCTCAGTGGCATTTATAAATTTAAATTTTTGGTAGGTTCCACGTATACCCTTCTCGGGTTTTTACGTACGTATTCGCTACACCTTTATTTATTCCTGTTTTTGTTTTTTCCTTTCCAATTTCCCCCCGTTACCCCACCTTCTCGCATTCGCCCGGGGTTATGCCCGTGAAGAGAGGGAAAACCTGTGGCCAAACCCCGTGGGATGACTGCCTATTAGGAAAACCTCCTCCGAGAAGGGCGGTGCATTCGAGAACAATTCTGTTTGGCTGGCAAGGTCACATTGCGTAGACTTTAACACCGAAACCGAATGTCTTATGTTATGTCCTGAATACTAAAAGTTTAATCTAAACAATGACGCCTGTCGCTTAGCCAGAACTCGAACCTAGGGAATGTTTAGGTAAACTAAGAGTATGTTTTACAGGACATAAACGTATTATCTAGTGGCAGGAAAGAAGGAGAGCTCTTTCCACACTAGTATTAATCAATTATTTTTATATAAATTGAGTACTTACTCAGTATTTCTTCTCTTGAAGATCTTTGCTTCCTTGTATTTTAAGTAAATGAATAATTAACACTTTGTTTATAATTGATTTAAATATATTATATAATTTATTAATTTTGCACTTTTACAATATTCTTGATTTCTTTATAATTAGTACTCTCAGTCTTAAACACTTGAGAGACGAGCCGACGCGTGATTCGAACTGCCTAATTGTAGGTCAACATCTTCAATTTATTGTAAATTAATTTACAAATTTTAGTCGAATATTACCATGATCTCATTTAACAAATCGCTGAGTTTGCATTTTGACTCTTCGATTCATTGCTAATATCCAGGTCATTTACGAAACTCTACGTTCGCATTCTTTAAGTTGCAGTTGTTAGTTACGACTTGTTGTCGATTAAAAATTACAAAATTAAAAGTATACGTCTTATGACGTAACACCTGGGGGGCCAGACGTTGCATATCGGAACGATATCAACTTCCTTTTAGTATTAGCAATCAATCGATTACATGATTTTAGGACACACTTTCATGTATGTATTGAGTCGACCACCTGTGCTACAATACAAACAAAACTTCAAACACGTACAAGCGAACATTGACCTTGTTTTGCTTCCGCGCGCACTTCCAAACAAATTGCATAAATCGACAACGCTACTCCATCCATTGTGAATTAATATTGTATATTGAATTAATATTATGTATTAATTATGTAATATTGAATTAATATCGCTACTCCATCTGTTGTGAATTAATATTCACTATCCTCCCCGCTTAAGTATTGTACACTATTTTGTGAAAACATTTAAGGAAAAAAAAATAGTGTGCAATTTTCTCTCTTTTTATTATTTTTTTTTTCTTTTTTTTTCTTTTTTTTTTTTTTTTTTTTTATACATTTAACGAAAAAATATTATGATTTTTTGAATGTGAATTTGACATATTTTTACCTGATAGAGTAATTGTAGGATTAATTTTTGATGGGAATATTGATGGTGGTCTATTTGGGATTGGTGGAGGTTGCATGGGAGATGAAATCTTCGGTATAACTTTAATTTCTTTTACTTCCACTTCTTCTGTTATTTCTGATTTCTTGTTATTCTCTTCATAATTTTCTTTATTTAATGTTGTCAATAAATGAGTAATTGAACTGAACACTGCTCCAAAAAGGTGAAGTGACCATCCATATATAGTATGTAGAGTATAGCCTCGAATTATTGTGTCAATGATTAATTTTATAACATGTAAAATTATTAGAATCATAATGAACATTGAGGAAAATGAGCCCCAAGTTGTCAATTTTCTAATAATTAGTTTCCATGTACTTTCTGCTATGTGTTTTAAAGTATTTTCTGTAAACATATTAGTTGTAGATTCATCTGAATTTTGTTGTCCCGTCATTTCTCTTGTAATTATATTTAATAATGAAGCTATTTCGAGAGGAAACATGAGTTGTTGTTGTAGTTGGTCCAGGTCCGTTTGAGAATATACTCCACTAGTAGCCAAGGAATTAACTGTTTCATAGGTCCATCCAATCTGTGTATTAGGTTTAAACACATTAGGAGGTATTGTTTTTGTTGGTGTTGGCAAAAATTTTATCCATTCGTCTCCAACTTTATAAAAAGTAGGAACTATAGAATTACAATCAACTTGAATTCCACGTTTTACCAAAATATGTGTTTTTGGTGTAAGGAAATAAGTTTCATTTCCTGATGTAACAGGTAGATGATTATAACATTCCTTAGTGTGTAATAATTTTACCTCTTTTGGAGTACATTTTATCAAATAAACTGCTTCTCCCGCTAGTTTTGATATATAACCTGGTTTTTTCATAATATTATATGCAAATTCATCTGGGGATAAGGTAGCAATGGATAAGGAATTTTGTATTGTTTTTCTTTCAATTTCACATTTTTGAGTTAATAGGTCTATATATATATTACTAAATTGATTCCTTAAATGTTTTTCTACATAAACAAATTTTGAATTTACATAAGTAAATAAATCTAAATGTACACTTGCTTTATTACTAACAATGTCATTTTCAAAATATAATCTATTTATATTATTATTTTTTTCTAATATTAATAATTTTGGATGTTCAGTTCGGGTAAATTCGCGATTACAATTTGTGATTTTTTCCTTTGCCGCTAATGCAAAAGTAATTTCATTGGTATTTAACGTATAAGTAATTTCATTATTATTTCCGTTAGTAAACTTCTTTGCAAAACCTTTATATAAAACATCGTACTTATTTTTAAAACAATCATCTGTTGGTAAAATATCCCAAAAAGTATAACCCCCTTCCATATCAAGACAATGTTTGTCTGAAAATTTACATACAGTACCCGAGCTTAATCTTAACTTATCATTATTTAAATTTACTTGTGCATTGTTTCTTATTAATGTAATTTTGATTGTACCGTGTACAAATACCTTATTCCATGATCCAAAATTATCTGTATATGACTCTCCTGAACATGAGTTTCCTTCTGCACTTCCCGCGAAATCTATTCCTTTTGTTGTAGTTGAATTTATTTTTAAATCGGCAATAGTATGTTTATTGTCATACTTAAAAACTCCTGTTTCTTGAATAAATTTACATTTTTCGTGACTTATATCGTAGATGTACTCTTGTTCTGCATTTTCCGTTGGAATCAAATGTCCAAAAATTCCACATTTGAAAATTGTTCTATGTATAATTATTTTACATTGAATAATTTTAGTGTTTTTAAATTCTGCTATTTGTAGTAATTCTATTGGAACCTCTGTTGAATTGATTTGTGCATTATGGAAATCACATTCGCCTGAATCAAGTAATGAAAATGTCGTAATATTTGGCATGGTTGTCCCACAATCAAACCCAATAATCCCATGACAAATTTTTAAGATTGTCGAAAAAATAACTATTTGTTTAATCATTATTGATAGACCCACGAATCTATTACACTTTCATCATTATTTTTTTCAGTTAAAATTTGCGTTTTTGTATTATTTACAGTATCAATTAATTTTGTTGTTTCAATATTTTCATAAAAATCAATTAAATCTTTATTTGAAAAATCAATTAATTCTTTATCTTCAGCTACTTCTTGAAATTTATTTTGATTTATTTCTTCACAAGTTTTATCATGAATATTTTCAATTATATTGAAAAATTTTAAAATATCTTCATTTATTGTACTTTGTATGCACATACTACTTTCTAAATTTTCTGTAAATTCTCTTTTTCCTATATTATTCTCATAATCTTTATCTTGTATTACTTCGTTACAATTATCTTTTATAATATGTACAGAATTTTCTTTACTTTCTATAGACTGCAGTTTATTCGATTGAATTTTTAATTTATTGTTGTTAATTTCTAAATAGCCTTTATCTAACCGAAGTTTTTGTTGCATAAGAATTTTTATACCTCTTATGCCATCATAAGGTATTGAAAAATCTTCAGGAGCTACATGGAATTCAAAATTAATATTGTTTATTGCTAAATTTATAGTACCCAAAGTTTTAATAGCATTATCTGTTATGCCAGATATTAAAATTCTTTCAGTATTGTTTATTAAATTAAATGGAATATTATCTTTTTTTATAAGATTAATTTGTGCTCCACTGTCAATTAAAAATTTACATTTTTTGTTTGGTATTAAATCATCAATTTCAATGTGTTGTAATAAATTCTCAATTTTAAAGACATAATTTCGTAAGTTATCCTGATTTACTAACGAATTATTACTCATATTATGAAACGGTTGGTCAATAAGCTCATGTTTTGCTGACATTTGATATTGTAGGTCACCGAGTGTCTTGTCTTTATTATCTCTTCCTATGCACTCGAACCTGGAAGAGTGTTCTCGTTTCCCGAAAATTTTTGCTGACTGTCTCGATATTTTACGCAATTTTCAGCTGTATGCCCGATTGCTTTGCAATTTGAACATAATTCATCTACGCTACTTTCCAAAAGTTTCAGCATACTACAATTATCAATCAAATGATCAAAATTTTTACAAAATGAACATTGTTTTTTAGTTTGTTTATAATTTTTTAATGCTTGTAATTTCCAACATTCATCGATTACATGACCTTTAAACTTGCAATAGTCACAAACCTTTCCTTGAGACATATTTCTATTTATTTTATTTGTGTTATTATTAAAAATTTTATTTTGAAAATTACTATTCATATTTCTCGAATTTACTTGTTGATTATAATTTTGCGAAGATTTAAATTGTGCAACCATTAGTTTTATCTGTTCACATTCAGTTGATAAATGTCCTTCATTACAAATTGAACAAAAGCTAATTTTTTCATTTTTACAATTTTTACTTATATGTCCCTTACCATTACATTTGAGGCAAGTCATTTCTGGACAATTTTCTAAAGAATGATTTATTTTTCCACAAAAACCACAATTTTCTACTATAATTTTCTTTTGACCTGAACAAACATTAGGATTATGTCCGGAAAGACCACATTTCCAACAAATGATATATTCTGAAATAAAAGGACATTGATTTACTGTATGCGAAATTTCTTGACAATATTGACAATAACTATATTGATCTTTATTATATTTACAGGCACTTATTGAATGATTAGGTTGACTGCAATGTTTACAAGTTAAATTTATTTTATTTGTGACAACTCTACAATTGTTTGAAAAATGATCTGTTCCTTTGCAATTGACACAGCCTGCTAAAGGACAAAATAATGCTTCATGTTGAATACCATGGCAAATTTGACAAGTTAAAATTTTTTCCGTTTCTGATTTAAAAAAACTATTATTTGCACATAAACAATTACTATCTTTTAAGCTGTCTTGTTTCAAAATTAAATTTTCTATTTCTATAGCTTTTATAGATATTGATGATAAATCATTATGTTCCCCAACTCGGATATTTATTTCAAATTTTAAACCGTCTTTAAAATATTTTAAAGCATCTTTATCAACAGTATCATTAAAATTTTTAACACTAGTATTCGTTTCTCCCGATTGTGCTTTTTTAATTTCTTTCATTTGTTTTACCAAATCTGTAATTCTATTAGTGTAACTAACCACAGACTCATTTTTACCTTGTATAATTTGAGATAGTTTGCCATATAGTTCATATAAATTATTTTTTGAAGGATATAATTTTCTTATAATAGAAACTAAATCTTCAATACTTTTAATATTAGAATTACCCAAAGCTTTATATGCTTCTCCTTTTAACTTAATTTTTAATACCTTAATTAAATTTTCTTCATCAATATCTGCAATAATACTTTTAGCCTGTTTTAATTTTT
Organism: Theocolax elegans; assembly: GCA_026168455.1. Taxonomy (NCBI): domain Eukaryota; kingdom Metazoa; phylum Arthropoda; class Insecta; order Hymenoptera; family Cerocephalidae; genus Theocolax; species Theocolax elegans. The sequence goes on along the minus strand of CM047431.1, from coordinate 22,912,497 downwards.
CTATATATTCTGTTGGTGTTGGATTATGCCCATCAAATTCAGGCACTAAATTCGCAACATCCTTTAAAGATAATTTGAGTGCATTCTCTTGAGTCATATTTATGTTTTTAAAATCAAAATTTCCCAGATTAAGTGAACTATTCTCTACTTGATTTGGTGTTTCAATATCTATTAAATTAGTTACTTCTACTTCTTCAGAATTATTCAATAAAAGACTTCTTTGGTTTAATAAACCTTCAATATCTGTATAATCGTTTAATCCAGTCGAATTTGTTATATCCCAAATTGTATCATCTAATGCAATAGCTGAATCTTTGTAAATACTAGAATTTTGTTCTAATTCTAAAGAAATTGATGGTTTAGGATGGTTAATTTCTGATGAAGATTCAACGTTATTTTGTTCTGTTGGTAAATTAAAACTAACAGTTTTTGAAGGAGGAGAACGTATTAATTTTGAACTCTTTTGAAAAGGATTTAATATTTGTTCTTTTAAAATAGGATTTTCTTTAACTAACCCTCTGGTTAATGGTTTATTATTTTCTGTATTTGACATTTGATTTTATGCATTATAAATTTCTTAAAAATTTTACAAATAGTAGTTTTATTAATAATAATATTTATAAACAAAAATTATGATTTTTTATGCTTTAATGATGTAAGATGCCAAGTCCAATTTCGGGAATTGAACCTGACTCAACTTAAAATAATATATATCCTGTTAAATTAAATTAATTTATTTAAAAAAGAAAAATCTGTGTAAGTTATTTATCTTTTTCCAAAATTATTTATTCATACTTCTATTTAAATAAAAAAAAATTTTTATACTTAATTACTTTCTTACAAAGCTTGATTTAAAACCAATCCAGGTTAAAAAAAAATGCTTAGGTCGTATAAATTTATTATATAAGTCGTATATGCTTCTGCAAGAATATTAATCACAACTTTGATATAAAAAACACCACATCTAGAAGAAATAAATACTACAATGAATTCAGTAAGTTAAACTTATTTCAATTTTTTCTATTCTCTTTATCAATGTTTATCTTCTCTTTTTTAGTCGACTTCCATAAATCAATCAACTATTTCTCAATTAGTAAAAATGTGAATTTAACTTCCGATCCTGTGTACCAGATCGATTGTCATATTGAAGACTGGGATTATGAAAATTTTGTACCTCAATGTCAATGGTGTAACAACAAAATTGACACTCCACCACAATTAAAAAGAACCATGAAAGTCAATTTAAATAATAATCAAATTATTGTAACATTTGAATAAATATTTTGACTTATGTATTTTTTCCTTAACTCGAATGACAAAAATTTTTTTTTTTTATTTATTCCCAAGCTAATCTTAGTCAAAATTACTGATGTGTTTCAATACAATGAAATGTATTAACGAAAATAAGTTATTATATATTTTTAATAGAGTTATTTATACTTCTATTGTTAATAGAATTATTTATATTTTTAATAAAGTTATTTATACCGAAATCATTTGTTACGGTTTTTAAATTATTGGAACCCTTCTTCCAAAAAAAAAAGAATTTGTTTAATAATAGTGTGTTTGTACCGGAACCATTTGTTATGTCCTGAATACTAAAAGTTTAATCTAAACAATGACGCCTGTCGCTTAGCCAGGACTCGAACCTAGGGAATGTTTAGGTAAACTAAGAGTATGTTTTACAGGACATAAACGTATTATCTAGTGGCAGGAAAGAAGGAGAGCTCTTTCCACACTAGTATTAATCAATTATTTTTATATAAATTGAGTACTTACTCAGTATTTCTTCTCTTGAAGATCTTTGCTTCCTTGTATTTTAAGTAAATGAATAATTAACACTTTGTTTATAATTGATTTAAATATATTATATAATTTATTAATTTTGCACTTTTACAATATTCTTGATTTCTTTATAATTAGTACTCTCAGTCTTAAACACTTGAGAGACGAGCCGACGCGTGATTCGAACTGCCTAATTGTAGGTCAACATCTTCAATTTATTGTAAATTAATTTACAAATTTTAGTCGAATATTACCATGATCTCATTTAACAAATCGCTGAGTTTGCATTTTGACTCTTCGATTCATTGCTAATATCCAGGTCATTTACGAAACTCTACGTTCGCATTCTTTAAGTTGCAGTTGTTAGTTACGACTTGTTGTCGATTAAAAATTACAAAATTAAAAGTATACGTCTTATGACGTAACACTTACACCTCCCGCTCACGTTGTGGAATGTGAAAAAACACCTAACCGATCATTTAAGCCAAGTCCGAGAACAGTCAATGGCATTTATATTATTAATATATTTTGTGTTCGGTTTATTTTATTTTTTTTTATTTTATTTGAGTTTTTTTACAAATGCTAAAATGTAATCTTTAAATACACATTTTGTGGCAAATATTTTCACCCTGGCTGCTTAATTTAATTCTTAGCTATTAAACCTAATAACATCTGTTGTACAAGTTCTTCTAGAATATTCAAACATCAACTTATTAATAATGCAGATAGTGATATCCTCATTTTGTCCCGTAGATCTGAAAGGTTTGACCAGGCCCGCAACTTAAGTGATATTGAAACTGTTATTGGTGATAATATAAACACTTATTTTATCATCCAAAATTAGAGAATAGCATTGGTAAAAATTTAGCATTAAACGCAATTGATAAAAATTTACAATTTATTGTATATGCTGTGACGTAACGTTTCCTACATAAATATAGGGAATCCTGTACACTACGTACAACAGATAATAATAATAACTTCGATGTATATATATATATATATATATATATATATACAATACGGGCCAATCCGTACCCGTTATAATATATATATATATATATATATTTATATAAATAAATGGGGTCACTAATATTCGTTTTTCGTCCTATTAAAATGGCCGACTCAGCACGTGCACGAATTTCTTACCTCTGCCGTGGATCCTTGTCTCGACAACGGGAAAATGGCGTGACTAACTAAATCTTTTCCTAATAATTAATCACAACCAAAGGGGGGGAATAATTGAAATTACACAAAAAAAGAATAAATTTAAAGGGGTTATTAACTATTTATTTATTTCACTCTCTATCACAACATAATTTTTACAAATTCAAATTTTACAGACGAAGTCGCGAATTTTAACCAACATAGGAAAAATTATAACATTAATTCGAAATCACAAATTACGACGATTTATTTACTTAAAATCACATAATTAATAATTGAGGTATTAATCCTCCATCAAATCAAGTCGCGATACCGAAAATAATCCATATAAGTCACGATTATTACATTAACAATATAAACGTGGCCGGCGGGCAGTCCACTTACCGCACTCGAGTCCTCACAATCAGATCGTCTGAATAAATATATTTTTCACCACACGTAGACCGAAAGTACCACATTCCCTCCCGGCACCGAGGAATGTGTTATTTTCGGCCTACTGGTGGTGAAAAATAGTATACATCCCACGGGAAGTAAAATGGTCACCCCATAGCACATGTTTGCCACCCTCGCCTTCGGCTCGGGTGTCAATTTACATGTGCTATGGACTGACCAATACTTTACCTCCCTAGGTGTGTAATATACTATATCTCCCTCAAGATCTCTCCACAGAATAATATATCTCCAATCAATATCTGTCTCCCAAAATCGGTAACTCCGTGCGAACAACTTCCAGCCAAATCTATCTTCACTAACACAGCAAATAATCAAAACTTCCAAAATAATACTCGATAATTATGTGAAGCACCGGCGTCTCTTTTAACGGAGCAGCTAGTAATAATCCTCTCTTCCTTTTTCCGCTTTCTTCTTCCTTTTACATAAATTTCCGTCAAGGCCGACCCGCGGCGCTGTCAACTTCCTTCTTTTGAATATGGCACCCGTTTTCCCATTATTGGCAGGTCAAGAGGTGTTATCGATCCTACTGCCACCTTTATTCATTCCGTACTATCCATTCGAATTTAGCGGTGCGAATATTATCGTCAGTCCCAAGTGTTAGCTGGGCTGGCGCCTCCACTTGTGCATTCGCACTCTTCTTTTCTCTCTCTCTTACGCACGGGAGTTAAGCCCGAGAGAGTCCCACTTTTCGTTGCGCCGGCGCGCTCTCTCGGTAGTCCTCGTGGTGCAAGCGAGTAAGCTCCCCCCACTCCGCCGCCGCCTATGTACACGCATACGGCAGTACTGCTTGACGCGCGAGTCTGTTCTCTCTCCGTCTCTCTCACTTTCGTGTTTACGGGTACTCGGCGTTTGTACGGCGATCCGAACCTGGTGCGACTTCACGGCGACGATGTCTACGAAGGAAGGCGTTTCCATCATCTGGAGGTGTTGTTCGTGCGGGTCGGCGTCTCCATCATATTCCATCACCAACAGCGAGTAACCTCTGTCTTCTTCAACTAGCTCGATGTTTACGGTAAGTGCTATTTGTTTATTCTTCTCTCTCTCTCTCTCTCCAACATATAAAACAAAACAAGTCACTTCTATTTCCCATCCTTCCCTTTTATTTATTTAAACAATCGGTGATGAGAATTACTTAGGCTTTCTTGTTATTCATTGTTTACATTTTCTTAACCTCTCTAATACCACATGTCAACCTTACCTCTAACCTATCCTACATACTAGATTTATTATCAACACTTCCTTATTTAGTGTAAACAATTACGTAATTTAATATAATTCTAATTTCTAATTTTCCCTACAGGTAACGAGGCCCAGGACCAACAGGAGCCAGTGCCAAGGAGTCGCTACGTATCCAAGCAGGAGTTTTCCCTTGACCCAGGAGGAGGTATTAACAACAGTTATACACAGGTAATGCACGAGCATTGCCTGTGTTAGGTAAGTTGTTTCAATAATAGTATCTTTGGTTCGTTACCTATATTAATGTTACATATATTTGTTTCAGGTACGTTTGGAGTGTTTATATGGGAATCTGAACGATTTTCCTGTTCGATTGCTCAAGCTAACTTGGTGCTTTCTTCAACTGCCATTTTAAGTTGGTATAACGAGACAAATTTTTTCTTTAATTGGATCCAAGATCAACAACAGTAACATCATCTGAGTAATATTCACCAGAACTGTGGAATTTTGGTTATGCTGTTTCCAACATCTTTTCTTTAAAGTCGATCTCGCCATTACTTATATCGGTTTTATATCATTATTTATTGGAGGGATCGAGCTTTTAACTAGGAGATGTTAGATGTTTTTGCCACGCCTAGTGTTTAAGAATTTTAGTGCGAAGTGCTTGGTGACAGTATTTATTCGAAATTTTTATTAACTTTACTGTTTTTTAGATTTCTATCTATATTTTGTTTTTTGAGGTTAGTTTTCATTTGCATGCACAAATATATATCAAATCGACACGTGGATTTTGTTACCTACGGTCGATAACTTAGATCTATTATTTAGTTACGTTGCAGATACCTCTCTATTAGCTAGAGGGCAGCACATAGTTAATTAGCATAATAGTCGTCTGTGTTTACGTACTTATTGTACTCATTTGCGACGTATTAATGTTATTCTATTTTCTACTCTTTGCAAGCTTTTATTATCTGTGACTTTTTATTTATTTTTTATTTATTTTTTATGTATTTTTGAAGTAATTATTTTTATCGACAATTATATGTTATATTTTATTCTCTGTTAAGCTTATGTAGAAATATGGAATAAGTTTTAAATTATTTACCGAGCGCTTTACTTTATATAGATATGCAATCTTATGTTATTCTTCTTTATACAGAGTTATTTTGTCCTATCTGATTTGAATTAGTTAGGATTTATATAATTTTCGACTATTATTTAAGTTTTACTTTATATTATCATTCTTTTTCTACATTTAACTGTTTTTTATGTTTGTATGTTTTTGTCTTTATATGCAATACTTACTGAAATTTTTAATTTTGTTCTGCAACTTGTAACTTTTGATCAAACTCGTTAGCCTTTTTTCATTGTTTATTTACATGTAGATATAAATTGATATATTATTAGTTTGATATTGATCAATCTCTCACTTTTAATTCTCTGTATATTATGTCAAAAGATTAATTTTTGTTTTTTACTCATGTAATGTACTCAGCGTTAATCTTTATTTGCATTTTTAGTGCTATAATATTATTGGCAAATTTTATTTCTTAAATTTTTTAAATCTTAATTAATTTTTCTTATTTTGTATATATAGTTTTTTTGTACATTCATGAGTTGCTCAGTGGCATTTATAAATTTAAATTTTTGGTAGGTTCCACGTATACCCTTCTCGGGTTTTTACGTACGTATTCGCTACACCTTTATTTATTCCTGTTTTTGTTTTTTCCTTTCCAATTTCCCCCCGTTACCCCACCTTCTCGCATTCGCCCGGGGTTATGCCCGTGGAGAGAGGGAAAACCTGTGGCCAAACCCCGTGGGATAAATGCCTATTAGGAAAACCTCCTCCGAGAAGGGCGGTGCATTCGAGAACAATTCTGTTTGGGTGGCAAGGTCACATTGCGTAGACTTTAACACCGAAACCGAATGTCTTACACCTCCCGCTCACGTTGTGGAATGTGAAAAAACACCTAACCGATCATTTAAGCTAAGTCCGAGAACAGTAAATGGCATTTATATTATTAATATATTTTGTGTTCGGTTTATTTTATTTTTTATTTTTTATTTTATTTGAGTTTTTTTACAAATGCTAAAATGTAATCTTTAAATGCACATTTTGTGGCAAATATTTTCACCCTGGCTGCTTAATTTAATTCTTAGCTATTAAACCTAATAACATCTCTTGTACAAGTTGTTCTAGAATATTCAAACATCAACTTATTAATAATGCAGATAGTGATATCCTCATTTTGTCCCGTAGATCTGAAAGGTTTGACAAGGCCCGCAACTTAAGTGATATTGAAACTGTTATTGGTGATAATAATCTGACATAAAATCTAACCAATATGAATAATAGCATTTTTAGTAGCAGCTCTTCAATTACACCTAGCTTCACTTCATCAAATGCTTCTGTTTGCCTCCAAATTGGAACAATTTGTTTGAACGCGAAAGATCGGCTTTCATATTGCAACAGATGCAATCTAATTATCTCAACATGTCTGGTCAGCTTTCTTTGCTTAGCACCCAATTTAACAATTTGTCTCACACGGTATCAGCTAATACTCAACGTAATAATAACGTTTAATAGCTACTCTTGAATCACAATGCGGCAAAAAATACTTTTCAACGATCTCCTAGCTCTGGACTTGAGATTAAGATGACCGGCATTCCATGCGATGTCACTTTATCTTACAAGGAATTGCTTTATGCTATCTTGAACCGTTTAGATTTGCAGCATCTTCAAAATGATGTTTTCGAGATTAGAGCATTTAAATTCAAGCCTTCGGATAATTCTTCTAGCACTTCTGATATCTCTCGAAAATTTATTACACTTATAGTTAAGTTTAAATCCATTGCCGTTAAGGAACACATTCATAAAATTAAACGAGAATTTGGCATTATCACTTATCGGAGTCTTTTTCCTACATCTGCAACTGAGTATACCAGAAATCTCAACTTCTATGATTCTAGCTTAACAAATCACAGTGCTTAATTTTCGTCAAAATTTCTACAAATTTTTATTTCTGCTATAACTTTGCTCCATTGCAACGGATTTGAGCTTATTTTCTTTTAAACTGTATCTATTTTATCTCAGCTTTTAAATGAATTTATATTTGAGGGCTGATAGTTCATTGTTTAAAAGTTATAAGCATTTGAAGTAAATGTTCTTTTTTTTTAAAAATAGCATTAACAGTGTATAACTTCCGTAATATCGAGCGTTAGGGTCTATAACTCTGGCTTTCTTCATATTTTTATATAACAAATCTTATCCTAGAGTTAGGACAAGATCCGTGATCCGAACCTGGGATACTCTCCTTGTTAGTTTACTTTTATATTTGTATATTAAGTATTCCAAAGCCCGTAGCTTATAGGAATTAAATTATAACTCACTCGGAATCCAGCTAGTCTAGACCGTGAGGAAGGAGTACGCACTCCAGTGACACATACACACAAGCACACAAGCACTGTTCCTGTTAGTATCCCGCATAATAAATTATCGATTTATTGAAGTTGAATCCTTGAGTAATTGGTTGAGGTCCTGTGTCAAATCCTGTTCCTTCTGTCCTGGAGAAGATAATCGTAGAAATTAGAACTTAGATAGTGTAGAGAGCCTTGGACAGGTACATGAAAGATGTCAAGACGTATCCAGCCTCCTCCAAGGAATTGGTGGATCTCCGCTGTTGGAAAATCTCCTTCGAGTACCTGCAACAATATTAATAAATAATACTGAAACAAAATTGATGCTGAGGAGAGCAATAGGCTGTTAAAACCTAGTTGCAGGTAAGGAGAGGGAGAGGTGAGTTGAGGTTAGGATACTACTTCCACAAGATATTAATTTTGAAGAAAGAAACACTGTTATTTATACCATTACCTTGGACAGTCCAGCTCGATATTGAAGTGAGGATAAAACAGCCATCTCCGGAACCAGGTGAGGAAGAATTAGCTGAGGAAATATCCGGTGCAGTGTTGATGTCGCCGTTCCCGCATGCCGCACCTGAAACATATAAACAAACTCGGACGAACTCACATTAATACAGTTTTATTGATATGGAATTAGTGTATTTACCTAGTGTAGGCGATGTTCCTGTTGACGAGGCTCCGTGTTGTTAGTATCGAGCAGTTGAGACGGTACGCGGGTACGGAGATTTTCACTGCACATAAACTGTACGTGCGTCGGATCGGCTGAGTCAAGCGAACGAGAGCCAACTGTTGCGCGTGGCGCATGCGCGCGGACTCGCTGATAGGTTCAACACGACGAAATCGGTGATTCCGAGTCGGGCCATCGAACGAGACGTTAAACATATATTTTAATTATTATTACCGAGAGTGGTTAATTTTTATTAATTGTTTGTTTTTTATTTCGAGCTTCCGAAGGTGAGAATTCCTGTTCTTTTTATCCTGTTTCTCCAGCTTCCCGTGTAAGCTGTGGAGTTATGCGTGAGTGTGCGGTAATCGCGATTTTGTGTTAAATAAAATTTGCCGCAAGACCGCGACTGGCGACCGTGACAATTTTGCGTTTGATATGTATCACTTTTATTATCATTAAAGAATCCAGCTTATTATTAAAGTTATTGTTGTTTATTCTTGTTCACTAATGTTTGGGAGCTGTTCACCCTGATCCCCAGTGAACGTGTTTTAATATATATATATATATATGGGTGGTTCTCTGTGTCATCGAAGATGAAAAAAATAAATATTGCTATAACTGTGGGAATATGTTTTAGAGGTATCCAGTAGTTCTCCTGAATTTTTTCAGATTTTTTCTGGGCCATTATTTTATGTTACAAAGAGTCAAAGTTGACATTTTAGCACTTTTTTGCATTATATGCCCATTTTCATGAATTTTTAGCTCCCAGGGGATGCATTTTTCACTAAAAACATAAGTATGACTTTTTTTTGTAAAATTTTCCGAACTTTTCATTAAAAATACTTTTAAAGACATAAATGTATGCTGTCACACTCTTGTAAGCCATTTAAACCTTAAATAGTGAAAATCAGCAATTCTGCTCCGGACTCTGGTAACCTAATACTGTCTAAAATATGTCTTTTTATAGTCAGAAACTGCCTATAAATTTCCAGAGTGGGTCTAAATCATTAAGATCACTTATGGTCAAAATATCCGGGAAAAGTGCCCGAAATATTAATAGAAATCTATATTTGTTGCCTTATAACGATGAATCTATTAGCATGATCATTGCAAAAAAATTTGTGCACTTACCTTGGAGTGGTAGAAAAGTATCTTCACTTGTTTCAGTATCCATCTAATCCCCTGTAAGCTGCTAAAAATACAAATATTATTATACAAATGTAAAAAATTAATTTTTAAACATTTATAATGCTGAATTTTTAGTTTTACATCCCTTACAAGAATTATAATACTAATCTGAAGGATTACTATAAATATATAAATATCATTATTACAATAACTGAATATACGTATTTAATACAAAAGATATATAAATAAATCGGATATATAATTATAATGAATAATATGATAACGTGACAGTGACAAGTTTGTGAAATCTAAACAATGTATTGCTGAATAATAATAATAATAATGTTGATACTTTTATAGTAATCCTTCAGATAAGTATTATAATTCTTGTAAGGGATGTAAAACTAAAAATCCAGCATTATAAAAGTTTAAAAAATAATTTTTTATAATTTTATAATAATATTTGTATTTTTAGCAGCTTACAGGGGATTAGATGGATACTGAAACAAGTGAAGATACTTTTCTAACATTCCACCGTAAGTGCATAAATTTTTTTGCAATGATCATGCTACTAGATTCATCGTTATAAGGCAACAAATATACATTTCTATTAATATTTCGGGCACTTTTCCCGGATATTTTGACCATAAGTGATCTTAATGATTTAGACCCACTCTGGAAATTTTTAGACAGTTTGTGACTATAAAAAGACATCTTTTAGACAGTATTAGGTTACCAGAGTCCGGAGCAGAATTGCTGATTTACACTATTTAAGGTTTAAATGGCTTACAAGAGTGTGACAGCATACATTTATGTCTTTAAAAGTATTTTTAATGAAAAGTTCGGAAAATTTTACAAAAAAAGTCATACTTATGTTTTTAGTGAAAAATGCATCCCCTGGGAGCTAAAAATTCATGAAAATGGGCATATAATGCAAAAAAGTGCTAAAATGTCAACTTTGACTCTCTGTAACTTAAAATAATGGCCCAGAAAAAATCTGAAAAAATTCAGGAGAACTACTGGATACCTCTAAAACATATTCCCACAGTTATAGCAATATTTATTTTTTTCATCTTCGATGTCACAGAGAACCACCCATATATATATATATATATATATATATATATATACGTGGGGATCAGGGTCTGTTGCCTTGATCGTATCGTTGCCACACTCAGCGTTACCAGGATCTCGAGGTACAGGTGTAGTAATAACTAGACAGAGATATAAACGTTATTAGTATTTATTCATACAAGCTCTCGTCCGCTCTTGCGGACTCATGCGTCGGAAGCTACGACGCGACTTACTCGACTCGCTCTCGACTCTCGCTCGTCTCACTCGCTGTGAAGCGCCAACTATTGGTTATTGCGGTAAACACTCTGTGTGCCTGTTGCCCACAGTGCTCCCCCTTAAATGTTGAACGGGGTTTTTTCTAGGTTAACATTTACCTACTTACTAAAGGTGTATATAACCTCCTCACCTGATGGATTCTGCTCGTATGCTTTAATGAATCTTTGAAGTCGCCCTCGTGGCGTGATTACTCTACATTTTCGTAGTTTAACTACAATTTAATTCGAAAGCTTAAGGTTAGACTCGATGAACTCCAGGCTCAACATCCAGGTCTTTTTCTTACCTAAGCTGTTTTTTATATATAATTTTGCGAGCGGTGCATTTGTCAGCGTATCAGTCGCTTGGTTGATCTGTTTGAAATACTCTAGTTGTATTTCTTTTAAATCTGAGTGCGCTGAAAAGTTGGGTGTTTTCCTGAGCGTTATTCCTAGTATATTACAATATTCCAGTGCCGTTAGCCTTTCAATTACATTTTTAATTACATTGTTCATATCGATGTTGTTACTTAAATCTAGGTATCTTAAACTATGATTTACGCGCAATTGTCCCAGATTAATCGCTCTGGTATTTGCTCCCTGCTCGTTAGTGAAATTAACCGTTAGCTTCGATACTCTGCACTCGGGTGTGCAGATCTTCTCGAATAACTCAACGAGGTGTCTTTGGTTGTCTATACTTTTACAATCGGTTAGCTGTATGGTGTTTATTCTTGTACTTAATTCTACCAATGTACATAGTGCTGTTGCCGACAGCATATTGCAACCTATTAATCTAACAGTTCTTAATTGATTGAGTTGACACAAGACGCTTGCTCGGAAGTTACAATTTCTTTTCACGGTTAATGATCTACAGTTCCTTAAACCCTCGAAGACGGCCTCGCACGGTTCTGAAACTCTACCTATACTAACTATCTCGATGTCAAACCATTCGACGATCTGTTTCAACATACTCAATGATATTTCTACGCTTGATATGTGCAACGATTTTAATCGTCTTTGTCGCGCGAATTTTTCGGTCTCGACACCGAAGAGATGTTGGTTTTTTAATAGAGTCATTAGAAGGGTCGACGTAACCTTACTATCCCCGTTGTCGCAGTTGATCTCGTTAAATTTAAACTTTTTTGAATCAAAAATTATTAATTCGGTTCCGTTTGTACTCTTGTAATGGTCTAAATTTGAGTCGAAATTGACTTCGTTCCTGTGTAATACTGTACTGAAGTAACAAGCTTTATATACGTTGAAAAATTCCTGTGCGGTTAGACGCGAGGTTACTGAACTAGCTATGGATGTGCTTCCGAACACTCTTAAGAAGTGTTCTGGTGCTTTAAATTCGTGTGCCCTGCTGGGTTTGATTTCCTGAGGCTTCGCTGGTACGCGCACTTGGTCTGGCTTAACCTTAACTATGTCTACGTGCCCTTTGTCATCTTTAAAAACTATTTTATGCAGGATTGAGTCTGCCTGCATACGGAATGATGTCGACAACTGTTGGCACTCGATCGCGAATGTCGTTTTCCCTTTCTTTGTTCTTACTCTACTTATACTAAACCTATCATACCTTAGTTCTGTAAGCTTACTAACTATTACTTCTTTCTTGTAATAACGAAACATGTTAAACGCAAATAATTTCCGTATCGGTCCATCGTCCGCGAAAATAATCGGGTGAGCGACCTCGATTTCCACTTCGCGTGCTACGGTTCCCCTCCAGACTTTGCGTTGCAATGCTCTTTTACGTGATTCGTATGCATCTGCCTGTTCTTTGCGGTACGATTCTGCGTAGAGTTCAACCATGAAGCAATCGTGTCTGATCTCCTCGTCAATTGTTCCGTTCTTATACCTATTCACCGCCTCCAAAAGCCTGCGGATCGGTTGCTCTACGTTTTCCTATAGCATATTATTTTGGGGTTTAACATAAAATTTACAGATTTACATCTATAGTCGCGATCTATTACATTAACAAATTCAGTCTTTCGGTTTCGTTTTAAAATACTGGGTATAAATTTCTTTGGCTTACTAGTATTTTATTATTAAATTAGTAAATAGTCGATTGTAAAGGGTCAATAATAAATAAATCCAATTTATTTATGTATGTGCACAACGTTTCGTCTGCTAGGTTTGCAGACCTCTTCTCACTTGGGCTGTAACATTATATTCATTATCAAGCACCTGAAGAGGTCTGCAAACCTAGCAGACGAAACGTTGTGCACATACATAAATAAATTGGATTTATTTATTATTGACCCTTTACAATCGACTATTTACTGATTCAACAATGGAGGGTGAAAATTACAAAAAATTACTAGTATTTTGCTTTGAACACGTATGTGGTTCGTCTTTGTTACAATTGCATTTACCGGTTCTCGCGTTCTGCGTTACGTCCGGTTCTTGATTTTATGGCATCTCTGAATGACTAGGATTATACAACGTCTCGTTCGTTTCAGAGTTTTCCGCCAAATCGCGTGATTCGCAATATTGCTCGTCATTTGCGGAGTATGCTCCACTTGTTAAAAAACTGCTGGGCGTTACTACGCCCTGGTTATATGCAATGCTGTCATCAACTGTGTCTAAACTGTTATTATCGTTGATAACTTCGTCATTTATTGTATTTGCGTTACTTTGCTCGACGTCGATGTCAGCGTTGCTGGATATTTCATTGTGCGAATTACTCCCGTTCGCGGTGTTGTCTCTAACAGTCTCGGGTAGACTGGAGTTCTTAATTATCTCGGTTTATTCCGTCCGAATGAAGTATGCGGGTTTTAACAGTTCTATATTTACGAGTCTTTATCGTCCGTTCACTTCGATAGTAAAATTGCGTCCGTTAGCAGAACGTTCAATGACTTTATGCGGTCCAGTGTACGGTCTTTCTAAGGCTGGTTTAATGAGTTTAGTCAAGAGAAATACGTGTGTGCAGTCCTGTAAGTCCCTAAATACGAATGGTCGTGATTTATTCTTGTGTGCTACCGGTACGGCTCTTACCCTGCGCATATAATCGCGAAATTCGTTTAAAAATACATTGCTTTCCGTCGCGAATTCGTCGAATATGCATAACTCGCCCGGTATCCGGAGAGATTTTCCGAACACGAAATTGGCGGGGCACGCGTCGGTCTCTAGCCTCACGCGTGTTCTCAAGCCTAATAATACCGTCGGTAGTATTCGGGACCAGTCTGCTTTCTCCGTGTGGCACATGATGGACGCCTTTAGGTCGCGGTGCCATCTCTCCACCATGCCGTTAGAAGCTGGGTGGTACGGCGCGGTTCTGTTTCTTTTAACGCTCGTTAATTGTAATAACTCGGCGAAAAAACTTGACTCGAACTGTCTACCCTGGTCGGAGGTTATGTACATCGGTGCTCCGTACCTGGCTATCCAGTTTTCGTAGAACGCGCGCGCTACCATGGTCGCTGACGTCTCGTACAGCGGTATGGCCTCAGGCCACCTGGTGAATCGGTCGATCATTGTTAAGATATACTTATACCCGTTGCTGCCGCGTAACTGTCCTACTAAATCTATGTGAACGTGTGCGAAACGCTCGTCGGGTGTTACTATTTTTTCCGGTAAAAATTTGTTATGGCGTGATATTTTTGATTTTTGGCACGGAATGCAGTTCTTGCACCATTTCTTCACGTCCCTACTTATTTGCGGCCACACGTAATGCTGGCGCACTACCCTGTCTGTGGCTACTGCGCTGGGGTGTGCGTTACCATGAAACAAATTAATTACCTCATCACGTAATGTTTTCGGCACATATGGTCTAATGATTTCGCCCGATATGTCGCAATAAAAGTCTAAATGATTCTCTCCCCATGTTAGTTTCTTTAACTTAATGGAATAGTCGGTTCTCTTTAAGATTTCTTTTAGTTCGTCGTCTTTCAATTGTTCTTCGCGTAGTTTCGCGAGATCGAAAACGGTTGGGAACCTCAGCGCGTCGACTTTTTTAGCGTTTCTATCTGGGATCGTTTCGGTATGTGAATGAGTGTCTATGCGGTGGATTTGGGTATGACCATTACCCGTGTCTATTCGCGAGAGACTATCCGCAACCGAATTTACTTCCCCTTTCATATACTCTATACGCGTATCGAATTGGCTGATGTACGCCAGTTGACGTTCGCGCCTAACCGGTGCCTTATCGGTATTCTGCTGGAGCGCGTAAATCAACGGCTTGTGGTCCGTTAATATGGTAAAACTAGTACCTTCTATAAAGTAATAGAAATACCTAACCGCTTCGTGAATTGCTGTGAGTTCGCGATCATATGTCGAATATTTACATTGCGCCGAATTAAACTTTTTCGAGAAGAAAGCTAGCGGTTTCCATTCGTTCTTCGTTTTTTGTTCTAGTACGGCTCCCATCGCTAAGTCTGACGCGTCCGAGACGATGCGTGTCTCGGCCTGATCCTTGGGGAAAGAAAGGTATGCCATATTAATCAAACTATCTTTTATCTTATCAAATGCGTCAACCTCCTCCTTCTCCCATGGGATGGGCCGTTTATCTTTTTTCCGCGAGCCGTTTAGATGTTTAACTAACGGTAATTGGTCCGCCGCCGCGTGTGGTATGCTTTTCCGGTAAAAATTCACCATCCCTAAGAACTTCTGGAGTTCATTCAACGTGCGCGGTCGCGGGAAATCGCGGATTGCTTTTATTTTTTTGTCCGATGGTTTGAAACCTTCCTTGTCGATAACGTAACCTAAAAATTCTATTCTCTTTGCTCCGAATATGCATTTGCCTATGTTTAATTTCAGGTTCGCGTTACCGAGTCTTTCCAACACTACCTCTAGGTGTTCTCGATGTTCGGCTTCATTTCGCGACGCAATTAAAATATCGTTTAGGTATACGAAAAGAAAATCTAAATCGCCGAGTGCTCGATTGATATAACGCTGGAATGTTTGTCCGGCGTTCCTAAATCCGAATCCCATCGCTTTATACTTGAATAAACCGAATGGAGTAATAATTGCCGTCTTTTTCACGTCCTCCGGCGCGATTGGAATTTGGTGATACGCTTTGTATAAATCGAGCGCGGTGAAAATCGTTTTTTCATACAAAAAATTGGGAAAATTATGTAAGTGCGGTACGGGGTATCGATCCGGAATTGTTGCTGCGTTCAGTTTTCTATAATCTCCGCAGATTCGCCATTCTCCGTTTTTCTTCCTAACCATATGAATTGGTGAAGCCGACGGGCTGTCCGACGGTCTACAAATGCCTTGCTCGCACAGCTTGGCTATCTCGGCTTTTGCAGCATTCAATCTCTCGCCGTTCAAACGCCTAACCTTATGGTAAATGGGTGGGCCACGGGTCGTGATATGGTGAACTATCCCGCATTTCGTAAGTGACGCGGGTTTATCGATGCCGAGAACGTCCGGGAATTTAGCTAAAATGTCCGAATACTTATGATCCGGTCCTAATACGGATATGGAAAAGACTTCGGCGTTGCCGGCTCTCCCTCGTACGTATTCATGCGTATCACCTTTTACCAGCCTGCCCATTTTAAGGTCAGGAATCAGGTGGAAATTCGCGATCGCGTCCCCTCCCAAGATGGGGTGAGGTACGTCGGCTATGATAAATCGCCATCCGATTGGCTCCTTAAAACCGAAGTCTATAACGCGATTCGCGTATCCGTAGGTCTTAATACGCGTGTTATTTGCTGCGTGGAGTTTCAACGACAGCGGTTTGCCTTTAAATCCCGTCGGTTTAGGTATTACCGATATTTCAGCTCCTGTATCGATCAAAAACATATCGCCCGTTTTTTTATCTTTTAATTGGAGACGTATTGACGAAAAGCCCGGTGCGTTTGTCTCCGCAACGTCGGGTTTAACTAGTTTTCCGAATTCGTTCCCGTCGCGACACAATCTATGCTTTTACTTCTATTTAACTCTTTTTTATCCTTCCACTTGCACCCTGGTGAACAAGATCGCGCTTTATCGCCGTACTTAAAGTGATGCGCGCAAATCCAGACACGGTTCGGCGATCTACTTTTATCGTTTCTTCGACTGCCACGCGATGTCGGGTTTCGCTCGTAGCTACGGCTACGACTACGCGTGTTCCCTACCTCGCGTCTATCACGCGTCTGATTCGACTTACGCGTAGGCGATTTACTCGTACGCGCGGCCATTATTTGAGGATCCGATAAAGGAGTATCCGGTGTGGATGTTGCGTCCAATGAATTAACACGACGTATATCGCGCTGCATCCTTTCGTGTGCGAGGTCGGCTTTGTCGAGTATTGTGTCCTCTCTCTCGAAAAACAACATATCCTCGATTTTATCTAATACTGCTGATGGCAGTCTATTAGACCATATTTTTAACACGGATTGTCTTGGCATGAGAGTCCCTGCCGCGTTAACTAACTCGTTGAAAAATGTTGACGGTTTACGGTCGTTAAGTCGCGTGTCAGTCAGCAGTCTATTTAATTTCTGTTCTTCCGACTCGGTATATTTCCTTAACACTGCTTTCTTAATTGTATTGTATTTATTGTCCAGGGGGAGAGCTTTAAGTATATCGAGGTTTTCCCGAATCAAATCGTCTCCGATATTCTTTAATAGATTGCAATATTTCATTTGGTCCGCGATAATATTATTTTCCGTGAATAACGATTCTAACATTGCGAACCACGCTTCCGGATCATGTCTCCAAAATTTTTGGAATTTAATGTTTATTGTCCTTGACTGACGACTATAATCCGACTCGATATTAAAACCGCGTAGGTGTTCCGTGTTATTATGTCCGAATGTAAACAGGTTACCGCTATTTATTCTGTTTACGTTAGGTTCGCGACTTTGCGTGTTATTTGCCCTTGTTGTTGCGATTATATCGTTAATTAGACGTTTCAAGCTTTCGGTTTCTGCTTTGAGTTCTAAGAACTTGTCCTTGGAAATTTCTATGGTTTGTTTACGCGGGCTCGTCTCCATCGCGATATCCATTTCGTTAATTTCCGAGTTTCCTATTGTCGGCATATTTCTTCTGAATATTTTGCCGTTACGCAGATAAGAATTTCTACCTAATTCTGCTATTGATCTTGGCCACTCGTATTGACCTACGAAACCTACTTCTTTTCTACGCTTTTTCAATGTGTGCATGAGTTTACAGGATTGCCCTACGGGTATACGCAGATACCATAATCTTCGCAGTTTCACTAATTTTACTCATGCCACCCGCTCGTTACGTCTAATCTTTCTAACCTAACTGGCTGATTGGCCTTACTCCGGGTTACGAGTAGCTGCTAGTTACCACGCTATAACAAGGTCGCGACCTTAGCTGCATGGCACAGGCTACTACCTGAGTCGACTACCCGCGCCCCCGAGCTCGGCTTCCCTAATTTTACACGGATGAAGCATCACTGGCATTGGGCTGTAAACGCCTCTTTTCGTTTCGCTACTCCGCGTGTGCGTCGGTCTGCGACTGAGCACACTATATCAGGATCGCGATCCTGGCTGAATGCTCGACGCTACGGCCTATACCGGACTATCTGCACACACGTTAATTCTCAACATTCTCAATATTATTAAAATTTTACTACTTGGCAACTTCATCCGTCGACGCCGTCCCGAGAATTTTCTGCATGCAATAATACGCGAATTTTGATATAACAAAGTTTTCGTTCGCGAGTCCGTTTTATATTGATGTGATTGAATTCGCGTTACCGGTTTTTACGTCTACGGTAACGGTTTTCACTATGACGATACAACATTGAGCGTTATACGTCACAGCTACTTGCTTCGGTGGGTCGATCGAATTTTACGTCATGATCGCCCTTTTTACGTTATATACCTCCATCGCAATGTTGTACTCGACGTACTTCCTGGTGGTGTTCGAAGTTCAGCTTTTACGGCGTAGGCAGTATCTCGCCGCTGTTGGATCCACAAAATGGCGGTCGGCACGCTGCGTACCGGTCGTTCTGAGTATCGGCCGCTGGCTCGTACGCTCGGTGTGTGTTTCCACGCCGCTTCCGCTGATCTTAAGTCAGTCAGTTGGCCCCTTAAAAACCTTACAATTTTTGTATAGAAAGTTTTTTTCTATCTCCAATATTTTTTGAGATATTCTCATCCATTATTTAAAATGGGACACCCTGTATATATATGTCTACTCGAAAAAGTTGAGACAGAGCTATAGGGGAAAACGAAAGAGTGAGCGAGACACGCGTGATCTTGTTATCTTTTTCATTATCTTAAACGGTCATCTTTTATCTTACACGGTCGTCAATCGTCTAATTTGCCGAAAAGCGTGCGCGTAGCAGAACCTGTCAGTGACAATCATTGGTTATGTTTAATGTTGATAATTTAAAAGTTTGTCAAATTCTTGGTTTTGGACTACAGTTTTCACAGGTACGGTAAAATTTAAATTTTTTATTTTTACTACATTTGTAAGTATAAAGATTTAAATAAAAATAGTAAACTCTTTCGTTGCTCACAAAATAATTTATTTTACATTTAAAAGTTATGTATTAAACACTTTTTTAAACAATATAAATAATTATATATTATGTCAATAATTGTTAAACATTTGTATACTAACACTTATAAAACATTTTAACTTTTTAAATTCTGCATTTAGTATCATAGAATATTAAACATTTAGTAATTACTTATTATTAATTGTAACATTGCAGTTATTAAAGACATAGGACTCATTTGGCGTTATTTTTCTATATATATACTATATTATTTCAGATATATAATATTCTAATATATATGTATAATATAAAATGACAAAACCAATTTAAATACTACAAAAAACACCAATTATTAATTAAAAAAAAACTTTTACTCCTTTTTTTCAGAATGTTAGTGCAAATATAATCTATGCTCAAAATATGAAGAAAAGTGAAGAGAATAGTTGCTGTTTAAATCAGTATTTTTTTAATAATACACGCTTTTTCAAATTATTGTTAATTTATCGAATAAGTAACCTTGAATCATCATAATAACTTATATATTATAGCTTCTTTGATGAACATAAATATCTTACCATATAGTTTATATATGGCGGGATCTATATGGCCATTGTAAATGTATAAAAAAAGTAACAAATTGTAAATTTTCGTTCATTTCAGGCGTTATTTGCAGATTATAAGATAGTGTAACGAATCAATGTAATATTTGATTATATTACATTGCTCGTTACATTCTCTCTCTCTGTCTAGCCTGTGTATTAATATTTACAGATGTTACAGGTCGACGTTCGACGATTTTCGGCGATTTTCGCGGACCTTCGTAAAGGTAAAAGTAGGGAAAGAGAGAGAGAGTTTTCGGTTCGTAAGTGCGAGAGCACTTAGACTGAACTCAACCGTCGAGAGATTAAACTCAACCGTGGAGCGACTAATCTCAACCGCCGAGAGATTAAAATTCAACCGTGTGATTAATTGCCACTGACGTGAGAAACCTTGCGATTTGTTTTCTCCATATTTTGATCGCCCTGTGCTTGTGATCCTGGTGCTGTGCTGGTGATCCAGTGAAGTTGCAATAGTTTGTTTGGCGACGACGCAGCCCAGGAAGCTAAAGAGTAGCGACTACGCAGACTTCACCTGGTTGTTTGACCATCGATCGCGTCTCAAGCACTGTAAGTGCCAGTCTTGTAGTCTCTCTCTCTCTCTTTCTCTCTTTATTTATCTCGCGTGTATACTGACCTGCGTTTCGCGCGCTGCGACGCGCCTGTATTATTGTTTTTCCCGAATACATTTATTTCTGTTATTAATTAAATACTGCATTGTTGTTTATTTAATTGTTTACCCTCTTTTTCTCGCGTTTCGCTAAATAAAGATTACCGCCGCCTCCGCCTATACGGCTTATTATAGTCGTATTATTACTGAGCGGCTGATCGCGTAAATGAGACTATTATTTTAACGGTTCTGGATTATTATTTTATTTATTGTTATTAAAAATAGCAAAACCGTTACAATAGATAAAAAATTTTTTTCACTAAAAGTAACTTGTTTAAAGTGCAACTATACTCTTCGCTTTCCTTCACATTTTGAGTGTACATTATATTTTTTTAAGTATACATTATATTATCGATAAAATTCTAAAAAAACTCGAGAACAAATTTTTTTCTCAAATTTTGGTTTTTTTTTATACATTGGTCTTATCATTTTTGCTTTAAATCTGGCCAAAATTTTGACAAGGGATTCTGACAGCAGAAAATCTTACGTCAAAATGTCTAGAAGCAAAATTTTTTTTAACACGCACGAATTTCGCATTTTTGCGCCCTAAAAATAGGGCCTAAAGTATCCCTTTAGCAACCGGCGGGCGCAAAAGTACTTTAGCGCTGCCGAGATTCAACAAACAAGAAAGACTCATTATCTTATCTGCTACCTAAATTTAGCGATTTAGATATTTATTTATATATTGGTGTGTCTATAATATTAAGCTCCATAAAAAGTTTCTGCAATTGAAAGTACTGAAGTCAAAATAGTAACGGCAAGTATTTTATAGATATCAACAGAAACTTTTTATTTATTTATTAAATATTCCACATTGAATTTGTGCCTCTAGACAGTATACTTTATATAAAACACCTTCTACGAAGGTGTCAACATTTGCAAGTATGGTTTCCAATCACACTTTCAAAAATGTTATCTGATAAAAAAATCTTTAATCATTACTCCCATCCTATTTCTATTTATATCTTGCTTAAACTCCATAAAAAGTTTCTGCAATAGAAGGTACTGCAATCAAATATCGACAAGTAATTTTAATTGAATATTTATATATTTTTTTGCTTAAACTTCATAAAGCTTCTGCAATAGAAAGTACTGACATCAAAGCGGAATTATCGACAAGTATTTTTTACGATACCATAGATTTATTTTAATTAAAATTTATATATTTTGCTTAAACTTCATAAAAAGTTTCTGCAATAGAAAGTACTGAAATCAAAGCGAAATAATCGACAAGTATTTTTTACCATACCATACATTGCATTTTTTTTAATTAAACTTTTATATATTTTGCTTAAGCTCTATAAAAAGTTTTAATTAATTTCAATAAAAGTGATAAAAAGGAAACTTCTTTTTTTCTATTCTCATTAAATAAACAATGTATATTTAATGTATATCCTTCCTAAAATTCTAACAAAAAAATTCCTAAAATTTAAATTTTTATTGTACTAATAGACAATAAATTAAATAAATACTTATTTTACTATGTAACAGTTTTTTATAGTTATTATTTAAAGAAATAATTAAATAAATAAAATGCTATTATGCTTAATAGCCGTTGCGACCGCCTCGCTTTAGCGAAATGCTATGCGGTCGTCGCGTTCGTCTCCAACCGTTAAAATTTAGCTATCCAGGCAATTTAGTACGGAAATCCATCCGTTGATACGGAGAGGGCGGTATTCGCTATGATATAGACATCGTTGGTAAATAATCTCAAATAAAGCAATATAACGCGTAATTAAATTAAAGAAAATAAAGAGGTTTTATTACTGATTAATAGATATACACATTAACGTACTTGCGGTACGAAAGACGCAAGTCGGTATAAGCTAACGCGAACAGAGCAAGAGAAAGAGAGAGAGCAATACAGAGCTGCCACTTACAGCAAGTGTTACGCGGTAAATCGCCGATGACGCGATGCGGATTTTGTCCACCTTGCGTCGTCCAACTGCAGTCAGAAATACAACTATCTGCCACCGTGACCACGAAGCACAAGTGCGAATATGCAATGATAAAAGAATGCAGTAACGCACACAGTTAATCGGAGTTAGATGTTCACTCAATTTTCTCTCTAAATTTCCGCTCACGGGTTATGCTCAAAGGTTCAAGCTAATCTGTCTCACATCTGCGCTCGCGCTTAGGTCGCGAGTCCTCTCTCTGTCTTTCTCTCACGCTTACCTGTTCTCTCTTTTCCAAATATTACTCGGTACGTCGACCTGTAACAGCTGATATTCAGTTAATATACAGGGGCTAAAGAGAGAGAGAAATATAACGAAGAACTCGTTATATTCCCCCCTTCCAGACGCTGGTTAGCCGAAGGCGTGCCAGCTCTGACCAACTACTCTCTCTCCAGACCAAAATGAAAAGAAATAAACATAAAATAAACATGCAAAATAAAGAAGAAAAGTAGAAAATAAATAAAGACCAAATTTTCTAATGCTCTCTTTATATAAAAGAAAACTCGCGTAAATCAATCGCTGGAGGACTGTCGAGTAAGTTTGCGAGATAGCGTGCGTTTTTCGGTCGTTTCGGCCGGTGTTGGTGGCCTGTTTTTAGAACCTTTAGGTCTTCCACGCTTTTTATCCGTAGCTGAGGGATTCGCAGTTATAATCGAACTAGACGATAATCGCTCACTAGGAATTGCAGGGACTGTTTTCGTCGCACGATTTACAAATACTCTGGTTTTCCGCGGCCTACCTCGCTTACGCGGCGCTTTCCCGTTTACAGTATTATTATCGTCGAACTCGTCGCTCGCATTACGCAAAATCTCGCGTCCCTCGCTGTCCTTCGATACATCGTCTTGATGTACACGTTCATCTTCAGTGGTTGAGTCTTCGTAAAATGGTTGAAGGTCTCGTACAGGAAATTTTCCAGCGTCGTGGCCTTCGTCGTCCAATAATTCATAGACAGGACACGGTTTGTAACAGTCACTTTCTGTCCACCTGCATAATGCACGTCTCGGCGTTTAGCGTTATAATATTCGGCTTGTCTATCTTGCGCGCGTGAGGCTCGTTCTGCAGCTTTCACATGTAATTCAGGTAAGGCGAACATACGCTCATGCCAATCCTCAACAGCAGTGGCGGCTTCGCGATCCATCGCAGCGTTGTCTTCATGTTTCCGCAGAGTATTAGGCGAAACTGGATGCCTTCCCATATTCAAGAAAGCGGAGCTAATACCAGTTGATTCTTGAGTGGCAGTGTTGTACGCAAACATAAGCTCTGGAATGTGAGCGTCCCATGTCTTATGATTTACCTCGATAAAAGACGTAATCATCGTCTTAATCGTATGATTTACAGGTTCCACCCGATTAGCTTGTGCGTGATAAGGCGGAATCGTAGAGTGCGTAACGCCACGATCTCGTAGGAACTTTTCCATTGATGCATTCTTAAATTCAGTCCCATTATCAGAGTGAAATACTTCTGGGACTCCGAAGCGCATGAAAACACGCTCATCAAGTGCTTTCTGAATGGTCTGCGCATTCGCCTTACGTATCGGGATGCATTCGATCCAACGGGTGAATACATCCATACAAATCAAGAGATATTCATAGCCGTGCGTTGATCGCGGAAACGGTCCCATGACGTCACCGGCTACCATTTTCCAAGGACAAGTGATGACTCGTTTGCCCATAAGTCCAGCAGGCGCTCGCTGTTCCACCTTACACTGTTGGCAAACAGGACACTTGCGCACAAATTCAGAAACATCCTTCTGAAGAGATGGCCAGTAATAGTACCGAGCGATTCGCTGATACGTCTTAGTACGTCCAAGATGTCCAGATGTAGGCTCGTCATGGTTCTCGCGGAGAACTTGTTGACGTTTCTCTTGCGGCATCGCCAATTTCCATGCATCTTCATCTTCGAACAAGTCGTTAATGGTGGATTCCGGCCGAGAGAAGTATAAACGGCCTCCAAGAATTTTCCAGTTTTGATAATGTTTCGGATTTGAACGAACTTTCGTCAACATCTGCGTATGCCAGTCATCTTCAGTCTCATATGGCAACTCAAATGACGCGATGTCGCAATCCACTTCATCTTCGTACATGCGAGAGAGCGCATCAGGCACGAAATTAAGAGAACCTTGTCGATATTCTAACTTAAAATCGTAGGCCTGCAGCTTTAATGACCAACGTGCTAGGCGTCCTGTCGGATTACGCATCTGTCGGAGCCACTGTAAACTACTATGGTCAGTAATAACCTTGAACTTGTAACCTCCAACGAACGAACGGTATTTATCAATGGCCCACAGCACTGCTAAGCATTCTCGCTCTGTTACAGAATAATTTCGTTCTGTGTCGGATAACGTTCGACTAGCAAAACTTAAAACTCGCTCTTCGCCATCAATTGTCTGCGTTAGCACAGCTCCTTGGCCAGTATCACTCGCATCTGTTTGTATGACAAACTGGTGCTCGAATGACGGCCGATGTAAAACAGGAGCAGAGGCGATTAACGCTTTGATCTGCTCGAAGGTAAATTGCTGCTCGTCTCCCCAAACAAACTTAAACTTTTTCTTAGTTAAATGTGTTAACGGCTCCGCTATCGTGGCAAAATCTTCTAAAAACTTTCTATACCACGAAGCCATACCAAGGAAAGAACGCAGCGTTTTGAGCGTTTTCGGCGCCGGATAATTAACAATTGGCGCTATCTTGTCAGGATCTGGGCGAAATCTATCGCGGTTGACGAGTACTCCAAGGTATTTAACCTCACTGTGACAAAATTCGCTTTTCTCACGATTAATTGTGAGACCTGCATCGGCGATACGCTGTAGAACATGTTCCAGCCATTTAAGATGGTCTTCGAACGTTTCGGTGACTATAATAATGTCGTCCAAGTACGAAAAAGCGTACGGCTCAAGTTTTGGACCAATCACCTTATCAATCAGCTGTTGAAATGTTGCAGGTCCTCCAGCTACACCGTAGGGCATACGAGTAAACTCGAACAGGCCTAAACCAGGCACTGTAAAAGCAGTTAGGTGCTCAGATCCTTTCTTCATTGGAATCTGGTGATATGCACTGCTTAAATCCAGTGTAGATATGTATCGTGCTCGCTGTAACTTACGGGAAAAAAAAACCGAGCTAGATCGATGCCTAACGCATCGATCATTGCCGCCGTACCTCGCCTCTGGCATACCGGCGGTCGTCCTTGTCACGTTGTCTGTTGCTATCTTTCTTGTATTTCTTATCCTCGACTGTGACGGTTATTTGGACTACAGAACATAAGGAGTTCGCTTTAGCCTTTCTCTGCTCTTGCGATTATACATTACTCGTTTGTCCTTATTTATTGCTTCGGTTTAATTTTTATTATTTTTGTTTTTGTTTCTTTGTTTCTTTGTTTCTTTACTTTTTCAGGTTTTTTGTCTACCCTGACGCAGACTTA
This sequence comes from Theocolax elegans, assembly GCA_026168455.1. Lineage (NCBI taxonomy): Eukaryota > Metazoa > Arthropoda > Insecta > Hymenoptera > Cerocephalidae > Theocolax > Theocolax elegans. The sequence goes on along the minus strand of CM047431.1, from coordinate 22,886,346 downwards.
TACTACTGAATATTTTTATTTCCGCTTCCCCGACATGAACACGTGGTTATATTGACTAGGTCCATGGGCAGTATGTTAGTGCTTCTCGAGGAGGTCACGAAAGTCTAGTATAGAATCTGTCTAATTTCAATATTGGGGGCGCTGTAATCGATTCTATATACTGCACGATACCCTAATTTACTCTTTGCGGTTGTTCAGGGGAGCAAGACCAACTGTTTCTGAGGTTTTTCTCTTCTCTTTCATTTCTCTTCTTTCTTCGCTTCTCTCTTCTTTCTTCTCTTCTCTCTTCTTTCTTCTCTCTTCCTTGGCTTTTGCCTAAACTAAAAAAAGGAGTTCCTATTTACCTATCTACTCTCTCACTCACCCTTTCTTTCTTTCTGAGCTTTTACATTCATCCTTTCCTTTCACTCAACTTTCATTCTACGAAAACCCTTTTTCCCTATCCGGAATGTTAGTCATTATTTTTATTAGTACGAAATCTCTATCTACCTTGATTACCTCTGTTCTACTACCACTGTTAGTGCGACATGTATTAGTGCGACTTTCGATTTTTAGCCTATCTACTATCTTCCGTCTCTCGCTCAATTCACTTTCTCCCTCTGCTCACTTATGCTTTTCCTTTCTCTCTACCCTATTTCTATTTCTGGAAGATTAACTGTACCTACCTCTATCATTCACACTTCGTCTTCGTCTGATCCTACTACTTCTGCTATTGTCGCGGTTAAAGCCAAGTCTTTTTCTAGGTCTTCGGTAGCAATTTTTACAAGCATGTCTTTAACCATCATGGTTAGTTTGTCTATGCCCTCTTTGGTCATCATCATCCTTTTCGTGTTTCTAGCTGCTTCTTCCATATCCTGTACATATTTATGCCGTATTGTTTCGTACTTCACACATGTCCATAAAGCGTGTTCAGGGGTGTCTGCCTCTCCACAGCTGCATAGGTCGGACTCTACAAAATTAAATCTTTTCCTGAAAGATTAAAAATTCCCATGTCCACTGAGTATTTGGATTAGCCATTTACTCGGTCTAAACCAAAACTTTGCTAGCCTTTCTTCTATGCTTGGTAAAACCTCATATGTGCGTCTTCCTTTTATCGTATGGTCCCATCTCAACTGCCATTCCCTTCTTATTTCTTGATTTAGCCTTTCTATTAACAATTTTCTTTCTCTTCGCGTGCTTAGTCCTTCCTCCGATTGTACTGTGAAGTTTTTATATCGGCACTCTTTTCCTTGTCTCATCCAATCTAGTCCGATTCTACTCTCACATTCTAAGTCAATCGGTAGGTGACCTGTAATTGTTGTAATAGATTCGGCCGAGATGGTTCTGTATTTTCCTGTGGTTTTCATCAGGGCATATCTTTGCGACATTATGAGTTTCTTTTTCTGGACATTATTTATGAGCCCGTACCATCCTGCTGCTGCGTATGTTATTATGGGTATGAACACTCCCTTATATATTATATCTAGAGATCGATAGCCTAAGCCCCATTCCTCTCTTGCCAGGAAGGCCAGCCTTTCGAAAATTTCTCTGGTTTTCTTTGAGATCTCCGTAACATGCGTTTGTACGCTAAGGCCTTTGCCAAAAGAAACGCCCAGATATTTAAACGGTTCTTGCCTTTTAATTCTTTGTCCGTTTATTCTGATTAGTGGGTAACATTTTTGATGAAATGTTCCCTTTGCTAGTAACATTGCACATTTATCTGGGGCATGTTTTATTTTGACATTTTCACTCCATTCTTCTATTATATTTATGGCCATTTGTCCTTTCCGTTCCAGTTCTTTACGGGAGTCTCTTTCGATTATAATGGCTTGGTCGTCTGCATAGGCTATCGTCTCATGTCCTCCTCTGTCTAGCTTGTGAAGCACTTCATCAAATACGACATTCTATAGGATTGGTCCTAGTAGGGATCCCTGCAAGCATCCCTTCGTCACATTCTTGCTTGCAAAATTGCCACCTTCGGTTATTATTACTTTCCTATTACAGAGGTAATCCCTAACGATATTGTACAGTCTCCAGGGGCAGTTCATGCCTCTCAGATTCTTTAGTACTCCCGGCTACCATACATTGTCAAATGCACCCTTAATGTCCAAAAACATTATGAGTACATATGTACAGCTTGAGTTGTGCACTTTGGTCTTTAAGTACACTATCGCATCTTCGGTTGATCTTCCTTTCCTAAAACCGTATTGTTTGTCAGACAGACGTGGTTCCACGATTTAATCTAATTTTTTGAGTATCAGACCTTCCAGAATTTTTCCTAAAACTGGTAGCAGGCATATTGGTGTATATGAACTAATTAGACCAGGATCTTTTTCTCTTCCTTTCTTGATTGTAATTACTTTGCCTGTTTTCCAAGTATTCGGAAATATACCAAGTTTTAGACAGTTATTATATAACCTTAGCAGTTCTTCACCAACTACTGTAAGAGCAACTCTTATTATTTTCAGATCGAAACAGTCGATTCCTGGCGCTTTTCCTAATTTCATTTTCTTTACAATTTGCACCATCTCCAGCCTTGTAAAACTTTCGGTTTCACTGTAGTCGTCTGTATATCTTTGATTTTGTTGCCTTACTTCTCTCTGTTCTCTCGTTTCTGTTTCCAGGTTATCGTCTGGAAAGAGCTGATCAAGAATTTGCTCTGCTGTGTCATTCCAGGTCATAGTGTAGCCATCGTCTGTCTTCACGTTACTTGCGATTTCTTTAACTCTAGCTTTTTTGGCAGCCAGCTTGTACGGTAAGCTCCATGGATTGTCATTACCTTGTTTGGTCACAAATTCTTCCCATTTTTGGGTTTTGGTTGTGTCTATTAGTCTTGTATATTGTCCCTTGGCCAATCTATAGGTCACTTTTGCACGTTCTCTTGTGTCCGGATCTCTTTCCTTTTGAAATTGTCTGCATAACCTATTTGTGTGTTTTTTGGCCTTTGTCAATTCCTCGTTCCACCATGGAACTTTCCTGCTTGTCTTGTTCTTAGTGGGTATAGCTTTGTCACATGCTATTTTTATCCCATTTATTATGTCTTTAATGCCAGCGATTGTTGAACCAATATCCTGTCGGTGCGGTTGGGCGTTCCAATTTTCTCTCACCAGGAGGGGTTCCACCTTCCGGGAAACAGATTTTATTGCAACTTCCAAGTATGAAAGAATTCATATGAAATTCAATCTCATAGGCTGTTTGACGAAAGTAATACGCAGTTAACGAAAAATTGTGAAAAAATATTTTTAAGCTTAATCGCCAATAACTCGGAAAGAAATGTATGCAGATACTCAAACTGAAATCCATTAAAAAGTTGAGATCAAGTAGATATAGTTTAAAAAAAAGGAAGCTCAAATATCTCAATTTGGACAAAAGTTATGGAAAAAATAAGAATTAGATAAAATTTTAACGAAAATTTAGTATTAAAATTTGATAGACTTTTTAGGCAAATATTTCGTCTAATTCTTATTTTTTCCATAAGTTTTGTCCAAAAATCTATGGTCACTTGATGTCCAGTTTTTCTGGACTTTCCATTTTTGTATTCTTTCTGCCATATCTGGTGAGGTTAGAGTTACATCAACAAAGCCTTCTCCGAGTTTATTTGCGACTGTTGCAATGCTATTAGGATCGTTTATTACTCTAAGGTTATTCTGGAGTATAAATTCCTCTAGTTTCTCTCCTTTTGCATCCGTTTCCATAGGGCCCCATAGTGGCGATCTTGCGTTCGAATCAATACCAATTATAAAGCTTTTTCCTTGTAAAGCCGTTACAATCGCTTGGAGCGATCGTAGATGTATCTCAATATCATCTTTTAGTTGGAAATATCCACTAATTAGGTATACTTTATATGGTACTGATATTTCTGCTATTGCGAAGTGCGATGAATATAAGTTACTTATTTGCATCGCTATCACATTCGGGTCTGTTATTGCTATGGTTGCCCACGGATTTTCTTTGGAAGAGACTATTCTTACACCCATACTGTATCCCGTCACTCTATTATTCCTTGTGTATGGTTCTTGTAGCATAATAACGTGAACTCCCTTTTCGTACGCTTTTTGCTTTATTTCAGGTACCACCCGCTGTGCTCGTCTGGCATTAAGTTGTGTTATCAGAATACTGGGTTTATTGCTCCCCGTAATCTGTATTGTTGACTAGGCGTTCTAGTGCTTTTGTGTAGCACGGACATTTAGTGTCGAGAACATTATGGTCCGACTTCCTTCTAAAGTCCTGTATCTTGCAAGATTGATAGTCTACAAAGATCCTCCTTCTTTGCAACAACCTACTTCTAATTTTTGGGGTTACCTCAATAACCCAGTTGGTCCTACTCGTGTCCCGCTTTCCTGTTTTAAACTTCGGCGTTAATTCTTTTTCCGCCTCGTCAGCCGAGCAAACGTTTTGCTCAACTATTAGTTCCTTTATCTCCTTCTCGGTAATGTTTTTGGGGAGATCATATATGATCATCCTTAGCTTCTGTTTTGTTGGTTTGTGCATTTCAAAGGTTTCTTTTAGAGACGGTTTATTTAGAATCTTTTGTAAGGATTCTTCATTTTCCGTCTCTATAATTAAACCTTTATTTATGGTTCTGAGGCTTCTGATCTGAGCCTTCTCTGCTCTCGGTCGGAATTCTGCTTGAAACTTAGATTTTATCTCATCTTCGTTTCTGAACTTGTCGGCTTTTTTCGGCTTTATTATGAGTTTATGCATTGCCGGATTCTTTATTGTAACAGCTCTGGTGGTCTCTCTTGGCGCAACTAATTTCTTGGTAACATCTACGTACGAGGAGTTACCCAGATTCATTGCCTTTTGCCTCTGCTCTGATAGGACTTTGACTTGTCCTTCTAAGAATGCTGCTTTCGCCAGCAGTGTTGAGACCAGGCTGTGCATGTTATCTAAGGCCTCAAGTGCCTTTTCACTGTCCTTCTTTGTTAGGTGTCTTTTAACTGTTTTTATTTGGTCCAACATGTACATTGGTACCTCTATAAGACTTTTGACCCCTATTTTTCTACTCTGTTTGCCGCTTTCGATCTCCGTGCCTTCCGACTCCGACGAGCTTGAAGACTCAGACTCCGATTTTGTTCTTGCATTCTTTGCCATTCCGGGCTTTGCCTTTTTTGGCTCTTTCGGCTCCTCGTCCAAGGAAGACGACAGGCCGCGCTTATTTCCTTTATTGTCCTTTTCTGTTTCCTTTTCTTTTGGTTTCCGCTTTGGTAAACCAGCTCCTGTAGTTGTTGCTTTGGGGTTGGGTTCCCCTTCTATTTCATGGCTGTGCACCATTAATTTGTGTTAATTGGTTGACATTTCATTTTTGTATTATTAGTGTGTTCTTTGTGCATCCTCTTGATTACACGACGCTATAAACTCTAGCAAGCTATTCGGTGATCACCTATTAGCAGTTGTTGTTTGACAGGTTTGACCGTGAGCCTTGAAAGTATCGTGGCCTCGTCAAATACAATTTAAACCTCCGAGTGCCGTTTCCTTTCCAGGTGCCACCTGGAGCAACCTCAGCAAGTTTAATTTTTACACACGCTGTTACAGGGCAGCCCGACTAACTGGCGAAGAAAGCCCGGGCCCTGGTACTATCGTGCGGTCCGGGCGTGCACGATCGGCGATCCGAACGCCGACCTCCCGGTTTATATGATGTACCCTCTTTACATCCAGGTATTCATAGTACTTCCCGTCTAGCTATAGGTTTTCTCTACCTTCCTTGCTTGGCGTACTGCCTTCTCGTGTCGCAGATACGTTTACCCTGAGTTTGCGTCTTAACACCGGCCGGCCACCTCTCCAACCGACCGATGCCCATTGCTGCGGTTTAGCCTACCGAGACGCTGAAGTTAACAATGTCAGCCATCGGCATTTCCCCCTCTGGCGGCGTGGACGCACGCAGTTGGTTTTCCAGAGGCTGTAACTTACGGAGTATTATTTACATCCATTGATATTACATCCATGTATGGCAGGGGATAAGCGCTAGTCCGAGAAATGGCATTGGGCTTGCGGTAATCAACGCAAAATCTGTAGGTACCGTTAGATTTGCGCACCATAACCACTGGGCTTGACCATTCACTCGTTGAGCGTCTAATTATTCCTGTATTGAGCATCGTTTGCACTTGAGAATGCATTTCCTCCTTGATCTTCTGGGAGACTGGATAATAGCGCTGTTTAATTGGACGCGCACCGCCCACATCTATTTCATGCTCAGACAGTTTGGTACATCCTAGTGTGGCATCTGATGTAGTTACACGTCTGTCCAATAATTCTTGCAACTGTTGGCGCTGTGCTTCATCAACGTCGGCTAGGCCAATGGCAGCCAGCGAACATGCTTCGCCGACACCTATGGCCGAGACTTCGAGCGGTACTACTTCAGTCGCGTTTTCAATAAATAACTGATTATCGCGAGGAAGCAATACTGCATTAAATGTGCGAATAAAATCAGCACCAAGGATGCAATCGGCGTCTAACTCGCTTATGATGAGAACGTCAATATAACGGCGTTCTCCTGCGATATCAAATGGCAGCTCAACATGCCCCGTTATCGGTGCAAGCTGGCCATTAGCGAGTCGCGCACCTGATCCTGGATAAGGAATGAGTTTCTTTCCAATGGCCGAGGTCACTTGTAAGCCGAAAGAACTCATTACCGTATGAGCCACCCCTGAATCGTACAATGCACGTACGCGATAACCACCGATACCGATTTGCAACCACCAACGCGAAAAATTCTTTGTATTTTCGGCGGCAGGCCCATCGCGGTGCTCGCTGGCACAATTCTCCTGAGATTGCTCGACAACTACTACTGGCAATATTGCTGGAGATTGTGTACTCTGCGCTGTTACATTTTGCGATAATTCGCCATCAGAGGTCTTCTCTGCAATAACTGGCGCGGTAGGGACCTTTTCTATTCGCCCCCCTTCTCGTTTCCCGAATACTCTGGGCAATTGGTTTTAATATACCCAGGCCATCCGCACTTGAAACAATAAACGCGTTCCTGCGGTCCCGCCTTGTTATTTCGATTGCGGTTTTGCGCGGATTTCGCTTTGGACTTGGGTGATTTGTTACTATCATACATAACCTCTTCAATAGTAACACCTGATGGCTTACCAGAGACGTTCTTCTGCTCTTTCGGCGCACCTTGCTTACTTTTACCTTGAGGTTTCTGTCCAGCAGGTGATGAGCGTTGTTCTAGCACTTGACTCAGTTTCTTGATCTGAGCTTCAAGCTTCTCTAGCCACGGAACAACGTTCTGAGTCGACGGCTCGGCGACACTCGCTACTTTTACTTGAGGAGATTCGCTAGCCGCTTTTACGCCTTTCTTGTTTTTGTCCTCTGGTTCTTTGTAGGCCACAGAGGGCAAAATACTCCGCTCGGGCGGTAGTGGCGCAGGGAAACTATGCTCCTCTTCCAGGAGCGCTTCCGCTTCTCGGGCGAGCTGAATTAACCTGTCAACGCCTGCGACTTTATCCCTTGAGACAAGCTTCCTAATGGCAGGCTGCAAGTTACTATACAGCATATCCAGCTGAAACTAAGGACTTGGCGGCCCTTCAAATCTGCTAAAGATGGTAAGCAGACAGAAAATATAATCACGAGCAGGCTCCTTTTTCCCTTGCTTGCGCGATTGCGCTTCCGCCATTAGTATTTGCTGAAGATTATGCTTTACGCCATAACATCCTCGAGCAGCGCTACAAAAATCAGACCAACTATTCCATTCACGCCTTGAATGACGGTACAAATTGAGCGCTCCGCCTGTCAGCAATTCTGACAAGCTATTCAGCAAATCGGCGTCGGAAATATGCGCTAACATGCGCCATTCTTTAACGCGCTGTATGAATTCCTCAATGCCTTCGCCCTTTTCGCCAGAGAACTTCACTCTCCACTGACGAACGGTTCGACCAACGTCGTGAGATGGCACTACTGCTCTGTTTGACATCTCCAACTGAATTTGTGCCAGCTGGTCGACAGTAAAACTAGTCGGCTGCCCCCCCCCCCTTCCAGAGTCTTGCCACTCTCTTGGAGCTGGCAGAGCCTCTTGGGTCGACGTTGGTGCAAAAGTTGGTGCGTTCGCATTAAGCGTTTTCCCCCTGTCCAAGTTTTCATAAATTGTTTGAGTATTATGCGCTGGAGGTGCTTTCTCAGGCTGTCTACGTCAATATAATTTAATACAAATGTGTCTTGAAAGTTGACCGACTTTGTGGTTTTGTCTTGGTTTGCTTAGGCCTAGACGTTTCCGCATTCATCCGCGTACTACTAGCAAAATCTGCGACATGTCGCCTTAATTGCGTAATTTCACGCTCTTTACTAATTAAAAGCGTTTTCGCATTAACCAATTCATTAGCTACCTCTATAGGTACTAACATAGTTGAGCCAGTCGCAAGCTTGCACGTAACGGTCTTAGGAGCAGGGATAAAACTACTTCCCGTACTAAATACCGTTTTCGGCCTAGCACCTCCTGTGTGTAACTGTGTACACGTCGTTTTCGGCATCGAGTATGTGACAGTCGTAGTACTTGACGTCAACGCGTCATATGACGTATGTACAACCACATCGGCTGTGTGTCGCGTCAAATTTGTCGAAATTAAATTATTTACGGCAATTGGCGTTTCCACATTGGGCGTGTCATTAGCCTGAGCATTACGAGCATCATTCTGCATCTCAGAATTTGATGGCTCATTAATGGTTTCAGAGCTATTTGCTAATGACGAAAGTCCGCTAGTTTTAGCTTGATTCAAATTCTGAACTTGTCTTTGCGCAATCTGTTCCTGCGCTTCTTCGCTAAAACAAGAATGTCTGATAACAGAAATAAGTTTATGTTCGTGACGAGTTCGCACGGCTAAATCGCCATCATCGGGGTTAGATTCTACAAAATCTGCGGCTGTGTAGTCGCCGCGTAGTAGCCTATATAGCCTTTTCACTCTAACAAATGGCGTACCTTCACGTGTCAACTCGAGAGTATTTAATACGCCGTCAAATTCGTCGCCAGTTAGATTTAAAATCCAACCCTGAAGTTCTACGCCGTATGTGCGGGCAAACTCGCTATCACTCATCATTGCCATATCAATTAAATAAATACATCAAATTTATTATTAATAAAAAAAAATAAATTAAATTTGTAGCACAATAATGGCCAAAAATAAATTTTATAAATAAATAATCAATAAAACAAATTAAAGAAAAATTTAATAATGAACAATTCTAGCAATTCAATGCGAATCGCCAAAACCAAACAAAATATGCAAGAAAAACAAGTATTTACAAAAAACAATTTTAACAATCTATTAAATAAATCATTAAATTATTTACAATAAATGTGTTACTGAAAAAAAACTAATTTAAATTATCACAAAATTTACTAATTGTAACAAAACGAAATTTTGAAATCAAAGAACAATACTTCTTGCAATATTTTGCGATTTAAAAGTTATAAATAAATAATAATAAATAAATTAATTAATGCGAAGAAACGCCAGACAAAGTTAATAATTAACTTAAAATACGCCAAAACACACTGATATTACAAAAGCTTTACGCGAAACGCCTTATACGTACGACTATATCTATCTATACGTGTATAGATACACGTATTAGTTATTTATGTACCTTGGGTGAGCCTCGCGTCATTACTGTTCGAGGCGGAAAATTTCGAGCCGAGAACTGTAATGACGCGATGTTTACCCATGGTACGTAAACAATTTTTCAGCCTTATAATTCGTACATACGACTCTTTCGTTGCTCACAAAGTAATTTATTATACATTTAAAAGTAATGTAATAAACACTTTTTTAAACAATATAAATAATTCTATATTATGTCAATAATTTTTAAACATTTGTATACTGACGCTTATAAAACATTTTAACTTTTTAAATTTTGCATTTAGTATCAGAGAATATTAAATATTTAGTAATTATTTATTATTAATCGTAACATTGCAGTTATTATAGATAGAGGACTCATTTTGCGTTATTATATATATGCGGAGACAGACTGACACAATCCAAAAATTTACTATAGTGTATAATAAATTTTACTGAAGTTGTAGTAAATATTACCAGAATTGTAGTAAAAATTAATAATTTTGTAGTAAATTTTATTATACACTATAGTAAATTTTTGGATTGCGTCAGTCTGTCTCCGCATTACTAGACAACATTGTAATTTTTACTTCAACTTTTTTTCTTCGTGTATATATACACTATATTATTTCTAAAATATAATATTCTAATATATATGTATAATATATAGTACTTCCGTATCTGAGCAATATTAAGATAACTATGATTAAAGTAACGCAAACGTTACGTTTAAACTAGTTGTGTTTACGTTTGAAAAGCCATAGATATATCTCCGATACATGTACTACGCGTTTCAAACACGTTGACTCTATACCGTTCGCGCGGCAAAGGTTATATTGCTCGCCGCATATATCCTACGGAGCGCTTTTCATACAGCCTCCTAGGATGTATAGACACCTTATACGTCCTAGGAGGATGTATAGAGGGCTATCATACAAGCGAGGAGCCACTTGTATGTATGCAACGTATTTACAAGCGGAGCGCGCTCTCCACGTAAGAGTCGTTGTACGAATTAGTAGGCTGAAAACATATATACGTCCACACATACACACACACACACACACAATTATGCGCACTACTGTACAACAGATTGAAAAATAGTGAACCTATCTATCGACTACATGGCGACTAATGTATATACATAATCTATCCCGCAAATGGCGAAACGCGATATTGTCAATTAACAGCTTTATAATTATTGTTACTTTCCAACAACAATAAACTCTTATAGTTACAAATTAGAAAAATTTTGCACTCAAATAAATGTGCAAATACAACAAAAGCAACAAAAAAATTTTTTAACAAAACTGCCAATTAACAATAATTAATTATTATTAATTATTAATAATCATTGTTAATAAATATTAATCATTATTTGCGTATTCGCCTCTCAATAAATTGAATAAAATTTCGAAATAATATTTCGTCTAAGTTAAAATAAAATTTGAGAGATAGATTTAAAATTTAAATAGCAAGTGTAGAGAATCAAAACAAAGCCAAAAGGTAAACACATCGACTATACGCCTGTTTTGACTCTCTCGAAAGCCTTTAAAATTATCACGTTTAAACTTTCACTGAATTTAAAATCGAGATTAGTTTTAGCTGTAAAAAATTAAATCGCGAAACACTAAAAAAAACTATTTAGTTGGGCGTCATGTAACCCGCCTATAATAAAGAACTACTTTGTTGGGCGCCATGTAACAGTTTTTTATAGTTATTATTTAAAGAAATAATTAAATAAATAAAATGCTATTATGCTTAATAGCCGTTGCGACCGCCTCGCTTTAGCGAAGTGCTATGCGGTCGTCGCGTTCGTCTCCAACCGTTAAAATTTAGCTATTCAGGCAATTCAGTACGGAAATCCATCCGTTGATACGGAGAGGGCGGTATTCGCTATGATATAGACATCGTTGGTAAATAATCTCAAATAAAGCAATATAACGCGTAATTAAATTAAAGAAAATAAAGAGGCTTTATTACTGATAAGTAGATATACACATTAACGTACTTGCGGTACGAAAGACGCAAGTCGGTATAAGCTAACGCGAAGAGAGGATTTGTCCACCTTGGGTCGTCCAACTGCAGTCAGAAATACAACTATCTGCCACCGTGACCACGAAGCACAAGTGCGAATATGCAATGATAAAAGAATGCAGTAACACACACAGTTAACCGGAGTTAGATGTTCACTCAATTTTCTCTCTAAATTTCCGCTCACGCGTTATGCTCAAAGGTTCAAGCTAATTTATCTCAAATCTGCGCGCGCGCTTAGGTCGCGAGTTCTCTCTCTGTCTTTCTCTCACGCTTACCTGTTCTCTCTTTTCCAAATATTACTCGGTACGTCGACCTGTAACAGCTGATATTCAGTTAATATACAGGGGTTAAAGAGAGAGAGAGAGAGAGAGAGAGAGAGAAATATAACAAAGAACTCGTTATAACTAAAAATAAATAAAATTAAAAAAAATTATTTGCTATATCGCTGCTAGAAATGGTGGGGGAGTAATGCTGCTTCTTAATTATCTTATTTCTAACAAGTAGCCGGTGCTACTGTTGCGGTGTGCTCGTGTTTAGTCTCCATGACTATTCTGCTTGGCTGCTATCTGTGTTAGTGTACACGGTGTATGTGATTCGATTTTGCTCTTATATGCCTATAAGTACGATTGGCTGGGCCCTTACATTATATTTATTATATCGTAGCGCTTTGAGAGCTCATTTCGCCTTCGCGACACTCTCATACTGCATACTTACATGTTCTCTCTCATTCCTATTAAACATTTTATTTAATAACAAAAATTAAATTTTAAATGCAATTAAAATATTGATTTTATGTATATTATGCTGCTATTAAATTATAAGATTGGTGCATGCCTTGCTTCTTATTTGCCTTATTGCTGCTACTGCGTAATTATTTTGCTTGCTTATTATAAATTTTAAATATTTTTCTCTTAAAAAAAAAATGTAATTTTAGAACAAATTTATGCATATTATTTCTTGGCTTCTGGGGTATTTGTTAGTACAGTTAGTACATTAACCCATTTCCTCCCAAAATGTCCATTTTGGCCATCAACTTTCAACAGCTTATTGCTATTTGTTTTCACAACTCCCAAAAAATGCTAAAGCCTATTCCACTATTTCGAGGTCGCTCTATCGATTCATCCCATTTAGAAAACGGAAAAATAATTTCCAGCCCCCGAATTTTCCATTTTAAAAAAAAAAAGCTTGTTTTTAAGGATTTTTTTTTCAAAAAAGTGCAATTTACAGTGCTGAATGCACTTAGAAATTTAGCTATTTGGATATTTTAATTTTTTCGTCTAAGGGTTGTAAAACCACCCCTAAATAGGACAATTTGACAATAACTAAGGTTGAATATGTATATTCACATATACACATATGCGTATGGATGTTTATGTTTTTGAGGGCGCTGATTTCGGATTTTTAAGTTAACTATAGGAAATTCAAGAATGCTAAGCCATATTCCACTATTTTCGAGGTCGCTCTATCGATTCATCCCATTTAGAAAACGGAAAAATAATTTCCAGCCCCCGAATTTTCCATTTTAAAAAAAAAAGCTTGTTTTTAAGGATTTTTTTTTCAAAAAAGTGCAATTTACAGTGCTTAATGCACTTAGAAATTTAGTAAAATGAATGAAAACAGGGAGGTCGAGGTCCAGTGTATAGAGTTATGCTATTTGGATATTTTATTTTTTTCGTCTAAGGGTTGTAAAACCACCCCTAAATAGGACAATTTGACAATAACTAAGGTTGAATATGTATATTCACATATACACATATGCGTATGGATGTTTATGTTTTTGAGGGCGCTGATTTCGATTTTTAAGTTAACTATAGGAAATTCAAGATGGCGGACCCAATATGGCGACTGATAAATTTTGATTTCGCGTATTTTTTTCAAACTATGTTAAATCTACTGCAGGAATCTCTTTCGGATTGTTGATGATGAATCCAACGTCATAAATTCAGAACTACACAATTATAAAGCATGTCTTCAATATGGCCTATTCAATATGGCGACCTTTTTTTTCAAATTTTCAAGTTTTTGTACTATAGGAAGAAGGCTTGGTGTTCGGGGATTTTTGGGTCCGCCAATTACAATTTTTATGTCAAATTTAGAATGTATTTCGTAAAATTAAAAAAAGAAAAAAAACAAAATCAAAAAAAGTAAAAAAAAGAATAAAAACAAAAAAAAAACAAAAAAAAGTAAAATGATTCTCGGTACATGTCTACCTCCTCGCGGTGAGAATCGGTAACAGTTATACTTACATACTGGCTAAAGACGTCGAAAAAAATTTAAGAACTGACAATTCGAAAAAATAGTAGCCAAACTGAATCTGCCATTTTGAATTTACGAATTTGAATGTTGCAGTTTTGACCTTGCATTCGTCAACAACAATCCGAAAGAGCTTGAAAAAAAATACGCGAAATCAAAATCTATCGATCACCATATTGGGTCCGCCATCTTGAATTTCCTATATTTGACTTAAAAATCGAAATCAGCGCCCTCAAAAACATAAACATCCATACGCATATGTGTATATGTGAATATACATATTCAACCTTAGTTATTGTCAAATTGTCCTATTTAGGGGTGGTTTTACAACCCTTAGACGAAAAAAATAAAATATCCAAATAGCATAACTCTATACACTGGACCTCGACCTCCCTGTTTTCATTCATTTTACTAAATTTCTAAGTGCATTAAGCACTGTAAATTGCACTTTTTGAAAAAAAAATCCTTAAAAACAAGCTTTTTTTTTTTAAAATGGAAAATTCGGAGGCTGGAAATTATTTTTCCGTTTTCTAAATGGCATGAATCGATAGAGCGACCTCGAAAATAGTGGAATATGGCTTTAGCATTTTTTGGGAGTTGTGAAAACAAATAGCAATAAGTTGTTGAAAGTTGATGGCCAAAATGGACATTTTGGGAGGAAATGGGTTAAGCTGCTGTTGTAAAAAATAAATAGAAACAGAGAATTTCGAGTTAATAATTAATTCTTATAATTCAGTTGCTAATGTCTATTTTATTTAATGTTTTTGCTGCTTGCTGTGGCTGCTAGCAGAAAATAAAAGGGGGTATTTTGGTTATTACTTTCGGGGTCTGAGCTGACGTTTGGATGGGCTGCTAGGGGATATATGCGTGTCAGGTATAATTTTCTTGGGACAACCTCTTTTACGGGTAGATGGGTTATTGGGCGGGTTCGCGATTCGAGTGCTTTACAATAGTTGTTGCTGCTGCGTTTGGGGAGATTGGGGGGGAATTACATTTCGGGGAGGGACATACCGTTTTAAATCGCTAATGTGAACCTTAGTTTGTCGTTTGCTGCTCTCATCTTTCACTAAATATATGCTAGGGGAGAATATTTGAATTACATTTGCGGGTCCTATATATTTGGGTGCGTGCTTAGCTGCGAAATTATCGTCGGCTGACGATAGCACACGATTGCAGCGACAAACTAAATCTCCTAAGTGGTACTGTATGTCTCGACGACCTTTATTATAGTACCATGCTTGCTTGGCTGTGGCCATTTCGGTATGCTTTTTACTAGGTCGTAGATTGCTGGCAATCTATGCAGTCGCTCTGTCCATTGCTGCGTATCTGGGGCGGGAATTTGGTTTGGGGATTCAATGTGCTTTTTGATCAGAGCTATGGGAATACGGTTCCTACCAAAATTTAGGAATGCTGGTGAGTATTTGGTGGAGGAGTGCACGACTGTGTTTAGTGCAAAACAAAATTCGCCTAGATGTGTGTCCCAATTTCTATGATCATCAGCTAAATAGCTGTTAATCATTGGCTTTATATTTCTGTTTAGCTTTTCCACAGAGTTGGCTTGCGCGAAATATGGAGGGATTGTAGAGTGCGTAATCCCGTAATATGCTAGCTTCTCTGTGACCATCCGATTATCGAATTTCAGCTCTTCTTAATGCCTTCATCTCCACGTATCTCGTGAAAAGGTCTTCAAATACAATAATGTATTTGAAGCCTTGTTTCGATGGTGGCTTCGGGCCTATAATATCGGCTGCCACTACTGTCTAGGGTGCACTGATGTTCCTGCCTTCCATAAGACCGGCGGGAGCTTGTTGGCTGCTTTTATGAGTTTGGCACTCTTGCCAAGCTTTAACATATTGGCATGTATCCATATATATTCCTGGCCAGTAATAATACGTAGCCAATCTAGCATATGTCTTGTCATTGCCTAGATGGCATGCTTGCGGCGTGTAGTGGGCTTCGTATAGGGCTCTTGGTCGGTCATTTTGGGGTAAAATTAGCTTCCAGGCATCGTGGTCGGATACAAGGGGATCTACTAGTGGATTGGGACGGTGGGCGTATAATAGATTATTCTCTATTCTCAGGTTGGGGTATTTACTGGGGAATTTGGCTACTGCAATTAATTTTGTCTGATACCAGGGATCGCTGCTGTCTATTGCTATGGCTGCTGCTGCTTCAGTGTTCTCGTATGCTCGAGATAATGCATCCGGCACTTTCTGTAACGCTCCTTTGCGGTGCACAAATTTTATTATAATTTTGCAGGATAGTATTTCAACGGGCCAATCTCCCTGTTGGATCCTTAATATTATGCAACCAGAGAAGATTGTGGTGATCCGTTACTACCGTGAACTCTTCCCCTTGCAAATAACCCTTGAGTCGGTCTACACACCATAACACGGCCAAGCACTCCTTTTCCGTGACGGTGTATTTCCGCTCAGCTTTGCTTAGGGTTCTGCTCACATAGTATATCGGATGCTCTTCTCCGTTTATCTCTTGCGTGAGAACTCCGGCTATTGCATAGTCGCTAGCATCAGTTTAGAGGGAAAATGGGAGGAAAAAATCGGGTCGGACTAAAACGGGGGCTTAGGTGAGGGCTAATTTCATCTTCTCGAACGCTTTTTGCTGCTCTTTGTGCCAGTGTCATCTGACATCTTTCCTTGTAAGATAATTCAAGGGTGCTCGGTAGTCTGCTAATTTGTCGATAAATTGGGAATACCAACCGATTAATCCGGTAAATCTCCGTAGCTGCTTCAAATTAGTGGGGGCTGGGTATTCTAATATCGGCTTTATTTTGTCATTATTTGTTTTTAGGCCATCCTGGTTAACTTTATAACCTAGGTATGTAACCTCCGCGCAACAAAATTCAGCTTTTTCGCGGTTTAGCTGCAAGTTGACTTTCTTAAGGGCTGCTAATACTATTTTGAGCCACCGAATGTGTTCATCAAAGGTTTTGGCTGTGATGATTATATTATCTAAATCAGCGAACACATTTGGTTCCCACTCTGGCTTTATTAAATTGTCCATTATTTTCTGGAACATTGCTGGTGCGTTTGCTAGACCGTAGTGTACGCGGGTGAATTGAAATAAACCCTTTCCTGGGAGGGCAAAGGCTGTTATTTCTAGGCTTTCGGGGGCTAGGGGGACTTGATGGTAAGCTTGGGATAGGTCTAGCTTGCTTATGTAGCGACTTTCTCATAAGTGATCTAGTATATCATCCATGTTTCGCATGGGATAAGCTATTTTCTTAGTTACTGCATTGACTTGCCTATAGTCAATGCGGAAACGATATGCACCGTTCCCTTTAGGGACAATGACGGGGCAGCTGCACCATGGACTATCGGAAGGTTCGATGATGCCTTCACGTAGCATTCTATCGACCTCCCCATAGCCTGCTTGTAACATTTTAGGCGAGTACCGGCGGTTTCTCTGCCTACTGGGCTCTGCTCCTTGTGTAGCTATTTTATGGACGGTTAGGTCTGTAGTACCTAAAGTCTTGGGGGCTGCGGGAATCATTTCATCTAGAAGCTGCTGCAAAATTTTTTTTTGTGAAGGGGTAGCTCTTTTGAGTCCTCCGATGCTTGCTAGGGCTGGTATGTAGCTCGTGTCTTTGCCATGAGGATAAAAATGATGCGTAATGCCCTTAGAAGTCCACCACGTATCTTTTTCATAATGTATCCTCATGTTAACTTTGCGCTTAAAATCGATCCCCAGTATGCAATCATACTGTAGATCGTCTGCTACTTGAAAAGGCATAAGTATATTGTCGCCGTCAATAATTATTGAGACTTCTATAATACCCTGAATTGGTACCGTTGTACCGTCTGCTACTTTTACTACTTTGCAGTCAGATCTCCTGAGCTTCTTTTGGAGCACCTTACTCATTCCTTTACCTATAAAGGAGTGCACTGCCCCATCATCGAGCAGTGCTATGAGCTTGTGTCCATTGAGCTCTATATTAAATTGGGAATTTGCTGGATAAGGGACTCGTTACCTGCTAATTGGGAGGGATGAGACCCTATGGGGGGTTTAGGTGAGACAATACGTGTCCTTATATTCTCTGGCTGCCGTTTCCCTGTTTCTTTGTGCTGCATTTAGGGCAGTCTCTAATGTAGACTCCCTGGTCTCCACAACCATAACAGAATACTTGAGAGCCCTCTGCTACACAGTGACCCAATTGGTCACAAATAAAGCAGGGCTCTTTCTGCTTCCTTGGGTGGTTGGAGATTATCGGCGCTCTTGTCGCTGCTCTATAATTGCTCTGGCTCCTGGGTTGCTGCTGATTTTGGCTCCTTGGCGAGTCGGGCCTTTGTGGAGTCATTGTTGCTTTTTGTCATTGCTTTTGGCTGGTATTGGCGCCCACCTTATTCCAAGGCTGCTTATGTTGTGTGTTGCTGCTGCTGCTCAGCCTTGGGGAATCGCGTTCTACTGCTTCTATAAACTTAGGGAAATTTTGCGCTGCTTTTCTGGTTGGGGGCTGCTGGGCTTGTTATATCGCTGCTCGTGATTGTGTTTGGGGTAGGGTGTGTGCTCTTTGGGGGTCTGGCGCGGGTATAAGGATTTGGCATTGCTCAAGCTGCTTACTGCTGCTACGCTGCGCGGTTTTTGCTGCTACGGGTCGACGTAATCATATTTTGTGATGCCATAACCTTGGAAAGTTGGTGATGGCTTGTATGTCTCGTCGAGTAACCGCCTAGCTTATTCCTTTTTGCCTAGCTTTTGTAGCTGCTCAAAACTATCATATTGGTTTCTTTCTATTTTGCATCTGTAGCTAGGATGCAAATTTCTAAATGCTCTGTCCAATTGATATGCTAGCGGAAGCGGAGGTTTAATTTGGTCCAATATTCCTCGTAATTTTGAAAGATACGTCGAGATGTCTTCATTTGAACCTTGCGTGCGATTTTCTATTATTTGCCGTAAGTTGCTCTGGATTTCCTCCGATCCATATTGCAATCTCACTGCGTCGACAAAGTCAATAAAATTTCTCCAGCTGCTCTTATCTCTTTTAAACCAATCCCATGCTTCATCGTCGAGCACGGATGGGAGAGCTTTGATTATGTCGTCCATCGAGAGGTTATATGTCTCCTTGCATTCCTGGAGATTGCTTAGGAATGTTTCTGGATCGCTTTTCCTTATCCCTTTGAATTGGATATGATATCTAGAGAAAATTGCGACGGTTCTTTTTTCCCTAGTGAAAAGCGAATCCTCTAAATTGCTGCAATTGAAATAACAATTCCTAAAAGATGGCATCGACGAATTGGCTTGCTGCGGCTGCTGCTGGGGAGGGGGGATGCTAAATGATGTATTTCTTTCAGGGTTTAAATTTTGGATTTGAGGCTCGTCAGATATGCTGCTCTGGTGTGCTTGTTCTCGTCGTTGCTGCTGCGCTGCTAAGTCATCTTCCCATTGCATGCTGGGGAGATTTCTTCTGCTGCTGCTTGTGTCTGTGCTGCTTCTCGGGTCGTTAGGGTTCGATTGGTTACGCTCGTTCATCCTTCGCTCTGCTGCTGTTTGCTACACTGTTCTAGATGCTGAGGGTTGTATGCTGCTTGTCGTCCTTGGCTGCGAGTTTGTATATACGTGTGTGCTTTGTGTTGCTGCGGGAGTTGTATTTGGTATAAAAGGGTTATTCGATAAATTTTCATCTGTCGGGATCGTTGGAGCAAGCGTGATAACTGGGTAATATGACGTTGAGTTTATTCCCAATAACGATACTGTTGTGCTTGGCGATGTATATAATAAATCTGAAATGATTGGTTCAATAAAAATCTTTGCTGCTCTTACTCAGTTGGAGATGGCGTCGTTAAATGCCTGCGCGTTGATTGTGCTTGCGGACGATATGCTGCATGTAGCAATTTTTCATTTATTGTTTCGTTGCATTCTGTTGGCTCCTCCATTGTCAGTGGATCCTGGTACCGTCCTTGAGACTGTCCGGTTTGCAGTTCCACGTATAGCATCCGACCAGATGTATTATTTTACTCTCTTGCTGCTCGGGGAGGAGAAGGGAAATTCGTAATTTCGGATTGTATTAAGGAGAGATCTAGGAGAGATTCTTCTATTAAGCTAAATTCTTCCAAGTGTCGTCCATCTACTTCTGGTTTCCATTTTGCTGCTGAGGAGCCATAATTTCTAGTTAATTCGTACCGTGCTACGCGATCTCGAATTGTACGCATATCATCGTCTATGTTCAAATATAGCTGATTACAGTAAATTGTAATTTTCCCATCGGCGGTATTATTTATGGTGCGTCTAATTATCGCTGCACCTTGTGCTACATTATCAATATTTATTTTGCTACCTAATTTGTAGTTGGCCGCCATTTTGAATTTTAACTTAATTATTCTATCAATAATTAAGAAGGGGAGGGTAGAAGTTTGGCGCAATAAATCTGCAGCTCAATACTTAACGCAATTAAACTAACAGCCCAACGTGAAAAAATAAAAATTAAAGCTGAAACAATCCAAAATAAGGTAAATCAGGCAAGGGTAATAACAATTTATTGGGTTTTTAAGTTTTCGGCTTTTTATGTGCTAGTTTGCTAATTTTGTTAGTTTGTTAAAAGCAAAATTAAAGTTTTATTAATGTTAATTATTTGGCTGCTAGCAGGGAAAATAAGAAAACAAAAACAAAAAATAATGTTTTCAATTTGCACGAAAAAACAAAAATTTTATTTATTATGTATTAATTAAATACGGGTTTGCAAAATTATTTATCAATTAAATAGCTTCTGCCAGAAAAGAAATGAAAATATTAACGTATCTTGCTCACTGTTGAGTATATATTATTATATATAAGGGCTAAATTATATAAAGCCACATAAAACATTAATTTTAGTTGATTGAACAATGCAAAAATTAAAATAACAGGTTATAATAATAAATGGTATAGCTTGGATGAGAGAAGGGGGGGGGGAAAAGCGAAACAAAATGCTAAATTGCGTGTTAGAAAATAAATATACAAGTATTATAAAATATACAGAAATATATTGCATAAAAATATTGCTTAAAGAACACAAAAAATGAAATTTTATAATTATAAAATTTTAGCACCACGTGTAAATTTAATTTAAGATGGCCGAAAATATGGCCACGCGTCTTCTTCCTCCTTCCCGTATGTGTGCTTCACGCGGGGGGAGGGAAAAATGGCTACGGCTTATCTATTACTAAATTATTTAACTCCGTCACACTTGACGTTCACACTTTATTTTAATATAAGAATTGCTGCTGCTTACTCTATCATAACTTAGATAATCAAAATTCAATTATATTTTTTTTCAAATTTTAATTTTTTGTTGCTGCTATATATAATATTAATAAATGTATAAAAATAAATCCCGTGAATTTAACATCGGCTAAATAATGCGTAACGACGCCATTTTAATGTATATAAAAAAAACGTACGGATGCCGATAAACCACATTGGGCGCCAATGTAACGGTCACGCTGGGGATTAGGACGTGGCGTCAAAGGCGAATAAACAATTATATTTAGATAAAATAATATTTATTATAAATATATATAAAAGAGGTTTGGGCGCCAGCCGCGTACGATCGCGGCGAATTTATACAATCAAGCTCGGCTGCGTACGAGCTGCTGCTGCTTGCTGCGCGAGCGGCGTGGAGGGGAGTAAAGGGGAAGCACACTTACGAGTTGGAAGAAATGCGGATACCCGGCGCAGGCGTGCATCCACCTTATCAACGTGGAGATCGTCTCCTCGGATTTTGCTACGCTCGGTCGATTGCTCTCTCGTGCACACACACAAATTCGAAAATTATCTATATATCGGTCCTGCTATATTGCCTCCTTGGCGTCCCGATGAGCTCTGTCGAGCTCGGGCTTGTTCGCTGCTTCGTTGCTCGGGCCCGACGTGCGCGCGCAGCTTCTCGCGTTGAGTCGCCCGTCGGCCGCCGTCGTCTCGCGCACCTCGTGTAGTGAGTGCTCGCGGCCATGTGATTTTCTGTCCTCTATTATCTAATGTAAATGAAGTCATACTGTATAAGTGCAACAAAGAAAAAACACCTCTATCTGGCAACACTGGCTGCTGCTTCCCACGGAGAGGACGGTGTTCCTGGTGATGCTGTTGACCAGGTAAGCCTTTACGATCGTTCTGTTGTGTTAATTTATCGGCTAATGAATCCACGTCGTTACAGGTGCAGACGGGACGGCTGATACTTGAGTCTTCTCTCTCACTCGCTCTCACGGTGGCCGCTCAGCTGGTGCGCGTCGGGTCAGTTACTGCTGCTCTTCTTCGATGCTGCGTTGCTGCGGGGATTTCTGGCTGCTTCCTGGGTAAATATCTAGCTCCCGAGGGAGTGCTGCGTATAATATACTAGTTATTAATTGAGAGTTATGGTAATGTTGTGATTACCATAACCTCACTTCTAATCCTCTCCTAGCATGTAGCTATCAGTTACTGTTTGTAACTACATGCTTCCTTGTCTCCTTCTATTTAGGATTATTGTTCATTAGTTAATGTTTCACAGCTACCTGGAGATCTTATCGTTGCTCGTGCTGCTCAGTCTGGCACCTTGGGCCATCAAAGGCTACTTCATGGTCCTGGTGCGATGCCTCCTGGAAGCCATTAACCTCTCCTGATGTGCTGCTTTATTGTGCTAAGTGGAAGGAACCAAGAGAAGTATTGGGAATTTGGGGAGCTTATGGTTAGGTTAGGTAGGCTTAGAGATGTGAGGGTAGGTAGGCTAGCTTATATTGGGACTCGCTCAATTATTATTTTGACAGGTATAACATACCATGTCACATCAGTTAAATGAGCTAACAAAATTTATGATGAAGGAACCTTATAAAAGTCATAAAGTATAAACATTTCAAGTAATTATATGGATTGGTTTTGATTTAAAAAATTAAAATGTGAAAAAATTTGGGTTTTTATGGCGAATGTTTTCGTGAAAATAGAATATTTTAATAGCATTATGCTGTAAAAATTTCAAAATTTTCATGAATTAGTTATTCAGAAAAAATTATAATCTAAACTGTAATTTTTATTAAAATTTGTTTACTTTTAAAAAGGTCTAATCTGGAACGAACCATATTTTTGGAAGAAAATATTTATAGAAACTCGAAAGAAAAGCAAGAAAAAGTTAATTTTTTATATTTTTAAATGATACCATGAAAAGTTTTTTTATGTCAGTTGCGAAAAATTCAATCTAATAATATAGAATTTTGTTAATATGAACTAAAACCATTGTCAATTAGTTGATAATTATGTTTTCAACATAACTTCATAGTATTTTTGAAAGAAAATGTTTTTAAAAAATTTAAAAGAAAGTAAAAAAGATTATTTTTTATATTTTTAATGATTCCATCTAAAATTTTCTATGTCAGTTTTTATTTAGTCAATAAATTATACATATGCAAATATGAATAATTTGTTTATATATAAATCACTTTTGAATATTGAACAAAATTATAGGAATATTCTTTATGTTTATGAATAGATGTAATGTTTTTGAAAAACTTGCTAATACAGAGGTTTTCGTTTAACATTTTAAATATACTTTTTAAACAAATATAAATAATTTTAGATATATCGTAAAATATTATTTATGCATAAAAAAAGGAAATATTTTTAGAAATATTATAAAATTTTGATTCATATAATTAAATAATACTTGTGACGCTTCCGCTGGGGATTAAGGCGGAGGTCGCAAAATCAATCAATAAAAGCACTATCACTCAATGAATAAGATTAAATGTGATTTTCTATTTTAAAGAACGGAAACCCATTAGGGTATTATACAAACTCGCCCCTTGCCAGTTACGGCTTAAAAATGTACTCGCCGATTTTCGCGATCAAAGTTACGCGGTTTGACGCGATGAGCACATACATACTTTTACGAAAAGGGAGCTGGAGAACTTTAGGCGAACTCACCTACACGCTGGGAGAATCGTCTTCAAAAAAATCTCTGTTACTCGACGCGGGCGGATTCTATATTGAGATGTTTTTCTCTATGTCTCGGCACGACCGTTAGCTTACGCCGCTCTGAGAGCTCTCTCGTTACACGGCACTCGTTTTCGTCTCAGCGGTCGTGAGTGAGCTATACTTGTTCTCCCGAGCGCGTGCGCATGCTCGCGTATACAGCGGGCCACGCACAGTCGGTAATTTGCACCGACCGTACGTTGCGAGATCTCCGTGTTGACATTCGCGTATCGACAGCGATAGTGGTGCTGGAGTTTTGGATTTTCACTGGGACATGTTCAGGATGCTGGAGGTTGGTGCTGCAGGAGGTTTTGGTGTCAGGTAACATTGTAATCGTTCCTTAATATTAATTCATGAGGCTAATTAAGCCGTTTATTTGAGACTTCTAGGTGCAGTTTCATCGGCGACCTGGGTGCCTGGGTAATTTTCTTTGGTTGGCTGCGATGCGGGTTCCATACGAGTGCTTACGGAGGAGCATTTACCTTCAGGATATCGTAGGTAAGTGCGGCTATTTCCGTAGCAGTGGTATTGTGATTTAGGGTATTTCCAATCTCTAACTTAGTGTAAATACTAGTGTTAGATATCTTCTGTGCCTCCTTATATTCCCAGGAAGAATTGCATATTGTCGCAGCTTCCCTGTCTTTCTTCTTGTATTTTATATTAGGTAATTTACTAATTACCCTTTACAGGTACTCGGTACTAGGCTGGAGCGAGGACCTGGTTGTTACAGCGAGGCCACTCTATGTGTAACCTGGGAGCCCTATCAAACCCCATAGCCACTACTGCTGTTCCACAATTTCTTCATGTGGTGTTGGATCCAAGGATCAGGGAGGATCAGTTTCAAGGAGTAGGACTGGTGCTGGAGGTTTACCGGAAGGGATAGTGTGTGTATGTCTTCTCTCATCGAGCATCTTATGGTTTGCTCGCTTGGTGCTGTTTGTTATTGCGTAGGGTAAAATACATAAGTGACATGTGATGTAAGCACATCGTCTCATATTATATTTGAGTAATATATTACATAGAGGATCGACATTTTAATTTGAGGAAGTTATGTGCCAATTAATTGGTAGCTGTTTTTTCATTCTGTTGGTAACTCCCTTTTGAATTTCATAAATTGAATATCCACTCTTCGATTTCTTCTTCCAAAATGCCTGTTCGCTTATACATTATTTTTCTTTTATATTCTATATTATATATTCTATTTTCTTCCTACCTATTACATATATGTCACTACTAACCAATAAATAATTACTATTATGCAATATTAACATATTTCTTATTTCAGATGCAGCGTGCCAAGGAGTAGCCGATAACGACAAACCCCTTGGATACGCTGACACCGTACAACGTTCTGGATGTTCACGTCATCACCTTGTAAACGCAGATAAGTATATTAACATGATATTACTACTTAATATTGAATACTTATTGTATAATATATATTCTTTTTATTTTTAGGTATCGCCTAGTGATGTGACTATATCACAAAAGATATTTTCCACAAATAATAATTCTTTTAAGATATCACAATGTAAACGAAGGACTGTGTAATGGAACAAGGTTATCAGTAAAAAAATTAATGAAACATACAATTTAAGCAGAAATTATAAGTGTAAAAGGAATTGGAAAATCAATTTTCATACCGAAAATACTTTTATCGACACCTAAAGAAGAAATACCATTTAATATGTTTCGAAAACTATTTCATATTTGATTAGGATTCGCAATGACTATTAATAAATCTCAAGGACAATCATATAATCATGTTCGTATCTATTTACCAACTCCAATTTTTAGCCATGGTCAATTATACAATACTATTTCAAGAGCACAAAATTTGCACTGAAAATATTGTATATAAAGAAATATTGTAAAACATTGGAACGAAAAAGTTCTTTATATTAAAACTAAAATATTAAAACACGGCTGCAATATTATAATACAGGCATGCGCTGAAAATTACAGTGAAAATCATACCGTATTACTGCAAGAAGTTGGTAAAAAGCTTAATAAATAACAAAAAAAATTACAAAATATAAGTAAACTAGTTCTTTATATCAAAACTAAATTATTAAATACGGCTGCAGCATCATCATATATGCATGCGCTGAAAAATACAATGAAAATCATAAAGCTTTGCTGCAATAAGT
Organism: Theocolax elegans; assembly: GCA_026168455.1. Taxonomy (NCBI): domain Eukaryota; kingdom Metazoa; phylum Arthropoda; class Insecta; order Hymenoptera; family Cerocephalidae; genus Theocolax; species Theocolax elegans. The sequence goes on along the minus strand of CM047431.1, from coordinate 22,860,440 downwards.
TGATAAATGATAAAATACTCCAAACTAAAACATAAATGCAAAAAACGGCAATAGCATTATGCTCTTTAAATAAATTAATAAATGTTTGCGCTGAAAATTTTAAAAAGTTTACTCACAACTGGCCGCAGCATTTAATTAGAACAGTAAAGAATTAAAAGTTCTGTAAAAAAAATCATTTGATGAAAGTTGAATTATTGAAATGCCATTGGATTAATTAAATGTATATTCAGTTTAATTACATAAATAAATATACTGAATAAAAAAATAATTTAAAATAAAACCGATTATCGTGTTTATTGATTACAGATTTGAGATGGACTGTATACTTTACTATTCTAGACTACTGTTAACTTCTTAATTGTGTACCCCAAACTTTTTCCCGCGAATAATATTACGAAAATAAATATGATTAAGGAATGATTTTAGATTAATTGGCATCTAAATATTTAAATTCCAAAAATTGTAAGACATGAAAATTGTAAGTCCCAAAAATTGTAAGGCTCAAAAATTGTATGGCCCAAATATAATTGTAACTTCTGCAAAACATTTACATAAAATATGTAATGTAATCAATAATAAAATTAAAAAAAATTCAATAAAAAATAAGAAGACTGTATTAAATGAAATAGACGAGGCTTCCGATGGTTCGATCGGTAGGGCGTCGGGCTCGTAATCTGGAGGTCCCAGGTTCGATTTCCGGCCCCGGCCGATTGATGCAAGCACCACTGGCGAATGTATTTTCAACAAGTGCTTTCTTCATCAAGACATCGTATGACCTCCGTCGCTGATTAGCACCGGTTTGGGAGCATAAATAGAGCGACGTTATAGTAATAAAAAAAAATGAAATAGACAATATTCGCATATTATATTTAAAATGAAAACTCGTTAAATCAGCAGATTATATTGTATACAAACCTGTGCGTCATCAACAGAAAAAATGTAAACATTACTCGCTCTCGATTCATTATTATAGAAGTAGGTGCAATTTGTATATGTTTCACATATTACAGAAAATTTTGCGTCATGTATACATCTATTTTGACGTTCCCTTGTCAATAATGAGAAAAATGAAATGGAGATTTAAATCGACTTGCGACGAAAGTTTTTGTTTACAAATCACAGTGTTTATTTTAAAAGGCATATTATAATTTCCTTTTTCTTATTACTTGTAAATAAAATTTTTTGTACGATATGAAGAGGGTGTCATTCACTACCGAAACGTTACAAAAAGGAACGAAAGTGTTAAAGTTTTTTTTCGCCTTACCTTTTCTTATTTGATTCGGGAAGATCGATAAATATTCAATCATTAATATTAAAAAACCACCGAGTGATTAAATCAAACCTACGACATAGACTTATCTTAAAGCGTGATATTTATTAAATTAAAACTATTTTATTAATTCGTCGGTAGAAGAGAAGAAGATAAAAGTATCATGTGTTTTTATTTTACTTGAAGGGTGTTTAATTTATAAATAAAATATATTGATCTTAATAACTTACTGATGTGTAATTTTTATTAAATATGTTTACACGGCCAAAATTTCCAACAATTTTCACCCAGCAATACATAGTATCAGAAGGCCAAATCTTTTTAGGGTAAAATTGTTGTGTTTTCGCGTAAAAGTGTACAGCGGCAATTTTTTCCTTTTGTCCATATAGCTTTTTCTATATATGGGCCTTTCACGACAAACCGGTCTAAAGAAAATTTTAAAATGTACCAAATTTTATTTATAGACTGGAAATATTAGTCATAAAACAGAAAAAGTTATTAAATGTTGTAATTAATTTGTTTAAAAGTTTAAAATTAAAAATGTAACCTCAATATGTGTGATTTTTCAAGTTTTTCAACAGCAACTGCGTTTGTAGCATTTATTTCGAAATCTGTCAACTTTTACTATATTGTCTTAGTCCGAGTATTTTCGAGGAGGTGACCCGGCGGCCCTTTCTCAGGGACATGCCTGACAAGCACTCAGGCTTATTTGCCTATTGTGCTATGCCTCCGTTTACTGACTTTTCCTTTGCACTTCCATATTATTGCCTTCAACGACCTTGCGAATGATCGTCAGAATGTATTTCCTTACGTCTTCCATTTTAAGCAGAGGCCTTCCACACACCCTCATTCTGATTCCTATAAAAGCTGAATATTTACAAAGGAAATGTGCCGTTATTTCGTTATTCATTTTACATCATCTGCATTTGCTGGATGCATGGAGCCCAACTTCTTTAGATCGTAGCCTACATTCCAGTGCCCTGTTAACTAACCCGTCATTAACCTAAGCCTTCTGGTTTGGTACTTTAAGGGGGAAGCCTGCTTTAGAGGCTTCAAAAAATCGATATTTTCGAGGATTTTATTGGGAAGGAAAGAAATGTCTGATTAAAATGAAACTTTTAGGGTTTATTCTTATATATTTGAAGAGTTTTCTCAAATTTTTTTATTACCATACATGAGATATTCTTCATGCTACAAGAAATTTGCGGAGGCGCCTCGAGTGTGCACTTTCTCTGTGGCGAGCAAGATGCAGGACGCAATTTTCATCTGAAAAAAAAAACCAAAGAAATTTTTAATTTTCAATAGTGTCATTCCTAGGTGAACCAAGAAAATTCAACAAAAAGTGAAAAATTCAACATTTTTTCGCAGATTAAAAAAAAAATGCATTTTTAAAAAAAAAATTCACTTCAGATCGTTGAAAAACCGAGTTAATGTTAACTTTTTTCCATATATCAGAACAGAATACGTACATACGTATACGTACATAACATTCACCTAAAACTTATCTTTTTAAAAATTGGGCAACATAAGTCCGTAGAAATATATATTTTAAAAGTTTCCCCAAAATTTCAAAGTGATTCATCAACCTGGCTCTGAAATATCCTGCGGCAAGTAAGCTAAAATCATTAAAAAACGAATAATGAGATAAATGCATTTAAAGTTTCACTTATTAGATTTAAAGTTTTACTTATTTTATAATTCTAATACCATATTCTTCAGGTATCATACACTTTATATATATATAATCTTAATAATATATATATTTAATAGGTTTATAATGACTTTTTTCTGGTTTTATTAATATAATACTCAGTATATTTTTTTAATATACATGTATTATCTAAAATAACAGAAAATCAACTTCAAGAATCAGTTTCTTTATAAAAAGAGGAATAAAATTTTTTAAAACTACAAGAATACTTAGCTATTATTGAATATTAATGCATGATTATATGGATTTTAAAAAATATTTTGATAAAAAATCATATACTATATTATATGATTATAATTTTTATTATAAGCATTAAATTTAATTAAAAATATGTAAAGAATGCAGTAAAAACAAATACTGTTTGACAGTTGTGTACAATATCTCTTTCTCTCTCTCTCACATGACAAGTCTTCCATAAGATTATTGATTTTTCGAATAGCCTTGTCACGTGATAGAGAAAGAGAGAGGCATAGATAGTGTTACAGCTGTTAATGGAAGTGTGCACCAGCCACACATTTGTAGTTCAGTTTTGAGCTATTATAATATCAAGTAGAATTATATATTATATATTATATATATAGTATCTAAATAAAATAAATAAAAGAAACAAGTGGTTTATAAAACTGCATGAACAAATTATATCAGATAAGTATTTGCATAACCTTAAATTTATATTTTGTTTATGTCAAGAAATTGATTCTTTGTTTCTCCATTTCAGCATAACCAATGTGTCAACACTTAGATATAATACATTATTTGCAGTATACGGATAAAATTATATCAACAAGTGGTTTCTTATGTTCAGTGTATTTGTGCTTAGTGTGATATTATGTGGTTGAAGTTATTTTATATGTATTTGTGAAAGTGTTACAAACCTCAATATGCTTTGACATCGCACAAAGCTTTATAAACTTCTCTTAGCTTTATAAAGTCTCCATCTCAAATATAATTAGCATATTTTATGCCATAAAGTGATTCAGATCTTTGGAACTACAATTCCATCTACTTCCATCTTGCCAGAACTACCAGTGTGGTTGGCAGAGCAATTAGTTTGATGTACGTTGTACCATTCTCTATATTCTTCTGTGCCTTCTTCTGGTCGCAATTCACATGCTCTGCAAATAGATTGCTTTGGAGAAACGTCAATTCCTTTTCCATTCTCATGCAGTATCAAACTTGCAACAACTTGAAGAGAATTGAATCCTCGCTTCCTCCAAGAACCATCCTGATACACTTATATGGCAATTCTGTTTCCAAGAACCCGTTTTGAAAAAATTGTCAAAATAGAAATCCGAGAAATCGCGTGTCAAAGTTTTCGTTCACAAAAAATCGTAAATTTCTTGAACTTACCCTATTAATATGCTAATCAGCGATTCCTGCTCCATATAACTGCCCTTCAGTCTCTTCAAAAAATTGGTTTTCGGTCAATTGCTCCATTCGACGGGCTGTTCTGGCCTCTTTGGTCTCCAATGAGGCGCGCCTGTTTTGACGCGTGATGCGCTCCTCGTCCGCTTTATCGCAAAAATTTTTGCACTGGAGCCCAATTTTCAAGTCTAATAAGAGCATAGTTTTTAATACTGCACTGTAGCCTTCATTAAACATTCCTCCAGCGATGAAAGCATCAGTCTGAACTATTTTAAACCCCGAATGAAGGTGTTTGGGCGTCATGCGCCATACGGTTGAATTGAATGACTCGTTAGCATTCAGCGTGTGTCCACCCAAGCACCTTGTTAATAAATCGTCCTTTGATAATTCCTCGTATATAGAACGAATATGTTTTTCAATATCGTCGTCAATTAGGCGCGGTGGATGTTTAAAATCAGCCAAAGTATTTTTTGCTTCTGCTTTGCGCCATTCACACCAGCTTTCGGCGCCTTCGGGGCAGTTGTCGTGGCGAGGCAATTTATCTGTAGAGCAATAATGATCAAGTGTCGCCATTATTGCACTTCTCATACCTTCTACAGAGTTTAAATTTGTTCGAATCGCGAGATCGTAATACATTGTTTGTTTTTTTATTACAGTCTCTGTGAGCCGCTTTTTTCCACCGAGATTCTGTTCTTTTCTCTTGTTGCGGAGACGAGTACCCATGCGCTTTTGTACGTGTCCCACGCACTCGTTTTTAGTCACTGTACACTTGTCGCCGTATGGATTATTGTTCACGATGCCAAGAAATGTTTTGGAGTCGCCGTCGCCAATATAATTGCTATACATTACTCCAAATTTCTCGATGGATCTTGAGAACATTTCGGTGATTGAATCAACTTCCATCTTTCCGGCGGAGCCTGCGTGATTCGAAGAACGATTATCTTTATGGGTTTCATACCATTCTTCATACTCGTCGTCGTTCAACGCATTTTTCTTGAGAGTGCAGGTATGACAATATCCGCTTTTAACATCGAGATCAATCACTTTGCCACTGTAGTAGCCAATAAGTGTAGTTACACCGTACAGAGAAGTGAATCCACGTTTTTTCCACGATCCATCGCCCGAAACTTTCAAATGGTCAGCTGGTCTTTCATTTTGCACATTTAGTTGTTTTTCTTCTTCGATAGCACTTTTGCACGCACTTTTAAACATCGTTTTCGATGTTGTATACAGATGTTTCACGATTTTGTCATACGTCGATTTTGCTAAGCCTATGCATTGAGATAAATCCAGAAGACCACAAAAAATATTTATGCCTTCTCGTGCGACACCCAAAAGCCTCATGACGAACACAATTCTTCTGTTGATTTCGTATCCGGTGTGAATCAACGGTCCGGATTCGATTTCTCGTTTACCGCAGCGACACGACAAAATAATTTTAAATCTTAAACCTCGATGGTTGCTTCGGCGAACGTTATTTTTTGCTTACACAAATTGCAAATAACTAGCTCCGAAATTGCTAAAAACACAGACACAAACTCGATTATGCGGTAACAATGAGACGGATAAACTATAACGTCGTCCGTAGTCGCCGATGCCAATTTCTGCTCACTGTGGCTGGTATTAGCTTCTCCATCGTCCGATGAAGAAACAGTCACAAATTGATTGCCGTAGAATTTGCGCTTCCGTGGCCTTGCACTACGCTCACTCGAAGATTGCTCATTTTTGGATAGGTTTCCATATTTTTAAGATGCTCACGTACTGAGAGACAAATTTAAACTAAACAGTAAAGCTAAATGTAGCTCTGTTCGAGCCGACGTTGCCAGCTCATATATACCGTTACAATAACATTTTTGCCCCTCCCATAGCTTCATAGAGACCTTCTATAAACAGTTAAACCGTTTTGAAGAACCGTTAGTCCCTTTCCATTATAATATACACAATAGATCGAGGGGCGACCCGGACGCTCGGATACCTGCTCGACGTTTGCTCACTATTTCTTCTGTATCACCGAAAATATTCCGAATTTTGTTCTGAAATTTTAGAGACATATTCTTGAATAGTTTAGGAAGAGATTTAGGAAAAAAAAACGATTTTTTGAAGCCTCTAAAGCAGGGTCCCCCCTTAAGGAATGTAACCATTCCTCTGGCGGCTTGATTCCTGAGCCAAATCTTTGTAGACCTTTTTATTTCACAGGCAGGTAGGGTAACACTGCACTATTATGCTCGCATTTTATTATATTTATAAGACCCGCTAGAACATTATCATCGTCTCCTTATAACATGATGACCACGTTGTCCGCATAGACCTGCGGACCTGCGTGTAGACACTTATTTCATTTAGTTGACGAATCAGGCTATCCACAACAAGACACCACAGAGTCAGTGATAGCACTCCTCCTTGTGGACAGCATTCCTTTACTTTACCTGTGCTAGTATATTTAGCCATTTTTGCCATAATTACCCGGCTTTGTAGCATATTGCCAATCCATCTGATGATGATCCTAGAAATCATATGGTCCTTCATTCCCCTTGTAATAGCATTCCTGGTAGTATAATTAAAGGTTTTTTCTATGTCTAGTAAAGCCGCTTAAAGCATACCTCTGCTTCCATACCTTTTTTGATAAATCCTACTGCAGTCTTACGTACCTGATAGACTTGATGTCTGTGGTGCAGCGGAGCTAGCTATGGCCTTTCCTTGATATATTTTTCGATAAGCATTTCCAGCGCTTTTAAAATTAACGATGTTAATCTTATTGGTTTGAAATCCTTACATGTGAGGTGTTGCACCTTTCCTAATTTATGTAGAAAGGCTATTTTTGCCAGTCTACATCCTAACAGTATATATTCTAAAGCAAGGCACGCTCTATAAAGTTTTTCCAAAAGCGATATAAGGAGGCCTCCACCCTGCTGTAGCAGTGCTAGAAAAATACCATCCGGCCCGGCGCTTTATAGGGTTTAAAAGTACCCAGTGCCCACTTTCTTTGCCTGTTATATATTTTACCATTTTCCAGTCTTCCCCTCGACCCAAAAGAGTCTATCTTTCGTCTCAGTCTTCTTCTCGGTAGTCAGGGAAGTGTGTTTTGTGACGTTGTAAAATGCACAACGCACAATACATGCACAAGACTTGTATTTACAAGTCATGTGCATGCATAACTTCACTTAAACGTTAGCTCGCCATCGCGTCGCAGGTAGCAAATCCCTCACTGGTAGACCAAAGTGCACCGATGCACTTTTAAATAAATATTAATACCCACGGTACGGGTATGTTGTAGTGACGGAGCGGAGAAAGGGCGCGACCGATACCCGACATGACTCAAGGACCGAGCCCAAGTCGTCTCACGATACCTAGCGTATCCGCTGCTGATGTCAACAAGACGGGAGGTTAGGCGGCGTCCTAACCTCAACCGTCACACGTGCTCAGCAGACGACGACGGTTGAAATGGCGCACGGGTGCGCGCGCGCCCGAACTTCGTGCAACTAGTCAAGAGAGCCAGGGTGCTCCCCACCTTACACACGTATACCGGGGAACGCGGCACCGACGGTGACGATCGTGCGACACTAGGTGAGGTGCGCGGGAAGGGGGGGATAACTCGAGCAGCGAGAGTGTTGTGCGCGCGAGTAGAGTAGGAGTCGCGGTATACCTAATATATGAGTGCAAAGGTATACCGCGGTAAAATAGAGTATATATATATATATATATATATATATACGGTGCGCGCACACATATGTATGCGTATATACTATTGTATAGCGCGCGCATGTATACATACTCGCCGGTTGTAGATGTGGTTATGCGCCGACAATAGGATTAGATTAATTAATTATTTTAGGTAGATCGCGCCGTTAATTAATTAAGTAAATATAGGTAGATCCGTCGGTAGAGTTTGGGGCGAATTGTAGTAACTTTTAAAATGTATATAGCTGTAAATAGTAGTTGAAAATAAATTTTAATTGTTGTATGAGTATGTCGGGATTAGTTAGTATTAATTATATAGCCGGTAGGCACGGGGCGTAAGCACCGACTGGGTTACCGATATGGTAATTATTTATCTGTATTGCGCGCCTTCCGAGGGCCAGGGATGATTGGTTGCGTGATCGACCCAATAATTAATAGGTTGGTGGTGACGCAAACCACTATTATTGGACAATCGGCCTTGACGGAAATAAGATCAAGGCAGACTACGCGTATCGATCTCGCAATCAACCACCCTAATCAACGTCGGTAGATAAGAATTAGATATAAAATAGAGAAGGATAGCGATAGGATGGGGAGGAAAATCCTTAATTTGGGAGGATCAAGCCACGCCGCGAATCGGATGAAGAAGCCGGTCTCGAACATTCGCTACCTGATCGTCCGATAGAACAGTCGAAGTTTCCTGAGCGTTTATTAACTTAATAGTAGATAGGAGTTGAGGCAAAGTAGCCATTTTTTGTAGAGTCGAGTAGAGTAGAGTAGAGTTGGAGTTTTGTCAGTCGAGGTGTGAGTAGAGTTGGGTTGGAGTTGGGAAGAACTAACTAGGCGAGTATAGGTTACGGTTAGCCCGACGGGCGGCCGAATTATTATTTAAATTATATTTTTATATCCGCCGGACGGAATCTGAGTGTGAAGGTATGCACGTATGTGAGTCGGTCAGAAATTTTAATAAATTGGTGTTTTGGTAAAAGATGTTAAATTCGTGGGTTTTGAATAATTATTTTCCTTTACTCTAAACGCCGCCAGTTCCGAGGTTACCAGCTGTCGGGATTCCCTCTGTGACGCGGAGTCGAGGTGAGAATTGGCCGGGTTATTGAGTAGTTTGTTTCAAGTGATTAATTTCGTTATCAATATCGCCAGGCACCCAATTAAATAGAAATCGCCGATATAACTATTTTGAACGTCGCTACGATGGAACCTCCGTCGGTTCGTAATTTTGTTATAATTATTACGCTCACGAAAAATAGCGTCGCAAAATGGCGCCCAACGTGGGGCAGTATTCGATGGTAGAGTAAAGTGTATGATTGAGTTCATTCATTAAGTGTTAATTTTTTTTTGGAGTAGTAATAATTTATGGTAAATTTTTATGTATACCTATTGCCAATTGGGCGGGCCCTCCTGTTTGTGTAAACCTCGTGCCAAATATACAATTTATTTAATTATTGTTTAATAGTATTAATAATTATATATTTATTTGTATCTACATATATATCTATTTTATATAAATATTTATTTTATATATATATTTGTATTTCTCCGCAAGAATTGTATATCTGTTTCAGTAATTGCTCAATTTCTTAACGCCGGTATATACCGCCGGTAGTAGAGCAATTACGCCGGAACCGTCAAGATTAACTGCCGGTATTTGAACAAATTGAGAGAGAGAGAGAGAGAGAGAGAGAGAGAGAGAGAGAGAGAGAGAGAGAGAGAGAGGAGGGAGGGAGGGAAGAGGGAGAGAGGGAGAGAGGGAGAGAGGGAGAGAGGGAGAGAGGGAGAGAGGGAGAGAGGGAGAGAGGGAGAGAGGGAGAGAGGGTGAGAGGGAGAGAGAGAAGGAGAGGGAGAGAGATTGATTAATTGATTGATTCAGCCATAACCTCGTCCACTTTATCCTCAACAAGGCTCAGCACATCCACCACCGATTTAATATCGCTTCTCAAGTTATCCTGTAAGCTCCGTGTAAAGACTTCTACCCACGATGGCGGGGCGGCCGCCATCAGTACGGAATCAACGAGTGTGTCGTGCGCGGCCTGATTGGGCTTAGCGGGCGGAGCGCCGCGAGGTTGCTTAGCAACCTGCGACGTTGATGGCGACGGAGGCGAGGCTACACGCTTGACGCAAGAGGTGGTAGGAGTAGGCGCGGTCGCCGGCGCGGTACTGTCGGTCGCGATAGTCTGGCGCGGTACCCGGGCGGTGGCGCCCTCGTGTCGATTAAAGCTGTTACTAGTGTTTTCGACTTTGTTTTCGCGAGGACGCAACAGCGCCGCACGGACGATCCCGGCACGACCTCGAAACAATTCATGTGAGCTATATTTTTGCATAGGTTACACACCTCTGTATAGTCCTTGTGCGTCAGCCGTGCTCCGCAAACAAAGCAGCCTCGCGGTGTTGCCATTTTCGCAAGTTGATAGTCGCAACGTTGACCTGAACTTCGTGCGCAGATTTAACCGCCCAAATTTCTGTCGCTTGCAAATACCTCTGTCTAACCTCCAAAATTTTGCGCTCGATTTTACGTGATTTATAGAAAACTGTCTACAGCAAAAGTGCAACTAATTTAATAGATACGAGCTGTAGACAGCGGCCGTCCGATTTATAATACGCTAAAACTCGAGTTTGTTTCGTGAGTACAGTAATCTTATTTGATATATGGAGATATATAGACGAACGTCTTTGTACTCACCGCGCCAGAGAGAGAGAGAGAGAGAGAGAGAGAGAGAGGGAGAGGGAGAGGAGAGATTGATTAATTGATAACGTATTTTATTTGTGTCAAGGTTCAATAAAAACCGAATGACACTAATGTTACATAAAATAGAATTAACTAAGAAGCATTAAAATATAAAAAATCGAAGTATAAACTTATAATACATGCAATTTGCAAACATAGATATGTAGATACATAAACAAAAATAAATATATAAATAAATATTAATATAGAAACAGTGTATAAATACTGTAAATCTCGAATGACAAATCAATAAAATTATATAAGTGAATAATATTTTAGATATATAGATAAAATCAACTCGATGGTTTACCCGTTGCGATCGCAAACATCTCGAAGATACTTCAATAGACTAACTTTGAAATCGGATATACAAGATATATTTCTTAAATTTGCTGGAGAGAGGGAGAGAGAGAGAGAGAGATAAAACTTTATTGGGTTTATAGGGGTAAAAACCCCGTCGACACATTATTACAAAAAATCGCTAAGAAATTAACATAAAAAAAATATAAATATCAAAAATTACCGCAATAACAAAAAATAACGTTCATCGCTTATAACAACGCAAAGATATAAATAACAATAAAACTATGATTTAAAATATAATAAAACAATTAATACAAATCTTACGCAGCATAAAACGGCCTACAATTAAACAATCTGAGGACAGATGAGGTTCTCACGCACAACTCTGTCATCCCAGGCTGAACAGTCAAGTCTAAACAGATGCTCAAATAAGGAAGTTTTAAAATGATTCATGTGCGATGGATCAAATGGAATGAATGAATTAAACTGAAATGAATTTAAGAATTTAGAGGCAGTTATAATAAAAGATTAATTTATGGATTCTGTACATGGAGGAAGATAGGTTAAGGGTTTAGGAGGAAATCTACTGAATGATCGATTTGAGTGAAATGTTCAGCAAGATAATGAGGCGAATTTCGAGCACTATAAGCCAATGATCCAATAAAATACAAACGTCTAGACTCAACTGACAGCCATCGCAAATGTAATCTATACGGTGTTACATGATCCCGTCTACGCAGAGTTCCCCATACAAATTGCACACACGCATTGAGGAGTCGCTGAAGCTTAGGTTCCGCACCTGATCAATATCATTATATATAGCACACGCATAGTCAAAATACGGCATAATAAGCGTCTTCACGAGATATTTTCTAGTGCTCTGAGAGAATGCCCTCCTATGGAACCGCAATGAACGTAAGACCCCGTGGACCCTCTGCGATATTAACAATACCTGCTTTGACCAGTCTAGGGTGGGTGACAACCAAACACCCAACGATTTAACCTCATCCTCGTAATCCAAATGGGCGTTCAACAACCTAATTCGGGGAGCAACAGCCAGATCCACTCGCAAGACGTATGCCTGACTGCCCAGGATCATAACCTTTGTTTTGTTTACATTTAGTGCAAGACCATTTGATACAGCCCAAGATACTACCGCGTTCAATACGGGATCTTCGGCTCGGAGTGTCCGGACAGCTGGAGCACGTCGGCGCCCCATAACAGCCCTCAGTGAGCGGAGCCAGGCGGCGGTGAATCGTCGTCGTCCTTTGGAGTGCCGCCGAGGTAATTTATTTGCTTTCCTCGGGCTCTATATAGATGTTTATTTGTGCCTGCCCTAACCTCAAACTAGACCTGTCATCTCCTTTCCTTCTGGTTCTGCTGACATACCTGGGAGAAGCTATGCCTGGTTATAGCTTCTCCATCCTCGTTCCTTAGTAGTCGACCACCTTGGTAATTAATTACCGTTTCAGGTACTTTGGTTGGCAGTACACCGTTGCTTGAGCGCAAGGGCGCTACCTCATTCCAAGGCCTGGAGTCTTCACCTGGGCTGCTCAACATCAGAGGCTTCTCTTGGGTGCTGGAGAGGGCATTCAAGGCTGGATGGGACCTGGGGATACGGTACGGGTCATTCCTGGTGCTGGTCAAGGCATTAGGATGCTGGATCAACGGAGCAGTGTGTGTGTGTGTGCAATTGTGCGCAGTCAGGAGTCGCATCTCCTTTGCTTCGGGTTCTCCTGCTTACTACGCACTGTAAGCCTATTCCGGTTTCACACATTCGCATATGTGTGTCTATTAGGACTTAATTGGTATGTATAGCACGCTTACTTCGCATAGTAAGCTTGACAGGTGCTATACTATACCTTGTTTCGCTATTTTATTTCTAAGGGACATGTAGTATAACTACAATGTCACAACTCCCCCCTCCCAAACCGAAGTTATACCTTATTTCGATTTAGAATACGCAAAAACCACTCTCGATTTTAAAATCGGGATAGTTAGCTGGAAATTTCCGTACGTTCTCCATTTTTCGTATGTACAATGGATCATCTATATGAGTCGAAACTACAGCTGCTACTTCTGACTCTTCCCATGCTCTTGATAAAGCGTCCGGAACTTTATGCAAAGCACCTCTACGATGTACAAATTTGATATCGTAATTTTGTAGCGCTGTATTCCATCGTCACAGTCGGCCTGCAGGGTCTTTGAGATTATTTAACCATAAAAGACTGAAATGGTCTGTTATTACGGTAAACTGTTCTCCTTGTAGATACCCTTTAAGCCTATCTGCTGACCACAGAACCGCTAAACACTCTTTTTCAGTTACAGTGTAATTGCGTTCTGCTTTCGTCATTGTTCTACTCCCATAGTAGATTGGATATTCCTCCCCATCAATTACTTGCGTAAGCACACCTGCTATCGCGTAATTGCTTGCGTCCGTCTGCAACGTAAAGGGTAAGGTGAGATTGGGTCGTGCTAGAATGGGTGCTTGAGTAAGGGATATTTTCAGTTTTTCAAAGGCTGTCTGTTGCTCTGCATCCCAGTGCCAACGAACACCTTTTCTAGTTAACTGAGTAAGGGGATTTTTTATTTCGGATAGACTTGGAATAAACCGGGAATACCATCCGATCATTCCTAGGAATCTGCGGAGTTGCTTGAGGTATTTGGGTGCTGGATATTCGATTACGGATTTAGTTTTGTCGGGATCAGTACACAGACCATGTTCATTTACAACATAACCCAGATATTTTACTTCGGCACAGCAAAATTCTGACTTAACTCGATTAAGTTGTAAATTCACTTCTTTTAACGCCTTCAGTACTTTACTTAACTAGAAAACATGATCTTTAAAGGTTTGGGTTGAAATAATTATATCGTCTAAGTAGACGAAAACATGTGGTTCCCAATCTGGTTTGATTAATTTTTCTATGATCTTTTGGAAGGTAGCTGGAGAGTTTGTTAAGCCGTAGGGCATTCTCTTGAAGTGGTGTAGGCCTCGTCCCGGTATGCCAAATGCAGGTATTTCTTTACTGCCTTCTTCTAGTAAAATCTGATGATAAGCTTGCGACAAATCTAATTTTGAGATATACTTTGCTCCTCTTAACTTATCTAGTATATCATCCATATTTTTTAATGGTTAAGCAAATCTTTTTGTTACTTTATTGACCTGCCGATAGTCAATACACAATCGGTATTTGCCGTCAGCTTTTGGTACTATTACTGGGCAACTACACCAAGGACTCTCTGATGGTTCTATTATGTCTTCTTTTAACATACGGTCTACCTCTTCTTGCCCTGCTTTCAACATTTTTGCTGAGTACTTCCTCATCCTTTGTCTTATAGGCTCGTGACCCTGGACATCTATTTTGTGGTAAGCCAAAGTTGTCGCACCAAGTGTTTTCGGGGTTTTCGGGATAAGACTGTCTAGGACCTTTATTATTTCTTTTTCCTCTTCTTATGACGCTTGACGAATGCCATCTATACTAGCTAGTGCTGGAAGGTAGCTGGGATCTTGCCCATAGGGATAAAACTGATGAACTTCCCCTGCTGGTGTCCACCATGTGTCGTTTCCGAAGTCTATCTTGAGTTCAAATAACCGTTTGAAATCAATTCCCAAGATACACTCGTACTGTAGTCCGTCTGCTACTCGGAAAGGTAAGGTTTTCTCAATTCCATCGATACTAACCGTTACGTCTAATTTTCCTTCCACAGGAACTGATATCCCGTTGACTACGCTTACGGCGCCCTTGCAAGGTTTAAATTTCTCGCTAAACTGTTTTCCTAAACCTTTTCCTGTATAGGAATAAACAGATCCGGCGTCTAAAAGTCCTATCATCTTTCTTCCGTTTAGTTTTATCGAGAAAAACAACCTAGGCTCAAGCTTACCTAACGGATGCCTTTGGATGAGTGAATCTGGTGATAAGACAGCGGTTGAAAACATATTTTCTACTACGCTGTTATTCGACTTATCTCCCGATTCATCCGATAGTTTAATTATTTTTACCGTTGGTGCTGGAGAGGAATTTTTTCTTTTCTTTTTGGGTGCTGGATGGGAATTTTCTTGGGTTGTGGAGGGTGCTAGAGAGGAATGTTTTCTTTTCTTTTGGGGTGCTGGATGGGAATTTTCTTGTTTTTTGGATGGTGCTGGATGGACTTTTCCGGTGTTTATAATTGGTGCTGGAGAGGAAATTTTCAATCTTTTTGGATTCATGGAACCTGTTTTCTTTCTCTTATTTGGACTTGCTAGAAATTTGGTAGTTTTGGAGTCTACTATAACGTTTTCTACCAAGGAGGACACATCGACTCCTACTGGTTCCTCCGCGAGTCGTTTCCCACCTGTCTAGGAACTTTACATGCGGGACAATTTCGCTTCAGTGTGTTTTTCCTACCACACCCTCTGCAAGAATTGTCTGGGCAATCATAGGACCAATGACCTGTGATGCCGCATGTGTGGCAAGTGTCTGTTTCCTTATTCCTTGTTTTGCCATTATTTTCAGTAGTGGGGCTATCTGTCCCGGTTTTCTGTTCTCCATTATTACCATTTCCAGTTGGGGCCTGTTTGTTTTTCTCATTTGGCCCTTTTACATTTTTATTTGTTCCGTTGCGCTTTTTATTATAAGATCTTGTATTATTTCCTTTGGGGTTATACGACGGAGGGTTTGAGGGTGCTGGAGGTTGCTGTAAGGCGGCAGCAGGTGCCTCTTCGTGCGTAGTGCCTGCATCACTGGCATTCCCAGCGATTGCAGCAGTTTTACCAGACTTTTTTATTTTTACTGGTTCGTACGCGGAGTTGAAGATTTGCTCGTCTTCTTCTACTGGCGGAGGACGGTAGAGTGTGTCTTGGCGTTTGCGTGCTTCTTCCTTCTTTCCTAGCAGCTGGAATTCCAAAAATGATGCAAATTGGTATTTGTCGATTCTTCGCCTATAATCTGGATGTAGATTATCGTATGTGATCGCTAATTGTTCGCCAAGGGGCATTGGAGGCTTCAACTGATCCAATAAGTTGCGGAATTTCGAAAGATATGTCGAAATATCTTCTTGTGGTCCCTGTGTTCTTACCATTAACCTTTTTCTTACTTGATATTGTAAGTCTTCTTTACAATATTGGAGTCTAAATGCTTGTTGAAAGTCTTCAATTATCAACCAATTGCGATGTTCCCTGCCAAAATAACACCAGACATCTTCATCCAGTACTACTGGCAATGACCTAGTGATGTCATCCATAGTCAATTGGTATGAGCGTGCACATTCCGTCAAATTTACTAGGAATGACTCTGGATCGTTTCTTTTATCACCTTTAAATTCAATATGCCATTGTTTTAGAATTTCGCTGACAGTTTTTTCTCTTTGGAAGGTTGAATTATCCAAAAGTGATCCTTCTCGCCTGGTGCTTGACTGGGGGTAGGGTTGGGAATAATTGTAGGGATATTGTCTAAAATTATTTTGTGATGGTGCTGGAGGAATATTACATTGGGATTGTGGCATAACTGGAGGCTGTCGTTCAAGATTAGGATGAGATGAACTAGTATAATTTGGTGGGAATTGCTGGAAGGTTCTAGGATTTTCCTGTTGCTGGAAGGAATTATTTTGGGTGTAAAACGGCTGCTGGATCGGTTCAGGCTGATCGTAATACTGTCGTTCATTTCCTACTCGTTACCTCGTCTCGTTCGAACTACTCGTTGCAGGTATTGGTCTTTCACAATTTCTCGTGAATTCATCACTAAATCTCACTCCTTGTGGCCTATTACCCGCCTGAGTGTAGATTGGAAATGTTCTATTTTCCGGATCTTCCTCCGTTATTTGTGGAACACGTGATTCATGGCTTTGAACATTTCGCGGAAGACTGATTGTATTCGGATTTCTCGGTCTCGGGGTTGGTGGTGATCTTATGTTATCTGGGTTTGTGTTAGTTGCCACAAACTGTCTAATTTACAAATACGATGTTTGATCATATCCGCCTGCATTTCCCGAATTAAAACTCGCACTTAAAAATTGTCTATCTTGAAATCTAAATTGAACCTGATCTGCCGCGTTTTGTACATTTTTGTCTATGTTCTATAACATTTCCGTGTGCTGGAGTTGGGTGGATTGCGCGCATGGGGAGATTAAACTATTACTATGTAACCACTTAAAAATTGTCTATCTGAAATCTAAATTGAAACCTGATCTGCCGCGTTTTGTACATTTTGTCTATGTCTATCACATTTCCGTGTGCTGGATGTTGGGTGGATTGCGCGCATGGGAGATTAATACTATTACATGTAATTATAATTATTATCTGGGTGCTGGAGGGGTTCTGACGTTGAAGTGGGCAATGGGAAGTTCAAATGTAATCTAACATTAGCATTTGTCGTTACCACATTTTCTCCGCCAATCAGTGCTGTCGAATTCCGCGAATTGCTGAAAGTGAACGGATCTGCATATGGTCCCAATGTTTGACCTGTCGGCAATTGCCCATGAATACGTGGGTAAACACCACTGTGCACTTCCATGTTATCCATTGATACCGTAGGATTTCCCGCTGTAATTCCCCTACTTACTGGCCTCAAATTTCTATTAACGGGTATATCCAATGGAACGAAATTCGCTTCGTCTACTCCAGGATCCCAATATGCCGCCGCTAACCCGAAACATTTCCGTGTTTCATATCTTTCTACTCGATTTCTTATATTATACATGGAATCTGTGGCGTTTAAATTTTTTAGATCGGCATATTGTAGTATTTCTTTGTTACTACAATGAAAAACATTTTGCCGTATCCGCTGGATGCTCTCTTCCAACGGTAACCTAGTATAATCCTCCTCTGCCAGCGTATGCAGAGTCAAACTTCCATTTAGTTCTGACATTTTGAGGATTTCATAGGACACGTAAATTAATTCACGCTGTTACGTCAAAAAAAAAATTTTAATACTAAGTGCAGCTCAATACGACTTGTAGTCAATCACAAAAAACTAAATTTATTTCTAAGCAGCTCATTTGTAGCTTAATTTCTTAAAAAAAAAACAAAATTTTGACTTAATAATTAATTAAAATTATGCAAGCATGAAATTATCAAATTGCTTTAAATTTAAGCAAACTAATTTATGAGCAGGCAGATAAAAATAATAAAAAACTAAATTTTAGTTATTAAGCAGTTAAAATTATATAACACACTAACAAGTCGGTATTGTTAATTTAAGGGGATGTCGGAGCTATAGCCTCCATCAAAAGCCGCTCGATCTCGCGGCTTCGAATGGCGCTGTAGTCAGGTGTCGATTTCTACGATAAACGTATTTAAAACATAAATTATAAATTTTGCAGCTACATAGAGCTGTTGAAAGATACTTTCCCCCCTAGCTATAACTAAAATTAAGGTAATTGTAATATTACTCTTGGCAGCAAGTGTTTATTTTTTTAAAGAAATGTGAAATACGTCTGGTATTCAATGCATCTATATCTGCCGTAATGCTACACGCAACGTATTTCACATTTCTTTAAAAAAATAAACATTTTCTGCCAAGAGTAATATTACAATTACCTTAATTTTAGTTATAGCTAGGGGGGAAAGTATCTTTCAACAGCTCTATGTAGCTGCAAAATTTATAATTTATGTGTTAAATACGTTTATCGTAGAAATCGACACCTGACTACAGCGCCATTCGAAGCCGCGAGATCAAGCGGCTTTTGATGGAGGCTAAAGCTCCGACATCCCCTTAAGCACACAAAAAGCCAAAAGCAAAAAAAAATTTGTTAAATTATTTTTGTCGATACCGTTATTACCAAATTTATCAACAAAACTAAATAAGTATCTACGCAAGAATTCACAAACAACTAACTTGAGTGAAAGGTAAGCGTATAAGTAAATGATTTACAAGCCAAGCTTGAAATATTTAAGCGTATTGGGTATATATGGGTATATATGGGTATATATGGTGCTGGATTGGGTTACAATGGTGCTTGATGGGTTACGACTCTTAAAAAGATATATATACAATGCAAATAAATAGTGAAATGTTACTTGTTAATGCAATTTTAAAATTAATAAACGTACAGCAATTAAATATTACTAATCTTCATACTGTATATCTGTATATACACTTGGTTGGCTATCGTTCTCAATATTTAAAGGGTCGTATTTTGTTCAAAAATAAATTAAATTGAATATAATTTTGGTGGCTATAGGTTCTAATTAACTCAAAGAATAATTATTTATAATAAAAAACTCAATTTAATTGCAAACAAAAATTTTCACAAAAATTACTTGTTGAGTAAATCAAGTAACTGCAATATTTGCTATTTGCCCCTTGAATTTATTACTACAGGGTACAATATCAACTTTGACTGGTAATATTTAACAATAATTAATTAATATAAACTTAAAAAAACAATTCCCTTACTTTTCTTTTTGTAAGTTGAGAACGTAGCTTGAAATGAAAATTTACTAAGTACTTACTCGTACTCCAAAATTATCTTACTCATATAACTTTTAATGTAATTTAATTTAACACACTTCAAAAAGCCATTAAACAAAAATCAAATCTTTTGGAGCTAGAAGAGAATAAACTAATTGTAAAATTTATATTTGTAAAGGGAGAAATAAAACTATTGCTGTTATATACAAAAAAGAACAATATGCAGAAAAAAATTTCAAACCGAATAATATGGAATAGACTCACCGAATTTTGTAGATAATTCACTAACAACAACAATTTATATTAACAAAAATTGAATTTATTATAAAAATCAAAATCTGGTGGCACGTGGTCGAAACAAAATGCCCGTCCAAAACCACTTTCGATGCTTCCTCCGTGTGTGCGCAATATGGCGAATTAATACTCGTAGAAATCCCGAAGTTCACGATCACAATTATTTTTTTCGAATCAAAAAGTCACGGTCGCCATGTGACGTGTCCACTGGGGATTAGGGTGGAGTCACGATTAAAACACAAATCAAACAACTTAGTTAAAAAAGAGATTGCAGGTTTATTGCACTTAATGTGCTCTCGAGTATTACACGGCAAAGCAGTGGCTTTGCCGTTCAAAAATGCCAGTCACGTTGGCCGCGGTCGCTCGCGTTCGCGCGATTGCGGGCCGTCCCGCACCTAACTACGCGTCGCGTACACACACTTCAAGGAAACTGGAGTTAGGAGGAAGGAGCACGGCTTACCTCGACGCTCGTCTCCTGGATCCCTCGGACACACACGTAGCCTTTAAAAATTGCGGTATTGCATCTTATAAGATCGGTGGTCGGTCGCAGTCTGTCGATTATCGGCATGCACGAAGCGAGAGAGTTTCTCCTCTGCGTATTGCGCATGCGCGCCTACTCTCGCGTCTCGAGTCGTGCGCGCTCGGCTCGGTTCGTACTGGCCGCTCGGGCCATGGTTTCGCTGCCTCGACGGAGATGTCGTCTACGACGTTGACTTTCTTTGGTGCTGGATGGCGATCGAGTAAGTGTGGCCCTGCTGAGAAGACTATCTGCGAGGTAAGCTTTAAAATCGTTCCGTGTTACCTTGATTTTAAGCTAAATCGAGCCCCTTGAGTTTCTTTATTGCAGGTGCCGTATATTGTCAATACGGGATCTTCGGCTCGGAGTGTCCGGACAGCTGGAGCACGTCGGCGCCCCATAACAGCCCTCAGTGAGCGGAGCCAGGCGGCGGTGAATCGTCGTCGTCCTTTGGAGTGCCGCCGAGGTAATTTATTTGCTTTCCTCGGGCTCTATATAGATGTTTATTTGTGCCTGCCCTAACCTCAAACTAGACCTGTCATCTCCTTTCCTTCTGGTTCTGCTGACATACCTGGGAGAAGCTATGCCTGGTTATAGCTTCTCCATCCTCGTTCCTTAGTAGTCGACCACCTTGGTAATTAATTACCGTTTCAGGTACTTTGGTTGGCAGTACACCGTTGCTTGAGCGCAAGGGCGCTACCTCATTCCAAGGCCTGGAGTCTTCACCTGGGCTGCTCAACATCAGAGGCTTCTCTTGGGTGCTGGAGAGGGCATTCAAGGCTGGATGGGACCTGGGGATACGGTACGGGTCATTCCTGGTGCTGGACAAGGCATTAGGATGCTGGATCAACGGAGCAGTGTGTGTGTGTGTGCAATTGTGCGCAGTCAGGAGTCGCATCTCCTTTGCTTCGGGTTCTCCTGCTTACTACGCACTGTAAGCCTATTCCGGTTTCACACATTCGCATATGTGTGTCTATTAGGACTTAATTGGTATGTATAGCACGCTTACTTCGCATAGTAAGCTTGACAGGTGCTATACTATACCTTGTTTCGCTATTTTATTTCTAAGGGACATGTAGTATAACTACAATGTCACGTGTTATATTATTTATTACTCAAATCGTACGGCAGCTGATTAGGACCAATATCTGTAATAATATTTCACTCAACCAGTGAAAAATTCTATATTAGATCGATGATTTGTGAGAGTATTATTAGAAGGCTGTTGATGCTTACCCTTACAGAGAGAGAGAGAGAGAGAGAGAGAGAAATTATTATTATTATTATTATTATTTATAAGAGGAAGAGGTAGTGGATAAAGGGGGAAATTTCATGTGTAATCCATTTGCTCTCTGGGTTCTACAGAGTTGAGATTGTTGTTATTATTGAGAATGAAATTTTCAATAACACTCATATTACAAATGGTTGTAAAAATTAAGATGGCGATTTCTCAGCCAATATATAATCATTTCGTAACAACTCATATTTAGTCAATTCATAATAATTCATAATAAGTTAATTTTTTAATTATTTAAATCTAAAAAAGTGAGAGTATTATTTAATTCAATTATTTATGTAGATTTTTTAGTCACATTTAGTTAATCCATATAGATATATATAATATACAATATTTTCATTTCTCCCCAATATTAAGTCAAGTCATAACAATTAATAATAAGTTTATTTTTTAATTAATTATATCTAATAATAAGTTTGAATAAATTATGATGGCGATTTCTCAGCCAATATTCAGTCAATTCATAACAATTCATAGTAAGTTTATTTTTATAATTATTTATCTGATAATATGTTTGAATAATTCATGATGGCGATTTCTCAGGCAATATTCAGTCAATTAATATTAAATTTAAATATTATTTAAATTTAATAATAAGTTTGAATAAAATATGATGACGATATTTTAGTCACATTTAGTTAATCCATATATATAATATACAATATTTTTATTTCTCAGCCAATATTAAGTCAATTCATATTAAGTTTGATCATATAATATAAGTATATTTATAATTCTTAATACATTTATATATATATATATATGTGTGTATGTATGTATTTAGGCATTGATAATATATAAATATATATATGGGCTATTTCACGTCAAGTGGTACGATGAAAATTTTAAATCGCTCCAAAACTTGAGAACAGGCTGGAAATATCTTCCAGAAGATAGAAAAAAAATTTTAGGTGTTAAAAATAATTTGCCTAAGAGTTATTCCACCATAAAAAATGGAAATTTTTCAATTTTTTAGAAAAATTACTATTTTCAAAGCCATTTATCTCAAAATCTATTGATTATTTTGAAAAAACATTACAAACAACTTTTGTTCAAAATAATCGTTGGAACTTATCTACCCTGGTAACAGTTCTTAATTTTAAAATCTCGAAGAGATAGAACACCCGGAAATATTGAATATCAAAAAAGGCGACCACGCCACAATCGATTTTGATTTATCACCGCTCAAAAGATCACATTTTTCGAGATCTTTCGAATGGCAATAGTTAGATTATTGGCCAAGACCACTGGTGTAAGTTATGTCCTAAAATACATGAAAATTAGTGATTTTATGCGGTTCATGAGGTATAACTTACACCAGCGGTCTTGGCCAATAATCTAACCATTGCCATTCGAAAGATCTCGAAAAATGTGATCTTTTGAGCGGTGATAGATCAAAATCGATTGTGGCGTGGTCGCCTTTTTTGATATTCAATATTTCCGGGTGTTCTATCTCTTCGAGATTTTAAAATTAAGAACTGTTACCAGGGTAGATAAGTTTCAACGATTATTTTGAACAAAAGTTGTTTGTAATGTTTTTTCAAAATAATCAATAGATTTTGAGATAAATGGCTTTAAAAATAGTAATTTTTCTAAAAAATTGAAAAATTTCCATTTTTTATGGTGGAATAACTCTTAGGCAAATTATTTTTAACACCTAAAATTTTTTTTCTATCTTCTGGAAGATATTTCCAGCCTGTTCTCAAATTTTGGAGAGATTTAAAATTTTCATCGTACCACTTGACGTGAAATAGCCCATATATATTAAATTAATATTCAAATATTTCTGAATAAACTACATTTTAATTTTTGCGTTTTCAATGAGGATTAGTTTTTTATTTTTATAGTTTATTATATTATCATTTTTATTAATACATTTATTATCTATAAATATTTTAAATTATCCTTTGATGTTGTTCTTGATAAAGCTACGTATAAATGACCATGGATAAATACAGGAGTATTTAAATATAAACCAACTTTGTCAAAGGATTGACCTTGAGCTTTGTTTATAGTCATAGCAAAGCTGAGTCTTATTGGAAATTATCTTCTTATCGTATGAAACGGAATTTCTTCTAATGATGGATATAAATCAGTAGGTGGTAATAATACTATCTTGCCAGCCTTTTTACCTGTAATTATTTCTACTGTTATAATATACTGTTTCATATCCTTGATTATCATGTTCCATTACATAGTCCACCATTGATATCTAAATTTCGCAAACAACTAACTATTGCACCCTTTTTTAATATTAATTTATGTGGAGGTAATCCATAAATTTAAAAATTTAAAAATTCTGTTGGGATTAATTCTTTTAATGTATCATTAACATCACTTTCTACTCTATCAATACTATAAAATGTATAACTACATCCATCAATTTTTTCTACTATATCTTCATTAAGTTTTAATACATTAGGATTTAAAGATAATATTACTTTATTTGTTAATGTTGGGTCATTAGGATTTATCTTAAGACCAAAGATTTCTGTTATTAAACCGTTCTCACAAATGAATTGCGTTGGTATTTCTTTTACATTGTTTTTTAATTCATATGTTGTTAAATTTTTATTTTCTCCTATATCAAGTAACCAATTTTTGAAACTAGTATCTGGCTTTTGCAATCTTAAATTTTCAGTCAATGATAATCTTGAAAAATATGGCCATAAACAACTCCTTTTGACGCAAGTTTCAATAATTTTAGTCCTATTTCCATGTGGTACTATTGGTAGTGTTTGTCTAAAGACTCCAGAAGTTACAATAATTTTATTTCCAAAAGGAAGATCATTTTTACACGCATCTCGGAAAAATTTATCAATTGTTTCAAAAGCGTATCTAGATACCACAGAAATTTCATTCCAAATTATAATTTTAATATTTTTTAAGTAAGTACCATGTTTTGAATTAGGTCTAATATTACATATTGATTATTCATTTATATTTAATGGTAATTTAAATGTACTATGAACAGTTTTTCCATTAATTAATAAATTAGCAGCAATAGCAGTCCAAGCCATTGTAAGAAAAGGAACATTCATTGATATTAAATAATTAATAATCACATTACGTAAGTAACTTTGACCACTACCACCAGGACCATCAATGAAATAATACTTATTTCAATATTATTAATTATTGCATTGATGATTAAATCATATATTTTCTTTTGATTAACTGTTAAAGAATTCACTAAAGTTTCTAAGGTATCAATATGATCATGTATATCTAATTCATCATCATACTCGTTATTTACTTCATAATTATTCATTGTCACGCTGCACTGGGGATTAGGGTGCAGGTGATGGGGATAATAAAAATAAGGAATATGTAAAATAACTTAATTTATTATCCGATGCTATCCATATAATAATCTGCTTACTTTAAGTAATTAGTACAGGTGCCAGACGCGTCCTTTACGCGGGCTCAAGCTCGGCTGAGATCGGCTCAGGGAGGGGGCGAATTTAGGAAGGCGAAATGCGGCGCACTGCGGATTACACGGGTGCTATCTATGATTTAAAAGTCACGAATAATTAGCTGAATCGATGCTACTCGTCCGTGACGAGTTTAATGTCGACCGACGGCGCGGCTGCGATACGCGATCGCGGGTCGAAAGCTGCTCGAATAAAGAAAGGGGGGGGAGAAGGGGGAAACCGCGATAACTCGCACACACACAGTAAGGTAGCACGGGATGGAATTATGATAAAATAAAGGAGGCACAGATAAAGATGCACCAACCTTTGCTGCTATGCTGCTCTCGCGTAACTTTCGCTCAATATAAAACAGCACTCTCGCTACACACGGTGATTCGCACACAGGATCCAAGTCGTGACGCTACGGCGATCGGAAGAGCTCTGCTCTCCTCGGCGTGGTCGACGCATTGCCGTGTGCGCGCATGCGTCGCGACGGCCCACTTGCGGTGCGTATGCGGCCTTACTCGAGTGCGGCTTGAGTAACATGGCCGCCGCATCGTCTCGAAGTGTACGCCTCGTCCGTTCCCGCAACAACAATGGTACCGTTGACGACGACGTAAGCTGCTTGCCAGGTAATTATTAATTTCGTTCCTTATTGTTCGCCCGTCGACTAATAATCTCGGTGATTACAGGGCTGCGGGAGGTGTGTATACGCGGCACGTCGATACGGGCTCATGTGTGTTGCCGCGACCGATATCTCTTTCTCTCTCGCTTTTCTTGAGGCGCACGGCTTGACAGGTGCAACGGCGGGCTCGGGCTGCTTGGACGGACACACGGCGATATCCAGGTAAATGTCCATTTGGAAGACGGCTTGCTACCTTTTATTATTAATTTTAATATTGCGTGTGTGTGAGCACTTATAATGCTCACCTAACCTCTTCACAAGTCCTCTCCTATACACACTTATTTAAGTAAGTGTGTGCTCCTATCTGCTCCCTTATAGTGAACATTACTACATTAACTGGTGCTTACAGGTTCCCTGGATTATTGCTGGCTGACGGACTTCCTGGATTTATTGGCTTCTTCTTCTGGCTCGGTTTTCCTTGGGTTGCTGCGTACGCTGCTACTAGGTTCAGGACTTTGGGGCTCGCTGTCAACACCTCAGCAGGCTGCTTCATTGGCTATGCGTCAGGCTCCTTCTTAGATTATTTGAAAAGTAATCTAGGTTTCGGTGAACTCCTTCTGTGTCCTGCTCGGCTGCTCCCCTGTGCACCTTTGTTAGTGGGCTCGGTGGTTTATTATATGTGTTAAGGAGCTCGGTTACTGGGAGGGTATTGTGGTTATTATTATAAGCTCTTAGGTAAATTCGAGAAGGATAGGTTTGATTAGGCTTGTATGTGTGTGTGTGTGCTCGTACAGGGAAATAAGGTTTAGCTTAATGTCGCACTATATGACATGCATTATTTGCATTGTCACATCATATTAGGTAAATGAAAATCATTTAATTTCATTCCATAAGATTTTTTCAATATTATACAAAGCTTTTTTTTCACCCTCAAATTCTAATAAATTTGGATCCATAAAATGAATCTTATATTTATTATATAAATCCAAAGCATTAATTGGTGTTTGAAATACAAGAATAAATGGAAATAGTTCGCACATAGATTTAGGAAATTTGAATACTGCAGCTTCTGCTAAACATTTATCCCACTCATCATCAGTACTAATAATACCTCCCGATTAAGAAGCAGTTTCATACATATCGTAAACTATACCATTTACAGTTCGGATATCATCAAATGATTTTGCACCTCGTATATGTAATAATAATGGTCGTAAGAAAAATGTTTCACGATTATTTGGATTTACGAAATACAATCTACTTATAATAGGTTTATTAAATTGTTTTCTCTTAGTCCATACTTTAATTTTTTTATTAAAAACATAATGATAAGGAATTTCAGTATATAGATATTGCGTTGCATTCTCATCATCTTTATTTAATTTGAACCATGATGTTAATGTTGTATCTATATTTTTATTAATGAATGTATTTTGTTGTCCTTCTTGAAAAAATATATACTGTTCATTTTCTTTATGAACAGGTAACCTTATAATAGCATAAGATTGTTTAAATTCCAAGATACGATACATAGTCTCCGGTGCACATACATACTTAGTAGACAAATGTTGTGATATTTCATCATAATTATATATTTCTTCATTATTTTTATCCATATCTGATTGTGAATTTTACAAAAGCAGTATCAGGACCCTTATGAAAATATTTAAATAAATATTTCATAGCCTTTATTGTATTACATATTTCTATGTTTTTTTTTTTTTTTTTTTTTTTTTTTTTTTTTTTTTTTTTTTTTTTTTAATTATTTTGACGTCGCTCTTTTTATACTCCCAAACCGGTGCTAATCAGCGACGGAGGTCATACGATGTCTTGGTGAAGAAAGCACTTGTTGAAAATATATTCGCCAGTGGTGCTTGTATCAATCGGCCGGGCCCGGGAATCGAACCTGGGACCTCCAGATTACGAGCCCGACGCCCTACCGACCGAGCCAGCGCAGGCCATATTTCTATGTTAATATGACATTCTAATAATAATAATAAATATGGATTATATGGCACGACAGAACTATTATCTGCAATTCTATGTTTTGAAAATATAATATTATGATCATTATTTTTTCGGCGATAAGAAGGATATCCATCTGAATTAAAATTTGTTTGTTCAACATATGGTTTAGGAAACTTTTTTGTACAGCGTGTTTTATCTTCATTCATACATACACTATTTTTATTTTCCATTCCACAAGAGCCATGTATCATATTATCTTTTACTATATTGTATAATCTAGGATATTTAATTTCATCAGGTATTTCAGCACTTATAATAGAATCAATTTGATCAATATCTCGTAATTTATCATCATTATGCAACCAAATTAACATGTGTATATGTGGTAATCCTCTTTTTTGAAATTCTATCACATAAACATAACCTTTAACTTGTCCAAAAATATTTCTTTTTAACAGTTCATTTTTTAAAATTTTTACTTTTTGATTCAAAACCCGTTATATTAAATCCGGACGATCTATAGCTGTTTCATATGGTAACAAATTTTCTTGAATTTCTTTCCATGCAGGATTACATGTCATTGTAAGAAATATATCTGATTTTCCATCGACTAATATTGTCAATTGTAATATTATCAATCTCCCTATCTTAGGATGTTCAATATTTACTTGGTTATAAACATAATCCATCAATCCTTTATACATTTCAGTTCGTAATTCTGCTTTATGACTGCGCAAATAGTAAAATCGACATCCTTCAATTATTGACCATACGTCAACAATAAATTGTTCTGATTTATTTTTTAAATTTAAACAAGGATTAAAATCATCACGTATACTTAATTTAAATGAATAATATTAAAATATTATTATATTTATTATCTACTTTAAACATTTCATATTAGGACAACATCCAGAGTCACCAAGAGGAAATATTAACGGATATATCATTGGGTCGAGATGTTTTCTGAGAATATTTATTAAATGTGGTTTATCAGATTTAGGATAAATACGAATATCACGGTCAATTGATGGCTCTCCATCAATTCCTACATATACTGCAGCAACTTCATTGCATAAGCAAAATATGACTTATTTGGTGTACAATTGTCACGAACTAATGGCATAACTACTTCACGTGGTATAACGTTATTTCTTTGTGCTCTATTAATCTCTTCTTCTACTATTTGATACATCATTTTATATGGTTTTGCATAAAGATTATGTGTTGTTAGAAACTTACATAATTCATTTAATAAATTTATATCAGGTTTATCTATTTTATAATCTTTCGCTATATATTTATTTGCTGTTTCATTGTCGATTATATATAATTGCCCATATTTTGGATATTCATTTGTATTTGGAAGTAATACATATGAATTATGCTATACTTGACCACATATTTTTAATACTTGTAGCCCAGAAGCATTAAAAGTTACTAATTTTGACCCAAAACTAGCAAATGCAAAAGAATTATTGTATCCCCGTATATTTCTTTTATAATTAGTAATTATTGAAGTATTTTCAAATAAAAAATTTTTTAATTCTATTGGATATGATTTATCATTATTTAAAGGATTTTTTTTATGACAACAGTTAGTATATTATTTATCATATGAGATTTCATCCTTAAAGCGATTTGCTATTCAGTTTTCTTCATTTTCATTTCACTCGTCCTATTTTTTCTGTACGTTTTTTTCTTTCTGCTTCCTTTATTTTCATTTCATTCGCCATTTCAGCTATATCCGCTCTTTTTCTTTCAGCTTCCTTCATTTTTATTTCATTCGTCGTTTCGGCTCTATCAACTCTTTTTCTTTCCGTTTTCTTTATTTTAATTTCACTCGTCATATTTTTTCTGTAGGTTTTTTCTTTCTGCTTCCTTTATTTTCATTTCATTCGTCATTTCTGCTCTATCGATTCAGTAGTTAAAGCACAGCGACTGTGAAGTCGAGCGAGTTCTAAGCCACTTACCATCTGAGCACACGATTTCTACCTTACCGACTATGGGTTCTGATCCCCGCTAAATGTTATTTTATATAGGTTAAAATGATCGTTAAGATGGAAATATGCTTTACTGACAGTCCTGAGTCTTGTAGAATTCTACCCTATCGACCGTTATTTTAAATATCATTTATGTACATTTATGTACGTTTATATACGTTAAAAAAATCGTTAAAATAAAAAACTACTCTATCGGTTTGCAAACCTAAAGAACGAAATCTGTTATAGCTGTAATTTCTAGCAAGAATAAAACTCTTCCTTGCCCATCCAACCGAGAGTTAGGTTAAGCTGCAGAGAGAATCACCAGCGCGGCGGTCGTCGGCGTCGGTGTCGGCGTCGGCGTCGGCGTAGTTTTAGTTACTTACCCAACTGTTGCTTCAACGACGTAGAGAGAGAGAGAGAGAGAGAGAAAGAGAGAGAGAGAGAGAGAGAGAGAGAGGTTGTGTTACGATTCTCGTGCAAGTTTGAGAGTTTGAACGTAGGATTTTAAGGAATAATAATAATTAAAAACACAAGCTTGTAAGTAAAAATATATAAGTTTTTTATTTTCATGTTCTTACAATTAAAGTAATATATTAAATTACAAATACAAGTGATTATACAATTTGTTTTACATCATTACTGATTGGATTATATTTAACTATACGATCATGTAAAATTAAGCAGTACGCAGTAGTTTCTTCCGGTATATTTTGTTTGGCTTCAAATTCAATGCGTACGTCTACAGCAGCCTGTTTTATAGATTCGTTTTGCTTCGAACAATCGATCACTATAAGCGGTATACGATTAATGAAGTCGTTTCTGCTTAATAATGTATCCAACATTGTCTCGTTGTTATTATTGTTGTAGTATGTACTTTGAAACTGTGCTTACATATCGTGTAATAGAGCAAACTGATTACGCGTCACATCAAGATTTAAGTTTCCATAAGGATAATACTGAGAGGTTAAGAAACGTATAACGTTTTGAATGTTACAATGATCGAATCGGCTTGCATTACGTTCTCTGGATCCTTTTCGCTTAGTTTGGAAGGCTAAAATGACAAATCTTGGTTTTTCCAATTGATTCGATGTCTTGAGCGTCCAACCGTGTCTCGATGTCGTGGGAAGCATCGGATATTCAAATAGTTCCCACAGAGCCGCAGTGGCTCATGGGTAGAGCTCCCGACTCTCACACCGAGGGTCGTGGGTTCGATTCCAGACGTGTACCTCTGAAAATTTTTTCATGTGCATTTTTCGAACATCGCGACTCAGTGGCTCGGCGTGTCACTATAATGTGACGCCAGTTCAGGTGCGCGTGCGTTTCGTGCACTTGTCAGTGCATGAGAGGCACTGGCATCTGAACTATAGGGAACGTTAGGGACGCGAAGATGTAAAGAGGATCGCGGTGGTTCCATCGGGAGGACAGGAAACTGTAATTATTAGACTAATGATATCTTCCGATGGACACAAGCACCACTGTTTCAACTACATGTGCTTTGTTTACAGACACACCGTTCACCTCCGTCGCTGATTAGCCCTGGCAGCATAAATAGAGCGACGTTAAATGACAAAAAAAAAAAAATAGTTCCCACGATCAAAAACTCATAGCAATAGGTATATCCTTCTGTATGTAGTTAAATAGTTGTATTTTACATCTGTCCGACAGAACCACGTAGGGCAGAAGCCACTCTATTAGAGTAATTTCTATTTTTAAGTCTTCGTACTTTTCTTGATCACCGACTTTTATAGTAGCTTGTCGAATGGCGTTCAAATCGTTTCTAGATCTTGTAAGTATGAGCTCATGCTTTACGTTCATCACAATTTTTCGATAATCTTCAGCGAATCCCAATACCATGGAAAGCGGTATCGATACATCAAAATAGCCGGTCGCGTCAGTTATAGATTTTGTCTCTTCAACATCGGGCCAACCAGCATTTTCCAAAGTTTTGCTTTGATTGTGATTGTAGGATGTGTAACCTTTCATAAGACTGGTTAATCCAACATTTTTACATCGGTCAATCTCTATAGCATTAATTTCATATCTAATTTCTTCGAATAAGTGACATATAGCATTGTTTATGAGTCTAGTACTATAAAGTACAGTATTATTTGAAGATGAAAGTTTTCCACAAATGTGTAATGAACTTTTCGATGGCAACAGACATAAATCTTGATGTTGAACTGCTATACGAATTTCATCACTGTTGTTGAAAGACTGTGATGTTTTTGGTTACAATGAATAGCGATATGATAATCACTTGTTATTTATCCTCCATTTATTGCTCGATGGAGGAAGGGCAAGAGGGGGAGAGGGGAAATAAAATTAGAAAAATTCCAAAAATAATTTAGGGGTTTTCGGTACAGGTGAATAACAATATGACAACCACTCTTTTTTATCCCCTATTTTAAAGATGAAGG